>CM069301.1:1274175-1479175 GCA_035609425.1 Epinephelus awoara
AGTTTAATAAAACAACTTAAAGTCACATTTCAAGTGAAACAATCAGGGACAAAATCAGTTTGTTCACATGATGACATCATTTTATCTTTTCAGGCACTTTAAAGGAACAATCACCTCAAACCGTCTCTTGTTCATCAAACATTAGTGTCGGAGTGTTTATCAGTGAAGTTTAACCCTGTTGTTTGTCTGCATAAAGTCACAAACACCCGACACTGTCGTGTCTCCTCTGAGAACAGATTCTACTTTAACGTCTCACAACATTTACAGTTCAAAAATACAAAGTTCAACAACTTGAAACTTAACAACAAAAAACTTTCAGGCACTGAAGTGAAAAATAAAAAACTTTCACAGCACACAAAGTTTTAGTTTTGAAGATTTAGAAAAAAGAAAAATACATTTTCATATTAAAAACTTTAAACCTTCACAACACAAGACGTCTCACTCTGAAGTCGTCGGATGGCGGCGATTAGTCGGTGACTTCTGCCTCAGACACTGACGAAAAAGTCGTCCCTTCACATCGGCATGTTACGCTGTCAGTCGCCGTCTGTGTGTAACATCGTTATCGGGAGGAAACGCAGCGGGGCAACGACATCACATCTTAAGTCCAATCGGGGCGGGCAGGAGGGCGGGATGGATCCAACAACCACCGACTAACTTTCACCTGTGAGGCCGGTTTTCACAGTGTTGTACTGACAGGACGTCAACAACCAACACACCCAGGGTACCTTGGACGCCATATGTGGACGTGGAAAGTCCATGACCAAAGATGGACATGTGACGAGGTCACAGTGAGGATGATGATGGACAATAAGGTCACTTTGTGTTGAATCACATGACTGTCCTGCCCAGCGGCACGTTAGTGTTTCACACTCTCAGCTTTGAAAGGAACATTTTGAAATAGCTTCCTTTTATTTTGAAATGTATAACGTGAAAAACAAATAGAATAAATAAAGATAAAAAATAAAATGAATAAAACACTAAATCCAGATGATGAAATACTTTCAGACTCTGAGATGTTTCTGTCATAAATGAATCGTCTGTTTCCTTTCTTATCGATTATTTCCTCTTTGTTTTGTTGTTGTGTGTAAAGCTTTGAGTATCTAGAAAAAGCACAACATAAATCCCATTGATCATTATCATTATTATTAAAGCTCATCGTTTTAATTTAGGAAATTAAAATATTGATTTCTGTCTCAATTTTAATATAAAAGTTCTGACTATCACACACTAGATTATGATTTAAATAATTTGGATTTCCTCTGAAATGAAAAATATGAGCTTTTATTTTGAAATGCTGGATGTTCTGCTCCTTCTCCGAATATTTAAAAAGTTTATGACAATTATTTTAGACACTCTGATAAATCAAGATGATCAAGGTCCAAATTCAAAATGAAAAAAGTTGACTTTTAATTCTTTTTGTCCTCCATATCAGAGCATCAGTTTGCTGTTAATGAAACACTTTAGATTTATATCTTTTATTTCTTCATTTAAAGGTTTAAATTGAAGGTTTAACTTCCTGTTTACAATAAATTTGATGATGCTATAAAACGACAGAAACATGATGATGGAGCGAGGAGTCAGCTGATTATTAAATAACATAAGTAAATATTTGTATAGACTCGGCGAGCAGCCACAGTTAGTGTTGTTTTTAATTTTGTTGTGTTAAGAATTTTGGGATAATTAATAAATAATAAATCTCAGAATGTAAATTATTATTATTTTCAAAGAATAATAAAAACATTTGTTTAGTGAGAAATATATTTTTTAAAAACACTTAACCTCAATCTGATAAACTAAACCTTTGTTTCCTCTGTAACAAGATCAGTCTGTCGTTATTTGACATAATAAATAATCTGTGCGCACTGACCTGACAAACAATGAGAACAATGATCTGACGTCATTATCCCATGTTTAGTCTTTGTAACACTGACTCCATGTTTGAAACACTTTGAGGTTTAAATATGTGATGAAATACTTCTGTGGTTTCAGATTATTAATGTGTTGAATTAACAGGAAAGGAGGAGCTCTAACACAGTACAGTAACACTGCAGCACCATAATAATACTGCAGTATGGAGGTAGGGAGGAGGAGGAGGAGGAGGGAGGACGAAGGCAGCAGTCTGTCACTCAGGATCCTTTTTCTTTACCTGCACACCTGGAGGACAGATACAGAAGAGGAGGAGGAGGAAGAAGAAGTTAGGGCTTCCTCACATCTTATATAGTTCAATATTAATATTTTCAGTCTTAGCACTCAAAGAGAATCAGACGTCAGAGACTTCGGTCAAACATTTGTCTGAAAAGTTTCGTCTATAAAGAGAGAAGAGATTTCACCACTGAAGATTAAACATTCCTGATTTGTGTTTCTGTTTTATCATCAATAATATAAACGTTTGTCAATAAAAAGAGGGAGGCAATATCAAATCATTTAAGCACTGGGACACTGAGGGGAGGGGCATACAGATTTAAATGGTTGGATTTATTTATCGATTGTTTTTGCCACCAACTTCTAAAGAAACCACGCAGGTCCAGCTGGAAGGTGTTTTCTTTAAAAGTTTTTGCTTTTTTTTTCTTTTAAAAAGTTTGAGTGATTTTTTTTTTATTTAATTTTTGGCAATTTTGTCTGGTGATATTTTTAAAAAGTTTTGGTGATTTGTTTTATTTTTATTTAATTTTTCGTCAAACTTTTCTTTCAAAAAGTTTTGGTGATATTTTCTTTAAAACGTTTTGGTGATATTTTCTTTAAAAAGTTTTGGTGATTTGTTTTATTTTTATTTAATTTTTGGCAGTTTTTTCTTTCAAAAACTTTTGGTGATATTTTCTTTAAAAGGTTTTGGTGATTTGTTTTACTTTAAAAAATTAAGTATTAAAAAAGTATTTTCTTTCTTTTTGGCAGTGTGTTAAAGAAAACATGCCTTTCAAACTTGATGCAAGTTTGAAAGGCATGTTTTCTTTCAAAATCACTAAAATGACACCATTTACCAGCCAATAACTGTAAAAACAGAAATTATCATTGAATTTTAAAAATTTCCGATGGTCCTCAGACACGTCATGTGTGACGACTGAGACTTTTTTCAACTCCAGAATTTCATCTTCAACTTTTAACTTTCAAACATCAAAGGGTACGTTTTAAAACTCTAATAAGTCATTTCTGGAGGAGGGAGGCTCATGCGTTTTCCTCCAGCCACTCAGGAGGGTCACACTGCAGACTCCTCTGATAAGTAAAGAACCGTCCCTAACAGAGAGGGCAACAACAGAATAAAGTTGTTTTGAAACCACAGTTAAATGAATAAACGGATTTATGTGATACAGCAGGTGCATTGTGGGAAATGTAGGATCCAGGATTTTTTTATTTTTTTTTTATAAAAGTCAAAACATGTTCATGTTGGTGTTTTTAAACTGCTGTTGCATGAAGAGACTCAGTGTCTGTGCCGTCTAACAGACGTAAAGAAATCAACCCAAACAATTAGTGAACTGTAAATTAGATGTTTTTCTCTTAAAATAAGAACGAATTATAGATCCAATAAAAATAAGAGAAAATGTGTTTGAATGTTGCTTTGTGCACGAGGCTCAGTGAGGACGATGTTTTAAAAGAACCTGTGATTTTCTCACGTTCACTTCTGATCTGATACACGTTGGTGCTAATTAACAAACTTTGGAATAAATAACAAAGATTTTAGGATTTTAGTCCAAATATTCTGAGGAGGAAGACCAGACGTCATCTGGAGCTGAAGATAATAATTATGAACTTTTCTTATGGTTTAACAGGATTAAAATCTTGTCTTACAACTTTCTGTCATAATATTTTTGACTTTTTCTGTCGTCACGTTTTCATTCTTCTCCAGATTTATTCCCTGACACTGAGAGAGGTGAAGAATGTAAAGCACAGAAATAAACTGTATCTGAAGGGAAACTGTCAGGAATAGTTTGACTATAGAATATAAATATATTAAATACTTTAACAATGACTGATCTACAAATTAAGACAAACTCAGAGTCTTTGAGTCCATGTCCTTGTTTATATAAAACTTTAGCAAAAGAAGTATTTACAGGTTGAGAGGCATTGGTACAAGTCAACAATCAAGTGCAAACTAACAGATGAAAACTGTCCGAGTCGACAAACAGATTTCACACAAACACAAACTTCCTGCCCAGACAGGAAGAGGAAGTTTAACAAGTCCTGTGAGATTTCTGTCGGTCCTATTGGACGGTTCTTCACCTGCAGCGTCCAATGAGGAACAAACAGATCCTGCTGAGGATCCTTCAGACAGTCTGTCCACAGGGCTTCTGTTAAACTACCAGCAGGTGGCGCTCCAGACAGATCAAAGTGGATTTACGGATGTTGATTTCTGAAAATGAAAACTACTTGGAATTCATAAAGTCTAAGCTTGTCTTTAATTATTTTCTCGTTTCACTTTGTTTATGGAGAAAAAAAATCCCTTTGCAACTTATGAAGCTGCGTCTTTTTTGATTTTTTCAATCTTAACTTTTAGTTTCAAATTTGGTGCAACAGCAAAAACAAAAAGTCACATTTTCACCAAACTAAACTTCATTTCTGATCAAAACAAAAAACAAACCCCACAATGTCAAACTGTGATTTTGTCGAACTCGTTATGGCGACAACATGATAAACATCTCTGATTGGCCGTCACAAAGAGCTGGAACAACCTGCAGAGTTTCCTCTTCCTCCTCTTTCACCACCACCCAAACATCAAACCCCACAAATCAACCTTTTATTCCCACGTTAAATAAAAACAACTCATATATTAATATTTATATTTTTGGGTTCCCAAAAGACAAAAACTGTTTTTACAAAAACAGAAAACAACAAAATGACGTTTTTGTTTTCTTTTTGCCTTCGTTTCACTTCCACTGAAATCATAAACTGTGATGAGAAGAAACAGAAAAACTATTTAAAGTTTTCTCTGCACTTTGGGAGGTCGTTACTGTTTTGTATTTTGTCTCCATGTCGTTCGCAGGAGCTGAAGAACAACGAAGCTCCAACATTTGTCCGTCCTGAGATCAGTTTCCTACAGAAAGTCTGATTACCGATGAATCATTTTCTCTTTTTCATGAAGGAATTATTTGTCATCGCTGAACGAAAACACGACAATCTCAATTTTAATCCTGATTTCTTGAGAGTTGATAACGGTAAAGTTTAGTCCATCCAACAATACATTCATACTGATCCAGGGTCGGGTCCCTGTCCTCAGCTCCTTCCTCCAGCTCCTCCTGGAGGACCCCGAGGTGTTCCCAGGCCAGATGAGATCTATAATCCCTCCAGTGTGTTCTGGGTCTGCCCCGGGGCCTCCTACCAGCTGGACCAGGAGGATCCTGATCAGATGTTGAACCACCTCAACATGAAGGAGCGGCTCTACTCCGAGCTCCCTCCAGATGTCTGACTCCTCCCCCTATCTCTAAGGCTGAGCCCAGACACCCTACAGAGGAAACTCAATTCAGACGCTTGTATCTGCGACCTCATTCTTTCAGTCACTACCCAGAGCTCATGACCATAGGTGAGGGTTGGGACGCAGATGGACCAGGAGATCGAAGAGCGCCCTCTCACGCTCCATTCCACCCTCACTGTGAACAAGACCCAGAGAACTCTACGCCTGGGGCAGTAACTCTCTCCCAACACAGAGGGAACAATCCACCATTCTCCGTCAGAGATCCATGACCTCAGACTGAGACTCTCATCCCGCCCGCTTCAAACTCGGCTACAAACCACCCCAGAACAAACATTATTAGTTTTTACCCAAAAGAACGAGCATAGACCGAACATTAATGAGACCGCTGCACTCCTCTGTTTTTTCACTCAACTTCTCCGTCCTCCGTTTCCAACCTGCACAATGTGACACGCCACTGATGTCGTTATTATTCACACTTCAGGACGAGGAAAACCTGTAATTCTTTGGTTCCAGAACCAAAAATCAACTTTTCAGGTTCTGAACCAGTTTACTTTTGGTCCAAACCCATGAACCACCCCACGCTCACACATGGTGTTCAGAACGGCCAGTCTATCGGGTAGCAGTAACTCAGTCCATTGGGACTTTGGTTGGGAACCAGAAAGTCGTCAGTTCAAGTCCCTGTACGGACCACATATAGAACAGGGACTGGTAGCTGGAGAGTTCACCTCCTGGGCACTGCCGAGATGCCTTTGAGCAAGGCAATGAACCCCTAACTGCTTGGGGCGCCTGTCCAAGGCAGCAACCTTACTCTGACATCTCTCTATATAATGTAAGCAAAAATTTAATTTTCCCTCGGAGATTAATAAAGTATATCTTCTCCTTTATGAGAAGCACAGAGGTCCACAAAGCACCGGTCAGGTTCATTTAGTCTTACGTGTGTGTTCGTGTTTGAGATCCCACGGTAATGTTTTTATGATAACTGAGAAACTAATGTCGTCCTCTCTGGTGTTCTGTTGTTGCCTGCAGACTCTGATCAGTAGAAGTGGGGAAAAAGTCAATACAGCAAAGTATCGCAATTTAAACTAAAATAAAAAGTTCCTAAAGAGAAACTTCAGGGTTTTTGTGTCGGTTTCAAATGTGGCTTTCAATAACTTTTCATATTTACTTAATATCTGAGCAAAAAATGAATTAATGTCACTAAATAAACTTCACTATTAAAGAAATCATTTTGTTTGTGAGTCCCACAGAAAGTTAACAGTTAACATGTCGGACACTTTCTGGTTCCTGCTGCTCTGATCTTCTGCTTTTGGTTTTATTTCTCAGAATACTGAATATTTTTGTCTTTCTGACGGTGGGTCGATACAACAAGACATGTGAGGACGTCACCTCAGACCATCAACAACTGCAAATTTCATGATTTTCTGCTTCTTTATTGACAAAACTCTTCATCAACGAGCTCAGAAAATACTCGATGGTGAAGACAACAAGTCGGGGCCTGAATGTTTAAGACTTGTGTCTCCGTGTCGACCTGGAGGATTCAGGCGGTTCGTCACTTTAACGTGTTGGATTATAACCAGACTCTGGGGCTCAGGTGTTCGTCACCTCCTGCAGCCACATGGAGACAAAAACAACTCAAACTTTCCTCCCAAAGTGAATCAGCAACGTAAACAACAGGAAGCAGCTCGACGGACGAACACGACTCGTCTCTGACCGACTGACTCATCCGTCGAACCGTCAGAAAAACATTCAGGACGCCTGAGCAGGACGTCTTCTTCAACAAGACGCCCGCAGCAGGACAAACGTTACAGTCGTTAAGATTCATTAATTGTTAAAAAGCTGCTCGGCTCAGCGAGCACAGTCCCGTCACAGCTGCGGCTGATCTGAGGTCAGTGTCTCTGCGTGATGAGGCCGCCGCCCCTCCTGTGTGAGGACTTTAGAGTTCCAGCTGTTGTGTGTGAACCGACTGTACACGTCACACCGACACAATCCTATGGCTTTTGTACAGATGAGAAGGAAAGGCACCGAACACAAACGTCTCAACGTGGACGCCGACAGGAAGCCAAGTTTGACCTGTGACATGTTTTCACTGAGCAGCTCCACGCCAACAATAATCAATCATTATCAATTTAAAAAATAAAAACATTCTGAGTAAAAGATGATGTCATCAGCTGATAGAGCTGAAACTGTCAGATCAATCCAGCCTATGATATGTATTGATTACATTATTGATACTGATTATTATAAAGATTACTTTTCTATCACTGACCCTATGAAATGTCAAAAACACCGTAAAGCCCACGTTTAGTCCAAAAGTGACTCTTCTACCGATTCCGTTTGGTCTGATCGATCACCTGAAATGGTTCACTGATGTCATCAATAATGATCAACACCAAATGAGAATAAATACGTTGATCAATAATAACGATGTCATAATTCCACCTCGTAATGTCATGATCACAATGTGAGGATAATTACAGATTACTGAGAGTTTAGGTGTCGCTGATGTTTCAGAATGTTCCTTGTGTCAACGGCACGACGTCACATGACTGACGGGTGACTCACTCACCTGCTGATACAGGAGGAGTCATCAGGTCACACGGACCAGGTCTGCGTATCGTTTAAACATCACTATACCAGAGTCAGTACCTTTAAGGTCAGACTGTTACCTAATCTGATCCCTTCCTATCAGGCCTGCACAGAAGCTGTGCTGCAGATGATCTGAATCCAGCTGCTGTTTGTAAACCTGTCGTCAGTGTCTCCTTCACCTCCTCGTGCACGTGTGTGACAGTCGTGTGTTGTATTCAGTCAGCATTAAAACTACATTTAATAGACTGTCAATAGATTGACAAATGAATTGTTGATCTCTCTGCTTCTATTGAAGTTCCATTTCAATGACATCATGTCAACAGTTTGTTGATCCAATTTTCCGACAAACATTTTCTTGAAGTATTTATTTAATTTATTTTCAGCTCATTAAAGTTATTTTTTTTATTTATTGGGGGGGGGGGGGGGGGGGGGAGGTGCAAAAAGGGCTTAGGGGCGGGGCATACAAATTTAAACGGCTGTATTTTGTAAATATTTTACCGTTGATTTTTAAAGGAAACACACTGTCCAGATTTTGGTGGTTTACACCACTCATCAGCCAGAAACTGAAAAAACAGAATTATGGTTAGATATTCAAATTTCCGACGGTCCTTGACCACATCATGTGTGACGGACGCTTCCATCTGAAAACAAAAAAAACCAAAAAAAAAACAAATCTGAACAAATTCAATCGAAGTTTTAGAAATCTAATAACTCATTTATGGAGGAGGGTCAATGAGAAATATGTCGAGGTACAAAGGTCAAAAACAAACAAACAAACAAAAAAACCCTCACACCCCAGCTGCACCTGTCCTCCGATTAATAAAGAACGGTCCCTGAATTAATTCACTTAATATCCACAAAATAAGAATGAATTTCTCAAACAGTGCAGCTATGGAAGTTAAAAAGCCTTTTTTTATAACGGCTACATGATGAATTTATCGACCGTTCTTCTTCAGGGTCAAAAATGTTGGTTTTGTTTTTATCACTTTTATCACGTAGCATCACAGACTGTAAACATGATGGACGGTAGCTACTGTGATGACGTCACCCACTGGTTTGTTAACTCTCATTTTAAAGCCTCTAGTTCGGCATTACTGTATTTGGGCGAGAGGGCGGAGCTGTGTATCTGATCTTGCTCCTGTTCAATTATCACAAAGTGGGAAGTTATCTCCAGAGACAAAAACAGTTTTTGTACCAGGCTGTAAACATGTTTATTTCTACATGTGAACATGGAGCTCTGTGGGGACTGACTCACTGGTGGAGCCAGCCTCTAGAGGACATCAGAGGAACTGCAGGGTTTGGGCTTCACATTTCACCCTCGGAGGATGAAGCTCAGTGTCGTCTCTGTTAAAGGCTTCTTAACTTGTCTCGACTTTTTGGGAAATTCTTTCTCCTTTTTTTGAGGACATTAGTAGTTAGTAGTTAGTACACAGGGTCGTAGAGCTCGGTGGTCTGCTGGAAACAGACTGAAGCTCTGTTTGGACTTCATGACGAGAGAGGAAGATGTTTGAGGATTTATTCTGTTTAAGATAACTTATTTATTACTGCAGCATTTATTATTGTTGTTGTTGTCGTCTTTGATTTATTTCTTACGCAAATATAGTGTGAAAGGGCCGACAGATGCAGGGCAGATGCGTTTATGAAGCTTTTATTTAACTGATCAGTATCAAACCTAAAGCGCTTATTTTGTTGATGTGTGATTGTATATTTGAATCTTATTTACTCTCTCATTCTGTCTTTAATCTGTATTTTCTCATTTCATTGTGTAAAACTTGTTGTATGAACTGTGCTATACACTTAAAGTTATCATTACTATTTTTCATGTGTATGACACTAAAGTAAAACTTGGAACTCAGAGGATGAACTGATTTCTGCAGCTGAAAAAACAGGAACTCCATAAATATAAATCACTCCTGTTATGACACAAAATCTTTTAACGTCCTACATTAAATAGTAAATGTGATTGTTCCAGCAACAAAGAAATAATTTTAGTTATTTGAGAATCTTAAACGTGTCAGTTTTTTTATGTCTCAATAAACTGAGTAATAAAGTTTTGGACTGTTGGTCAGACAAAACAAAACATTTGAAAATGTCACTCTGGACTCTGAGATATTTTTACAGTTCTGTGACTTTTTAAATTATTTATTTATCAAAAATAATAAAGATGATTGATAATGAAAATAATAATAATTACAGTCTTTATACAAAAGGTGATAAATATGCGATGCAGCCAGACGCAGAAACATTTCAGTGAGCTGATGAACCCGCCGACGGCTGCACAGTGAAAACATTCATCTGATCAGTATCTGATCGATCTGCAGATTCTCCTCCAGCAACAATAATCAATATATGATCAATAATCAATAAGGCTTTTCCTCTTTTCACTCAGTTAGTAAAGTAAAGAGTTTTAAGGCAGAGAGGGCGAGACAGGAAACAGACAGACAGACAGACAGGTGGTCAGGGCTCTTCCTCCTCCTTCCTCCTCCTCCTCCTCCTGTTGTGCTTTGAGCAGTTAGTCTGTGAAGTGGACGGCAGGAGGAGGAGACGCAGCGCCTCCCTGAGCTCTGAGGTGGAGGAGAGAGGAGAGGTTAGTGTTCAGTAGGAGAAGCAGAGTTAAAACCAGACGAGCCCTGCTCTCCTTCATCACCTCCTCAAGTCAGAAGGAGCCAGTTCCGAGTTAGAGCAGAGGAGCAGGAAAGAAGTTAAGTCAGTCTGGGCGCTCCTCTTTTCATAACGGGAGGAGGAAAAGGAAGGTGAGGAGGTCTTCTTGTGAGGTGAAGAGCCTGTGACGGAGAGCAGAGACAGGAAAGAAAAAAGAGGAGGGAAATAAAAAGTCTTCTCCTCCTTTTCGTCTTCAGAGTCTTCAGCTGAGGTCAGAGACTGAGCCAGGAGGAGGTGACAGAGGGGCATAGAGGAGGTCTGCAGGTCAGGGGGTCCATACAAGACTGGGAGAAGGTAAGCAGATGATTGAGAGAAGGTCAAGAGGAGAGACTGTCCTCCTTTGGTCAGGAAAGCAGGAGGTGAAGAGGAGGCCAGAGGAAGGAGAGGAGGTCAGGAGAGGGTGAGAAGATCACAAAATCCAGGAGAAGTGAGGAGGAGGTCAGAGGAGGGTCAGGATGTCCTGAAGTCCAGAGGAGGTCAGGAAGTTAGGAGAGGGTCAGGTGAAGTTTGAGGGGAGGACGAGAGGAGCTCAGGAGGGAGGAGGTGCAGAGGAGGTGAGCAGGGGGTCAGGAGCTCAGGAGGAGGTTAGCAGGAGAGAAAGTGGGAGAAAAAGTTAGGAGGTGGTGATGATGTCAGAAGGAAACTGTGAGCTCAGGGGGAGGTTTGGACAAAAGAAGCAGGAGGTCAGAGGGTCAGGAGGAGCTGAGGAGGAGCCGAGGAGGAGGCGGAGTCAGGAAACCATCAGAGAGCGAGGGGGAGGAGACGCCACAGAGAGACAGAGATAGAGATAGAGAGGGGAGGAGTCACTTCACCAGCACTGACTTTGGCAGAAACTCCTCCATTTCCATCTCGGCACCTCCATTTGTCCTCGGCGACGCAGAAGACGCCGAGGAAGACGAGGAGGAGCTCGGGGACGAAGATCCACCGGACGCTTTGGGGAGGCTGTACATGTAGACGGCGCCGATGACGAGCCCCGCCCCCGCCGTGAACAGCAGGTCCACGTGGAAGCCGAACAGGTAGACGGACAGCACCGTGGAGACGATGATGGAGAAGGAGGTGGCGAAACCCTTCAGGATGTTGTCGGCGTACTTCACCACCACGGCCACCAGCAGCCCGCCGAACGCCTGGTTGAAGATCACGCACCACACCATGCCGGTGTAGCCGAACAGGAAGCCACGCTCGGCGATGGCGTCGCCGTCATTCCACCACAGTCCCAACATGCCGAGCGCCATGCCGAAGATCCCCAGCTGCACGTTCCTCATCCAGACGGACGCTGAGCTCCCCTTCAGGATCTTCTCAAAGTAAACGCCGGCGAACCCTGACGACAGGCAGCTGATCACCACGGCAACCAAACCAACCGTGTAGTTCTGGTTGGAGCTGCCCGACACCGATGCCTCCTTCTTCCCCTCCTGCTGCACCTGAGAGGATCAATAACATCTATCAGATCATTCAGATAACTTTTCACAGGGAAAAAAACAATGACGTTTAAAACTAAAAATAAAACTTTGAAAAAAAGAGACGTTTTTAAATTTTGATCAACCAATAAAATCTGATCAGTAATTTCAAAGGTGAATTTACTAATTTTTGTTTTAAACCAATGAGCTGCAGAATGAAGACGAGAAAGAAATGCTCAGATCCTTCACATCACCTAAAGACTCGTCTCCACCAAACCCTTTCAGTGTAGACCCAGCAGTGAGCCTTCAGACATGGTACCTAGACCCTCGGTCTGTTCAGACAGTCCTCTTAAATGTGGGCGGGGTTGTTGTCACTCACTGCTCCGTCCAGCACTCGCTGTATTTCCTCATCAGCGGTGACACAGATGGAAGTCTGCACCTGGTTTATCGTCCACAGAACGAGGCTGCACGCCCACATTTTCAGAACAAAATAGAACAGGCTGCAGTGAGAGTCTCTCTCCATGGGATATTTAAAAATAGCAGCTTTGTGCATTTAGTCCTTCTCAGGCAAGCTCAGGGGTTTAGTGTTGCTGTAGCCCACAGGAAGTGAGGATTAGAATATATGACCTTCACATAATCCGCTCCAAATTAATCTATATTTTTAAAGTCATTACTAAAAGTGTGTGTCATATAAAAACTAAAGTGATGCTCAAAGTTGTCACAGTGAAATTTAAGGTGTGCTGACTGCAGGGTTTCTAGCTCCACCTTTTAGTACCAGACCTGTGTGCTAGGTACCCCAACAGAGGGGGGACCAAACATGGGGACGCTAAGGAACGCTGCTGTTGGGACCATCCACAACTTTCACTGTAGAGACAGAAACTATGAAATGAACCTTCTCTCGACTGCTTGGTGGAAACAGGGCACCACAGAGTATTCATCCAGACCATGGTTTATATTAACATTAGTAATTATTGATGCATTAATGTGTCAATCAGTTTAGATGGAGCTCATTTTAATGACTTTATATCCAGCTGACTCATCTATAATAATACGTCACCATTTATCATTAATCTGTAAAGTGAGAGAAGCTGTGAGGTAAACAGTGGTGACAGGTGAGCTGAAGGTGAGCGGACGTACCTGCACAATGGCGACTCCAGCGAACAGCAGCAGCAGAGAAACCCACTGAACTCTGGACAAAGACTTCCTCAGCATCAACACACTGAACAGAGCTGTGGTGAGGATCTTCAGCTGGTACGTCACCTGAGAGGAAACACACACACACATACACACTCCACACTTCAGGGCCCGATATTAACCATCTACAGCTCGTCATGGTCACTGAGGGCGTGTCCAACTCCACTGTAAAATTCACCTTAAACTCCTCCTCATGTCCTCAGACAGGAAGTAAACTGAGAGCTGTTGTTCCATCTTTAGTACATGTACAAACATGATCTCACATTAAAGATGAAACTCAAAAGTTTTTTCCCCAACAGTCAGAGTCATTCTCCCTTTTAGATAGGAATTGTGCAAATTTGCAGTAAAGCCCAATCAGTCTTTTTTCAGCATTGGCAGTGTAAAAGGGTCTAGAAGCTCTGACATAGCCCCTTTTTACACTGCCAGATTTTCCGCAAATGTTGGGCCGTTTTGCCAGCCAACTGTGAGCGTTTAGACACACAGAGGCAGAATGGTGAGTTGATCCAAGAGGGAAACACAAACCTGACAGACACTGTAAAGATGAGCAACTGGGGAGACAAGGAATTGCGCGCCCTCCTTGTCCTCGCAAACGAAGAGGCCATTAACCGTCAGATGACGGGGACGGTGAAGGACGGGCCGACTTATGAGAGAATCGCCGAAGGACTGACCAGCCGCGGCTTCCCTCCCACGTCACTGTTTACGTCACACGCTGAGCTACACGTTTTGTTACTTGCTCACGCCCCCCATTGCCCCGAAAAAGGCACATTCTGTATAAACAAAAGTAGGTAGGCGGCATTTTGCTGCACTCCCCGATTTTGTTTTTATACTGCCAATGCTGATTAAAAGAATAAACTGAATGATTCTGAGTGAAAAACTGATCAACACAGACAGAATGTGTCTTCAGGAGCTCACTGTGTATAAAACACTTGTAGAAAACATAAACTGATCAGAGACGACAGAGGAGCCGTTAGTTTATCATGTCTGTACATGTGTAACAGTCTGTGGGACAGTAAGGGGTTAAAATCTGCTGTGGAGCTTCAGAGTGTAACATCAATTGAACCAATCAGGGTATCTTGCTTTTTACAAGGTGGATCCATCCAATCCACGTAATAAAGTCGTAATAAAGTCGTAATAAAGTCGACAGAGAAAACAGAACTAAACTTTTAGCGTCTGATATAATCAGTGCAGTAACACAGCTCCTCTCTGATCTCTGCTACGTTCATATTTTCCTCATTAATGACGGATTATTTCACCCACCTACATCCCATGAACACGTCCCTGAGTGTGTAACAAGCAGAGTGTACGCACACTGTGATCCCGCCCACGTCGGCTTATCTTACTGTCTGAATAATGTGGCCATTGAATAGCAGGAAAATGCCACAGCCACTCCTCATTTTAACACCTACACACCCATGTGCACACGGATGGGCACAAGTACACTTGCTACTAAACATGGCCGCTGGCCATGAAAATAAAAACTGCGTTGGTCTGAAACTAACAATGACAGCTGCCCTGCTTGGCACCTAAAGACTCAGTTTATCTTTCAATCACAGAAATCAGCTGATATATTCTTTATGTTTCTTCATGTTCAGACCAACATGAATGAATCTCCTAACACGGGCCGTGTGAGCCTCATGACCGTCAGCCAGTCATTTCTGTTCAGAGTACCGGCCATGTTTGATTTGAGACCCTGTCAGAATCTGCACACTATGAAGTGAGTACATAGTGTGTGCAGTGTACTGATGGAAGTATCCGATTTGAGACACAGCAATACACACTACAGCACCAAATGTGGATTAATCCACTGCTGAAAATCGTTCCAAACCAAGTCACTATTTCCTCCTGTTTGTTTTATAAAAACTACAGTGAGCAGCTGTTTGATGACATCACCGATCGAACTGAACCAGAGCCGAGGGTCAGACAGAACTGAGAGACAGGCTAACATGTCGTTATGGATGATCTGAAGTCTGACCTGGAAGGTGGCAGCTGGCAGGTTGGAGATGGCCACGTACTGCAGGTTGTTCTGCAGAGTGTAGATGAGTGACGGGACGGCTAGTTTCAGAGTGTCTTTGTACTGGAACAAGATGGAGTCCACCAGGAACAACACCGTCTCCTTCACATTGACTGTAGAGACAGACACAGAGACAGAGAGAGAGAGAAAGAGGGTGTTACTGTTTGTTCTCAGTCCAGTTGGGATTAATTAAAATATCCATCTTTTACACTTTAACACCTAAAGCACATCATACACACACTCATTACTCTGTGCGTGTGTGTGTGTGATCCACTTACATCTCTTCTGCAGCAGGATGATGAGCAGACACGTCAGGACCTTCAGGACCTCCGCCATGACGACGGCTGACGTTGCGAAGAAGCGGTCGCCCGGCAACGTGCGGACGTAGCGGATGCTGAGGATGAGCGATGCATTCTGGACGACCAGCACCGCCAGACTGATGTACTTCAACTTCCTGTTTGCTGCAGAGAAACACCAAAACAAACCGGATCAAGTGAAAGGTAAAGAGACACTTCAGACACACCCTGAGTCACTCTGTGGTGAAAGTAACCACGTTTAATGAACGCACAGTGACGGCATTCAGTTGTGTGCGTCCACTACAGTCTGTTCATGAACAGAAGCACGTCAGAAAAGAGGCAGCAGCTTCTCCTCAAACGGTTTTTGTTAAATGACTTTATACAACAGTTAGTTCCGACCAAGCAATCTGATTGGACGAGAGGCATTCTGTGAGTGCTGATAGAGTATTACATCACTGGGACATGTAACAGTAAAATCGCTCCGCTCACAGGTGTTATAAATATAAACACAACTGTTAATTAACCAACTGTCACACTCGCTACACTGACGCAAACTGACACTATAGTGTTACACCAAGAAGATGAATATTTTCCCCAAAATTACATTTGAATTAAATTCTGAGTGGTCGTCAGGAGATAATGAGGAAAAGGAAAGCCAGGACTCTTCTGTGCAGACCTCCAGGTGTGTTTGAAACCGGCCGTGACGACATACAGTACACCATCACGACCTCGAGTGTGATTCTGCTGTCATAACCCTGTGATACTGTGATATTCTCTGAGGTGGTCATCAACCATGAAAACCTCACACCGTTGCAACCCTGCAGTCAAAGCTGACTTCCTTTAACTTACACTGAAGACACACTTTAGGAGTATAAAATCACAATATTACAAGTTTAAACACTGATTATGACTTTTGTTTTTCAAAATCTTTCCAAACAGCCACAGTGTCCTTACAGAGCGTAAAATAACTTACAGAGCAGGAGACGTGGACTGGGCCGACACGTTTTGTTGCTGGGATAAAACCAGTAATACTGTTAAAGAAACGTAGGTGAGTGTGTGGAGGGTTCAGCCAGCTAGGGTGCATCAGAGGGTTTGAACAGGTGAGTGTATCTGAGGATACAGAGTCTGGGAGCAGTGCAGCTCAAAGACCTGACACCTGTGGTGCTGAGACGAGAGGTGGTCAGAGGACCAGCAGAGGGAGAGATATAATAATAATAATACTACATTTTATTTATAGCTGCCTTTAAACACGACCCTGATCCTTCTCAAAGAGAAACACAGACTGAAACACGCTGACTTTAACTTTAACTACATTTGGCTGACGATACTGTCACTGAGGTTTAAAATGCTGGACTTTAACTTGTAGTGGAGTGATGTTAGTACTGTTACTGCAGTGAAGTATCTGAATACTTCACCTCTTCAGCCTCTCTCTGCCCCACTGAGTGGTTTATAACACAGAAACATCCTGCAGCTCCTGAACACAACAGAATGAATGTGGACAAACCTGAAGACACATTTACACCACCAGAGCCTCAGGCTTACCTGCAGCAGGTGTGACCAGCCAACAGCACCGAGTCTATGTGTGTGTGTGTGTGTGTGTGTGTGTGTGTGTGTGTGTGTGTGTGTGTGATTTGACCACACCAACCCCACCTGAACCAAACCTCCACGTCACCAGCTGCCAGCTCAGTGACAGTGCACCACTCACACACACCTGGTGTGTTCAGCTGTAATAAAGCTGTGTGTCGGTGTGTTAGCATTAGCATTAGCTGTGGAGCCTCTGCAGACCAACAACATGCCCCGACACTGAGGGCTCTGTTAGCTGCACGCGCGCGCGCACACACACACACACACACACACACACACACACACACACACACTAGTTTAGATAAGTAAACCGTGGAGTTAGCCTAGCCTGGTGCGTTAGCCTCCCCCTCTGCTAACATGCTACCACTTCATTTCAGTTTAAATTAAAATACCGACATTATCTTTACTTGTTAAACACGTGGAGTGATGTTTAATAATTAGTTAGTCGACATGCTGGTTAACTTTACTGGTTAACTTTACAGAATAATGACCGTCACCATTCAGTCAGCTAAGTTTGGGTAGTTAGCTGCTAGTTAGCTAACCGTTAGCGCCCTGTGTGTTGTCGCGGAGCTTCACACTCACACAGTCTGTGTTAGTTTGTTTAAATTCATCGACAGATAATTAATAATTATTATTTAACTATCAACACACCATCATGCAGGTACCAGGTGACCCCAGTTTCAGAGCCGTGCGGGCCGTGTGAAGTTAACCCGTCCCCCGGTCCTCCCTCCCCGGACTGATCCGCTCACCTTCGCTCTGACCCCGGCTCGCTGCCCTCTCCTCCACCGCCTGGATGTGCTTTCCTCCGGCCATGCTGCGCTCCCTTTGCCCGCCGTCCGGACCGAGCCTTCTCCCCGCTACTGCTCGGCTAACGCTCCGCTAGCCTCCCAGCTAGCTCCCCCGGCTCACAGTTTGAGACCCAGCCGGAGATCCGGTTCGTTGTCCGGGTTGAGGCGGGAGACAGCCGCGGCTGTCAGGCGGATATGAAGCCGGAGCTGAGGTTAGAGGAGCCCGGGGAGCACGAACCTGCAGCACCGTGATGAAAACACAGAGTGGAGGAGCTGAGGTGTCCAGGAAGTGAAGAACTACAGCTGCAGAGATAGGACTGTCCAACAGGAGGCGTCACTCCGAGGAGGAAAACCTGACCTAACTGAAATGTTTCCAGCAGAACTCAAACAGAAGGCTCAAGTGTGAGAAAACAGTGAGAGTGAGTCCTCTGTCTGCTCCTCCTCCTCCTTTTCCTCTCTGCTCCTCCTGACAACAATCACTTCCTTGTTCTCCTGCAGGTTAAAAAGAAGGAATCCCATTGGCTGCTGCGGGAACACCTCACCTGTCAGATGCTGTGAATGTGCAGCGCCACCTGCTGGTGTCAGGTATGAAGGACACTTCCAGAGGCAGCTGAACGTGCCGAGATCAGTTTATAAAGTTTAACTCGCTTTGAACTGTTTTCACAGCTGCATGATTTAAATCCATTTATTTTAGGGCGCTAAATTAATGTGACGTAATTCAACACGTCTGCTTCAGGATAAACGTCACCAGAGAAGAAGTGTTGATATTTTGCAGGTTTGTGACGTCTTGAGATTTTAATCTGAAAATATTGCTTTTTCATAATTTTCACACTGATGCTAAAAACAATGTACATGTTTACTATAAATGTGTAAATATATTTATACATGTGTTCAATATAAAGCTGCTGTTTAGAGTTGTTCTCCTGCTCATTCTTGTTTTAAACACTATGAATTATGGGTAAATCAGTGTCAGAGAAAACACAACACGACATGATGAAGTGACAAAAACTGTTTTATTCAAACATTGGATCTTTTTTTTCTTCTTTCGATCCATAAATTCATATTTAATGTAAATAAACAGCAACAAGTGACCAATGAGTCACTTTAATCATAAAACCAGCCGATAATACACAAGTATTTACTCATCACATCTGAACATCAACGCCGTCACTGGTTTTCATCTGAAACGGAATCAAAAATAAAAATAAATATCTTTGTCCTTAGGTTAAATTAAAGTTCTGACTTTAACGTCAAACTAACTTCCTGTGTTTTAGTTTAATTTGACCTCAGAGCTGAAACATCCTGAGCTGCTGCTGCTCCAGCGTCACTGAACACACTCAAACATTTTTCTTCAAGTATAAATTATTTCAAAATGATATGCAGGTGTGTCACTGTGGGGACGTTTGCCGTTAAAGGTCTGTGGAGTTTGACTCTGCGGAGGAATAAAGATCAGTATCAGCTGATAACATTAAGTTTCTTTTATTTGTACTGTGTAAAAACTCAAAGGCGGCGTGCAGGAGGGGCCTCGGAGCGGCTCCCTTTGTGTGAAAAAGGCCAGAGACACCTGGTGAGATGTTCACCTGTAACTGAAGCTCCACAGGTGATCAGCTGATGTTCATCCCTTCATACACACCAGCTGGTTTCTACTCTGTGACCTGGATCATCTGTGACGGAGGTAACAACTAAAGAGTGTCTGCAGTTTGTTCAGTGTTCTCAGATGCAGAAAAAAAGGTCTATATCTTCAATACAAAACATAAATACTAAATAAATACCTCAACAGGAAGTGGTTCTGCTGCGCTCACCAACAGATAAATTATAACTGAAAAAAGTAATCAGCTGACTGCAGTGTGACGAGGAAACAAAAATCTAAATAAATATAATTTGTGACAGATCACAGCAGTTTCCTCCACGTTTCAGCCCGTTAACTCTTCGATGAGCAAACTGAACACTTTGACCTTCATCATGATTTCACAGGAAGTGAGGTCAACACATTAAAACATGAAGGAAACTCTGAACTGCTCCTTTAAAATCCAGTGTGAGGTTTTAGTTTGTGTCGCCGCCCTGCTGGCCGAGAGTGGAACAGTCTCAGATCAGCCACAGTCCTGTCAGAGAGACGTCCACCATCAGAGAGACGTCCAGAGAAGACGACATGTTTACTCAGGGTCTGTGTTTATTCACCCAGGGGCCCGTGGACTCAGGGTCATGTCCGTCCCTGTATGTCCAGGTTGTGCAGTCACAGAGACTGACTGGGCAGGGAGCTGCAGTCCTCCTGCATGTCTCCTCCCTCCTCTTCCTCCTCCTCCTCTTCCTCCCTGTCTCCTCCCTCCATCCAGGGGTGAGACAGGATCTCCTGGAGAGTTGGACGCTCCTCTGGACGGTAGGACAGGCACCAGCGAATCAGAGACTGGCATTCTGTAAAAGGTGACGTGAGATTGTGATTACATGTGACAGCAGGACGGAACAGGGTGAAGACACGGGTGTCATCTGCACAGAGGACAGAGTGGTGGGCGGAGCTTCTGCTCACCTTTAGAGACCCTTCTGGTGAAAATGGGCGTGGCCCTGACGATCTCCTGGTCGCGCTCGAACGGGATGTCGCCGCACACCATGTCGAAGAGCAGGACGCCCAGAGACCAGACGGTGAGAGGGACGGCGTCATAGGACTGAGACAGGATCCACTCAGGAGGACTGTAGACTCGAGTACCTGAGGGGTGGGAGGAGGAGGAGGAGGAGGAGGAGTCAGTACAGTCTGCAGTTGCTACGATCAATCATTTTTCAATTATTACATGAGAACATTATCAGAACATAGTCTTAGTCTTCAGTCTCTTTACCTTCGAACTCACTGTACGGCGTCTCTTTGAGCGGAGCTCCTGACCCGAAGTCAATAATCTTGACGTCCAGCGTCCTTGTGTCGACAACGATGTTCTCGTCCTTGATGTCTCTGTGCACGACGCCGTGGGCGTGAAGGAACCGCAGCGCTTCCACAATCTGACGGAAGAACCTGGTGGGAACAAAAACACAGAGCTTTAACACCACAGAACAGACGAGATCACAAATAAGAATCATGAGTCCTTGTCAGACAGGACAGAGTCAGTACCTGAGGGTGAGGCGTTCGGGCAGCGCTCCTCTCTCTGTGATGAAGTCGAACAGGTCCTGACACTGAGGCGGTCGCTCCAGAACCAGCAAGAAGCCCCGCCCCTCCACCTCAAACCAGTCCAGCATGCGGATGGCGCCCCCGTGACCTCCGACATCTGACAGCCGCTGCAGCAGAGCGATCTCCATGGGAACAGGGCCGACCTCGCCGGGCTGAGGGAGGAGAGAACGATGAACATAAGTCGTCACACTAACACACACGTCTGTCTTTGTTTGAGCCAAAAGTCCAAAACACACAAATATATTTGTTTGTTTCCATGAAGGAGAAAAACACCTGAATATTTTTGTTCTTTTAATGAAGTTTGATTTCTTACTGATCCGAACATAAATAACAAAAACACAGAAAGTAACAAATTAAAGTTTTTATGATAAAATAATAACAATATTAATGTCTGCTGTAATAACTACGTCAGATACTTTATTACTATATAATAACTCAGTCGGGTAAAGTTCACATAAATTAAACTTCATCATAAAAATAACACCTGAAACACGTAAAAAAAAAAAAATCCCTGCCTGTTATTATGAGTCATAAAGTTATTTTTTTATTTGTCACAGTTTGACACAGAAACCCCAGTTTAGCGTTTAGCAGGTGTTTTTTTTGTGCTGATCATTGTCTGCAGGTGTGTTCAGGTGTTTTTACTGTGGTGGGGGGAGTCCCCAGTTTAAGTTGTGATGAAATAGAAATGAGTTTGTCACTGAGGGGAAATCCTGCTGCGTCATTTACTGAACCATGACCTCATAGGTTTCCGTGGGAACTGAGGGGCCGGCCCCCACCTACGGCTGTGATTCACCTGTCTGACCAGCAGAGGGCAGAGCTACCCCGAGGTCTGTGTCTCTGAGTCTCAACGCAGTTTAATTAAAAAGATAAACAAAGTTTTAACTTCATGTGCAGCTGAAACTGTCAGCTGATCCCTGAGTCACAGACTGAGACATTTTTAAAGCTAAAGTCAAACCTCTGTGTGTCGGACTCAGTTTAATGTCACAGTAAACTGAATTTATTTGGGTTTTGGACTCTGACAAACTGTTTCCAGACACTTCAAACTGAACCAATAATAAAAATAATAGCTGTGTCACTCACCAGTCTGGCCCACTGCTGAACTCTGTCACTGGAAATCTGTTTGATGGCAACCTGGAGGGACAAAAAGGAGGAACAACCTGTTTACATTTACAGCAGCAGTAACTGCAGAACAGTGACATCATTCCCTCCTCTTGTTAAGCAAGATTAAAGTTCATCTGAAGAATAAACAACAACAGCAAATAACTTTCAAAAACAAACTGCTTCACAGGATTAAAATAGAATTTAAAAATAAATATGAAAGTGAGGTGCAGGAGTAAAGGTGTGAGTGAGGCGCAGTCTGACCTGCAGTCCATCTGAGAGCCTCTGGCCTGAAAACACTGAACCAAAACCACCGCTGCCGAGCAGAGGACCACAGCGATACTGACTGCAGAACGGTTCCTTCACTGAAGACGAGAGATAACACAACATCAGTCAGCTGTCAACATCTTAGACACACATGATTATATGGAAGTTAACCTGCACAAAGACGGCAGGTTGAAACCATCAGACACGTCCTGACCCTGCGTTACACTGATGTTTATCTGTCTCTGGTCATCAGCGGCTCATTTCACCCTCACACTGACACAGTTTAAGAAATAAATCTGTTTAAGATGTGCTGAGAAACTTTAACATCACTGCTCGTGTTTCCACAGCGTCTCCAGCTCATCCTCAGTGTGATGAATTTTTGGATTTCAGACTGTTGTTTATCATGTGACCTCTGACTCTGACAGACTGTAACGGACATATTTCACCACTGACTCACAACCTGTGACACTAGTTTGTTTACAGACTGATGTTTATCTCACATAAACAAAAATAAAAATAAAGTCTGAAAACAGAAAATATAGTTGACAAAGTTTGAATTAGATGAAATAATGTTTGCACACGTCACTGAGGTGAATGATCAGTGTGCCGTGTAAACATTTACACTGTTTGTTTGTTTGTTTGTTTGTTGTGGTGGTGACTGTTGGCGCCCTGCTGCTGTGTGACAAAAAGAAAAACGGGTTTCAAGCAAACAAAAACAACAGCTCACACAGAGACACGTTTGATTTTAAAAGTTTCATTTTTAACGTTTTATTTTAAACGAATGAGACGTTTAAGCGTTAAAATAAAGTCCAGTAACAACAGGAACCGTTTCATCTGAGCCGAACCGACAGCGTAAGACAAAGTTACCGAATTAACGGAAGCGACGGTTGTTGTTTTGACGATAATCTGGACTTTTAGAAGTCGTTACTTTTTAATGTAGTCTGGTTGAAGCCTAAACACAGACAGTAACAGGTGAAGTAAAACACGTGGTGAACATTAACTAAAGTCACGTTTTCTCCGTTAACCTGCTTCGTTTCATATTAAACCGTGTTTTTATTTGAATGTAGTGTTTCTTACCGTTCTTCCCTCTGACCTCCTCCACTTCAAACTCTGCGACTCTTTTCTCAAACATCTTGTGAAGACTTTCAGTTGCAGTTGATAAAATCCATCGTGTCGTCGGTTAAATTCCTTTGTGCTCGGACTTAAAACTTTTTATTCCGCTTTGAACCGCCGGACGCCTCCGTCTGTTTCCCGCTTTAAGCTTTTAATCCAACTTCAGCTAAGAAAACTACGATAAAAGTTAATTTCTGCAGCTGAAACTGATCGAAACGTTAAAATAATCTAAACATGTGTGAATAATCTGCTGTGACTCATCTGAGCGCCTTCTGCCTTACGTTACTGTTTTGTTCCGTATTTATACCCCCCTCGCGCCTGTCTCTGTCCAATCAGCGCTCAGACGTGTGCTCAATGTTTTGAACCGGCCCGCCAATCACATTAAAGCTACAGTTCTTACGTCACGTCATGAATATTTAAATCCCGCGAGAGAAATTCGTAGAATTCGGGCGGAGGAAGCGCGCGCTGATGGTGATGAAGAGGATGATGATGATGATGATGGGAAACAGGAGGACTGTTTCCCCCCAACACACACACACGCACACACACACACACACGCACATGCACACACACACACACGCACACACACACACACACACACACACACACACACACACACACACACACACACACACACACACACAGCGAGCTGTATCGAAATAAACCAACGGTTTTGTTTCTGTGTGTTCAAACTGTCACGGGTCTAAATGAGCTCAGTTTCCTGTTCCTGTCAAAATAAATGAGTCATTGCACTTTACAAGAAAGTCCAAAATAAGACACCACAGAGGAAGAACTCTTCTTCTTCTTCTTCTTCTTCTTCTCTGACAGTGCTGAGAATAAATAGTTTAATCAATAATATTACATCATCAGTCATTAGTTTATGTTGTAATAATAATCTGTAGTTTTTGATGTGAAGTCAAGTTACACGACATCTGTAAATCTTTATTGAATCCATATTAAATATATTCCAGTCCAGACTGATTTATTATTCAAACTGATAAACTTTATTGTTCTCTTTAATCTCCACTCACTCTGCAGCAGGATGTGATGAAGTCGTGACAGGAGCCTGTTTCCTGTCACTGTGTGACATCATCACCTCAGTCAGTGTTTGAGAACTGAGGACACGAACTGTTGAAGTTCCTGGTGCAGAGGGCCCTGGGTTCCTCCTGGTGCAGAGGGCCCTGGGTTCCTCCTGGTGCAGAGGGCCCTGGGTTCCTCCTGCTGCAGAGGGCCCTGGGTTCCTCCTGGTGCAGAGGGCCCTGGGTTCCTCCTGGTGCAGTGGGCCCTGGGTTCCTCCTGCTGCAGAGGGCCCTGGGTTCCTCCTGGTGCAGAGGGCCCTGGGTTCCTCCTGGTGCAGTGGGCCCTGGGTTCCTCCTGGTGCAGTGGGCCCTGGGTTCCTCCTGGTGCAGAGGGCCCTGGGTTCCTCCTGGTGCAGAGGGCCCTGGGTTCCTCCTGGCGCAGAGGGCCCTGGGTTCCTCCTGCTGCAGAGGGCCCCGGGTTCCTCCTGGTGCAGTGGGCCCTGGGTTCCTCCTGGTGCAGTGGGCCCTGGGTTCCTCCTGCTGCAGAGGGCCCCGGGTTCCTCCTGGTGCAGAGGGCCCTGGGTTCCTCCTGCTGCAGAGGGCCCCGGGTTCCTCCTGGCGCAGAGGGCCCTGGGTTCCTCCTGGTGCAGAGGGCCCTGGGTTCCTCCTGGCGCAGAGGGCCCTGGGTTCCTCCTGCTGCAGAGGGCCCCGGGTTCCTCCTGGTGCAGTGGGCCCTGGGTTCCTCCTGGTGCAGTGGGCCCTGGGTTCCTCCTGCTGCAGAGGGCCCCGGGTTCCTCCTGGTGCAGAGGGCCCTGGGTTCCTCCTGGTGCAGTGGGCCCCGGGTTCCTCCTGGTGCAGTGGGCCCTGGGTTCCTCCTGGTGCAGAGGGCCCCGGGTTCCTCCTGTGGGACGTTACGTATCCGTACACACACTGAGTCACATGATGAGTTGATGTGATAAAAGTCACACACGTTGAATCAGCCTGTGTGTCTCAGTGTGTCGATGGTTTTGGTTTCCACTGACTGTTGTCACGCTGTTTTTAAAATACTATTTTTAAATGAATAATTGGAAACCTGACACGTTTGTTACTGCATCGCTCTGTGATTTCAGCATCTGTGAATAAAAACAAATCTTTGCAAAAAAAGAGACTTCACCCTCATCACACAGAAGTTGCAGCGTAGCAGATGATCGCAGGTTTACGTTCTGATGTTAAATGTGTGTCTCTGTGACCTTTAAATTACCCGTGTGTGCCAACGTGCCCCGCTCTCCCCTAACTGTGGTCATCATAATAATTAACACTTAATATTTCCACAATGTTGAAGAACAATAAGATCTTTTTCTGCTTTTTGTTGTGAAATCAAAACCTTTATCAGGAGTGTTGCTGACGGTGCAACAGAAACGCTGTCAGGACATTTGGTGGTTTGATATGTTCAGTCTGGGCGTCTCTGTGACCTCGAGGGTTTGGAACACTGACTTTGTATTTCACTTTTCACAATCTGCTGTTTGACACTTGTTCAGAGATGTTTTTACACATGACGTGTTAAATAAAGGAAAGAAAAAGGATAGAAAGACGAAAATATGGTGGAGGATTCTGCAAATGTGTGAGACACAGAGGAGCAGCCAGAATAGGAGGACGTAGGTGAATAAAAAACAGGAGAAAGGAAGTCAGCAAGAAATATGAGGATACAAAGAAGAAGGAAGAACAGATGAGGAAACAAAGGTAGAGGAGGAAGAGGAAGAGGAGACAGTTCAGTGTTTGAGTGCAGAACAGAAAAAAATATCCCAAACATTTTGTTGTTTTTTTCAGAAACATTTTCCTCTTTTTATTCCAAGAAAAAAAGGTCTTTTCATCCCAAACGATAAAATAAAATAAAACAAACTTATATTATTAATAATAACAACAATAATCAATCATTAAGAGGATAAGTATGACAATTTTTTATCTCCTTTTTTTAATTTGTCGCTTTTTTCTCTATGATGATATTGGTCGTGGTCGATTAAACATGCAGCTAAATAAGTCCGATGATGATGATGATGGAGGTGGTGATGGTGGAGAGGAGGAGGAAGAGGAGGAGGAAGAGGAAGACAACAAGGAGAGAGACAGAGGAGGTGAAGTCAGTGCTGGCTGTGGATTTCCCAGATGATGATGATGATGATGGTGATGAAGGAGAGGAGCTGCACAGCTTGAAGAACAAAATAAGACTTCAGGTGATAGCTCGCTCGCTAACGAGCATGCTAACGTAGCTTCTGATTAGCATTCCTCATTGAAAACAATGGGTCTGTTAGCCGCAGAGCTAATCTCTGCTGACACCAGAACAAAATCCCAAATGACGTTTGTGAATTTCAAAATAAAATTTAAATCACAACTGATCCCAAATCAGCGTTAAGACTGAGCTCCATCTGAAGGGGGGGGGGGGGGGAGGAGACGAGTGATGAGCGGATGAGTTGAAACGTCTGCAGAAAAGAACGTGTGTGCATCTCTTTGATGTTTTATTTTTTCCCTGGTCGATCTCCTTCTGTGGGTCAGAGGTGAGGAGGAGGAGGAGGAGGTGGGGGCAGGATGATGGTGGGGGGGCGAGGAGGGGAGGTCAAAGGTCATCGTTGTGTGTGCGTGTGTGTGGGCCGGCTATCAGCTGCTGTCAGGTGACGGCTCTCTCTCTCGGTGCATGGCGGCGGCGCTCTGGTGTTTCATGCTGTCCAGGTACTCCTGCTGAGAGACGGCCAGCACCGACGCCAGAATCTCATCGTCCTCCCAGTCCGTCAGACCTGAGACACACACACACACACACACACACACACACACACACACACACACAATCAATATATAAATAAGGTTGAATATAATGACTATGATCAGGTTATTGTTTGGACTCTGAACTGACAGAGACGCAGTGAGGACGCACGGCGTGTTCATCAGAAACACTTCCTGATGATGAGTGATGAAGAAAACACGACGACGGAGCAGAAACAAACTGAAACTTCTTATTGAGTCAAAAACTTTCTGTTCTCAGATAAAAAAATACTTCAGTGTTCACAGCTGTGCTGAAAACATCTGATAACACACACACACACACACACACACACTGAAACTGTGTATGTGTGTTTTCACAGAGCAACACTGGCTTCACCTTAGATACCCCCCCACCCAAACACACACACACACACCCTGCAGCTTCCTGCTGACTGTAAACAGCAGCAGTGTCAATATAACAAAGTAAAAATACTCTGTTACAGTACTCAAGTATTTTCTGGGAGTTTTTGAACGTAACTTGAGTTTTTATGTTTCTGTTAACGTTAACTTTGACTCCAGGATCTGTGTGTTTCTAACGTCCTACAAAATTAGTGACTGAGTGGGCGGAGCTAACAGCTTACATCACAGCCTATTGTTTTAATTCTCTTTTTATTGATGACTCAGTTTCTATCAGACACGTTTTTTTTTTTAACTTATTTTTATTTGTTTTGTTTTGTTTTAACAAAAAAATAAAAAATTCTCTTGGACCTGGTTCACTTACAGCCAGACTGTGTATACGTTTCACTGTATCGTCTTATTCGGAAAAATATTCATGGTTATTATTTTTTAATGCAGAGACATTTTCATTGCTCCTGTTCTGTTTATAAAAAAGTGGGGAATAATAATCTATCTGTCTGTCTGTCTGTCTGTCTATCTATCTATCTATCTATCTGTCTGTCTATCTATCTATCTATCTATCTATCTGTCTATCTATCTATCTGTCTATCTATCTATCTATCTGTCTATCTATCTAAAGTTAAAGAACAAAGGATGCCTGTATCAACAGGACAGCCGACAGGATGGGATCATGGGCGGGACAGGTGTGACTTTTTGATGACATGTTATGCGTGCGACCAACCATGGGAGATTTAGAAAGTAGCTGCTAGCAGTTAGCAGCTTACTCAAAGGAGAAGAACAGCGGCTATGTCATGCTGTCTGACATCACACACTGGAGCCACACGATGCCGCTGTCGTTTACTTCTGTGTAAAAATGTAAAGGTGGCGTAAAGACAGGACGTAGTAGCGACTCTGTGGCGCCACCTCTGTGTAAAGAGGGTTAAAGAAACGAGGTGCAACCACGGCATCTCAGGTGGGAAAACACTTTGGTGGACACACGGACGACATACACAACACAGATGTTACAGAGCAGCAGACGCAGCAGGAAATACTTCCTTTCTAAAGTACCTGAGCTGCAAGTGTAGTCATAATTAGTGTCTTACCAAATGCTGTAGGTGACATCTCCTGCATGATGGCTCTGTACTCCAAATGATGACGACTCTGATTACTGGGACCTACACACACACACACACACACACACACACACACACACACACACACACACACACACACACACACACACACACACACACAGGTTAAAGTCAGGTGTCAGGGGGGTGAGTGTGTGTGCTGTGTTCATGAGGCTCCTCACTAATGTGTGTGTGTGTGTGTGTGTGTGTGTGTGTGTGTGTGTGTTTGTGTTACCTGGTGCGCAGGGGGAGGGGGGTTTGCTCAGGATGAGGGCGGCTCCAGGGGGGGAGGGGGGCTTGTTGTTGGTCGACGGGGCGGTCGGGAGGTCGGAGTGGGAGTGGGAGGGGTCGGAGTCCCGTTGCCGTGGCGACCGGGCGCTCCAGTCGTCCAGTCCGCTGGAGGCTGCCGCCGTCGCCGAGCTGCAGGTGGCGCTTGCCTTACGGGGCTGACGGAAAAAGACGTTTCTGGTTAATACACACACTGTACAGCAGCGAGCTGTTGGTGCTTCCGTCATGGTGTTTGTCCCTCCTCCATTGGGACTCAACGACTGCAGTGACAGACGCAGGCTGAACAAACCGAATCTGCTGCAGCTCATTCACTCTGCAGCCTGACGTCAGTGCTGCACTACACCAGGTGTTTGATAAAACTCCTCTGATAAAACATTCATAACCAAACAAATATAAGATCAGCTGATCACAACGAGCTGAACACCGGTCCTGTTGACTGAAACCTTTTCACACAGATCCTTAAACTGTTAGAAGTTTTAAAGTCTGACTGAAATAAAGTGATCACGCACTCAACACACGACGTTCAGCTGACTGGTCACAGGAGGAAACCAGTCAAACCAGTTGTATGACCCCCCCCCCCCCCTCACCTGTCTGGCCTGTTTCTCCTGGTCCTGCAGCCACTGCAGGTACGACTCTCGGGCCACCTGCTCCTCAATGGCCTCGTTGGTCGCCTCCCAGTCCGTCGCTCTCTTCTTGTCCTCCAACATCTGCTGCTCGATCCACGACTCCTCCGACGTCTTGATGGCCGACTTCATCAGAGACTGCTCCGCGTACTGGGGGAGGGGAGAGAGGGCGGGGTTATGGAAAAGGCACTGCTGAATAAGAGAAATAACTTGAACCCTGATGTTTTCAGTCTGTAGCGTCCATGTGGTCACAGTGTGACAGCTGACTGATGTGTGAGCAGCTCCTGATTGGACGATCAGGCGATCACTATGGCATGATGATCCTCAGGAGGCTCTGCAGCCTCTGGGATTTAGAAGTGGATTTATGGACGTTTATTCTGGATTATCAACATGTGTTTCATGTCTGTGTGTTCACATTTCAAGAAGAAAAAGAAGAGGAAGAGGAGGAGGAGGAGGAAGAGGAGTTTTCATGGTTTAAGATTTTTCAGTTTTGCTCCAATCACCTCTCTTAGTATTTACACTTCCTGTTCAAGCCAGGAATATCACACCATTCTGTATAAAAGGTGTGACCGTGAAATGGGAGGACCGAGTTGTCTTGCCTATAAGTCTGCATCAGAGGGAGGAACAGCACCGAAACCATGTCTGTATAAACGGGACAGCCGGCAGGACGGGGTCATGGACGTGACGGGTGTGATGTATTGACAAAATGTGTGTGTGACCCACCGATGGGAGATTTAAAAAGCAGCTGTTAGCAGTTAGCAGCTAACTCAAACAATGAAGTCCAGGAGCTCCTTACCCTCCGAGCAGAGGACGAGATCAGCCGCCATATAACAGGGACGCTAAATGATTGTTATTGACATGTGATGTCATTGTTATTGTTTATAAAGAGCTGCTGACACGTATGTTATATGTCACACTAGAGGCTGACGCTGTTGGGTTACATGTCACGCCTCTTTTGATTCTCCCCCACCGGAGGGGAAAAGTGTCAGTGTCACATTATGCAACCAAGAGCAGAAACGCTAACACAAAGATGCCCTCTAAAAACATTCGATACCCCCCGTGGTCATAGAGCGTGTGTGGTTGAGGTACCCCTGGTTTGAAGGCGGGCAGTCCCAGTCCGACCCCGATCGTGGCCTTGTTTGGGTTCACCACAGAGTTGTAGTGGATGTTGCGGTGGTAGCTCACTCTGATCGGCTCGTCGTTGTTCTGGTGGATGCCGTGGAACGTGTTGATCGGCTCTGCAGGAGGAAGAGGAGGAGGAGGAGGGTTCAGGCTGGTGGGATGTGATTGGCTGACAGATGCGAGGCTCGTTATTGGACGGACAGACTCACCTGTGCTGTACTGGTACACCTCCACCGGTCTGTTGTACATCTCGGCCATCGCCTGCATCTCGATGTGGTTGCCGTGGCAATTGTTTTTCCTCTTCCTGTTGATGTATGTGGTGAAGTCCTCCGTCACGTAATTGGAGAAATAGTCGGCGTTCTTCATCTGGAGGGAAACAAAAAACCTTACAGACACTGACGGGAGGACAAGATGTTTAAATGCAGGAGGCTGCAGCAGAGTTTAGAGCCACTCACCAGGTAGTCCATACAGTGTTTCCTGACCACTTCATGCATGTCCTGGTCTCCGTACACCTGATCAGCTGACAGACAGACAGACAGATACAATTCAAGTCAGGTTACATGGAAAACTACAACACTTTAATTCTCTGTGTAACAGAAGAAGAAGAAGCAGCCGGTAACAACATGGAGAAATCTACATCCAGAGCCGTGACTTTTTGGACGGACCAAATGTACAGAGCTGTAAAGTTGTCCACCATGGTAGCAGTTAGCTGCTAGCTAACCGTAGCTAACTTGTTTGTCCATTGTTTGGTCTGTGACGTAATAGGTCAACAGGAAAAAGGTCCAATACTAACAAGCTGAAAGGGGGCATATCTCCACCTATCATAGAGGAGTCGCACACACTTGGCTCAACAAATGGATTGTACAAGGACAGTAGGCCAGTTAGATGTCCTCGTCCAGCTGGGACTGGAGCTCCACTTCACTGGAGACGGACTGACTGAGAGACGAGCAGGGACAGGGTCTCAAATTAACACTAGCCAAGCATCAAATGTGGGTAGATTTTTTCATTTGGAGAGAAATCTCAAAAGGCTATCCACCACACTGGCGGGTAAATGTCTCAACCAAAATAGCCATGTAATAAAAAAACTACACTGAAGGTCTCTCCTATGTTTTGGTGTCATTTAGGAGCGCACTGCTCTGTGCACATCTAAACAGTCATATCTTAGAGAGCTCATAGTGCCATATTATCCCACCAGAACTCTGCGCTCTGAGAACGCAGGGTTACTCGTGGTCCCTAAAGTCTCCAAAAGTAGATCAGGAGCCAGAGCCTTCAGCTATCAGGCTCCTCTCCTGTGGAATCATCTTCCTGTTACGGTCCAGGAGGCAGACACCGTCTCCACATTTAAGACTAGACTTAAGACTTTCCTCTTTGATAAAGCTTATAGTTAGGGCTGGCTCAGGCTTGCCCTGTACCAGCCCCTAGTTAGGCTGACTTAGGCCTAGTCTGCCGGAGGACCCCCTATAATACACCGGGCTCTCTCTCTCTCTCTCTCTCTCTCTCTCTGAAGACACGATAAATACAGACTGGTTTCTTTTACTACTCACAAATAAACTCTGAATTCAAGTGAACCTGATCTCCAAGGATTAATTTACACCTCCACCCACCCACACACACACACACGGTGACATGTTGGGAGATTCCCTCTCTGTGTTTCTGACCTGTTGCTGCTGTTCAACCATGTTCATTAGTTTTGTTATGAGTGTGTGTTCTGCTTTCTTTGTGTGTGTGTGTGTGTGTGTGTGTGTGTGTGTGTGTGTGTGTGTGGTCGATCAGCTTCAACAATATCACCACTAACTGACTTCACACACACACACACACACACACACACACACACACACACACACACACACACACACACACACACACCGTTGATGAGAAAAAGGAAGTTGTCGGGGAGGTTCTGAGAATCGCCGTGGTGACAGACCATGTGACTTGCTGGAAATCAGACCAAAGTGATGCTCATTTGCATACCGCTGCCTGCAACAGGAAGTGTGTGTGTGTGTGTTTGTGTCCCGGTTCATGCAGTTCATTGTGTTTGACAGGCAGAGGTCATGTGATCGGCAGAGGTTCATGAGGAAAAAAGTATTTTATCAAATTATCAGAGCAAGAAAAGATTTACATGTTTTATTGAAGAGTTTTTAGCTGCTGCTGAAGTTTAAACGTTACTGTGGTGTTGTTGTCGTTGTTGTTGTTGTTGTTGTTGTTGTTGTGTTGTTGCAGCTTTTCTCTCCAAATAATGAATCTGACACTTCAGCTCAAACTATATCAGACTGCACTGTGAAGGTTCGTATACCAGTGATGAACCGTCCTGACCGGAGGTCCCTGTACGCCGCAACACGGAGAACACACTGATGCACGTAATGTGGAACCAAAGTTCAAGCACAGAAACTTTAGGCCGTGCACTGCTGGCAACATGCTGAGGTCAGTCTCACTATGGAGAGGAAACAAGGAGAGGAGATGAGACAAGGAGAGGACATGAGAAACAAGGAGAGGAAAGGATACGAGAGAGGAAACAAAGAGAAAAGAAGAAATGAGAAGAGCAAACATGGAGAAGGAACAAGGACAGAAAAGGAAACAAGGAGAGGAAACAAGGAGAGGAGTGGAGACAAGAGAGGAAATGGCGCAGAGGAAACAAGGAGAGGAGACAAGAGAGGAAATGGTGCAGACATTAGAGGACACAAGGAGAGACTAGAGTCACAGATGTTTGTGCCAAATTTAAAGAACTTCCCTGGAGGCGTTCTGACAATATCGAGTTTACAAGGTTGGAACGGACCGACAGACGTACAACCTGGCCTCGGCTGCTGCTGGTGTGGAGGCATAAAAACAAGTAGAGGAAACAAGGAGAGGAGAGAAAAGAAGGAAAGACCAAGGAATGACATGAAGAAGCAAGAAGAGAAAAGAAAATGAGAGTGAACAAGAGGAGGACATGAGGAGAGGAAAGGATACAAAGAGAAGAGAAATAAATGAGGAGAGGAAACAAGGAGAGCAAACGTGGAAAAACATGAAAAATGCGCAAACAAGGAAACTATAAAGGATAAATGATGTCCAGTTTCACAGGAGGAGACAAGGAGAGAAAACAAGGAAAGGAAACGAGAAGAGGAGGAGGGTGTATGGTAAATGTAGGTTAGTTGCTGAGAAAGACGACACAGATAGACTTCTGCAGAATTAATAATAAACCACACACATACGCAAACACACAGATACACAGGAAACCACAGCGAGTGCTCTGATTGGTCAGCCTGGACGTTATTCTAGGAAAGGGGGCGGGGCCTGAGAGGAGAGAACCGCGTCCATCCTGTTACGTCAATTAAGTTTTTATCTGAAGCTCCACCACCCTGACCACCAGCAGCAGGCCTGAAGCCTGCAGAGCATTCTGGGTACTGTAGTCCATCACACAGTGATGGCTGACATGTTAACGACACGTTCAATACAGATGTTTGTCTGCATGACATCATCAGTTTGCTTCCATTGATTATTAATCATATTAGAATTTAACTGATCTCATCTGATCAATAAGCAAACAAATAATCAATAATTAAACGAGTTCTCAGACGTCATGTGGAAGTGATACAGACGGAGAGAAAGTCGTTATCTTCAGATTAATTCAAATAATCACACAGTAAATAAACACTCCTCTAAAACCACATGCACGATACGTGCACAGAAAATCTGAGCTGTGCACATGATTCTCAGCTCTGCATGCACCAGTGCACGTAACTGTGCACATAACTGTGCATGTAACTGTGCACGTAACTGAAATGGTCATTAAATTTGTGTCACTGTGTCACATGACATTAAAGTTATTGAAAAAAAAATTCATAAAACCGCATTCACAGTAGAAGAAGAAGCAGTGCTGTGTGTGTGTGTGTGTGTGTGTGTGTGTGTGTGTGTGTGTGTGTGTGTGTGTGTGTGTGTATGTGTGTGTGTGTGTGTGTGTGTGTGTGTGTGTATGTGTGTGTGTGTGTTTGTGTGTGTGTGACTCTGGGTCATTCCTCAGTGACCGGACACTTTGATCTCTGACACATAAAGAAGTTGACATTTTATTTGTTGTTTGTCAGCTGACCGACCTGAACTCGACATTATTGATCTCAGACACACAAACAAACAGGAACTGATCAGACAACAGAGTTTTGTTTCTTCACTTTAAATCACTTTTGAATCATTGTTTCTCAACTAAATGTAACTTATGTAAAAATATTTTTTCTGCCCAATCAGGGCGGAGCTCCTGTAGTTTCACCTGTAGAGCTGTTTGTCGTACAGATAAGCCTCGTTTCCACCGAGCAGTTCGTGACAGTTCAGTTCAGTTCAGAACGCTTTTTTCTGTTCCCACAGTGAAAGTTGTGGATGGTCCCAACAGCAGCGTTCCTTAGCGTCCCCATGTTTGGTCCCCCCTCTGTTGGGGTACCTAGCACACAGATCTGGTACTAAAAGGTGGAGCTAGAAACCCTGCAGTCTAATTGGTCAATAGAGGACGGTCACTCTGGTTTTATGTAACCTCTGTTCATACATCAGTAAACTACAACTATAAAATGAAAGAGAAAAAATAACTTCATTCACTGGGCCGACTGCCGGCAACTTTTAAGGTGGAACGTTAACTTGTAATGTTACTCAATGCATGAGTTGATGACGTGAATCCATCAGCACACCTTAAATTCACTGTGACAACTTTGAGCATCACTTTAGTTTTTATATGACACACACTTTTAGTAATGACTTTAAAAATATAGATTAATTTGGAGCGGATTATGTGAAGGTCATATATTCTAATCCTCACTTCCTGTGGGCTACAGCAACACTAAACCCCTGAGCTTGCCTGAGAAGGACTAAATGCACAAAGCTGCTATTTTTAAATATCCCATGGAGAGAGACTCTCACTGCAGCCTGTTCTATTTTGTTCTGAAAATGTGGGCGTGCAGCCTCGTTCTGTGGACGATAAACCAGGTGCAGACTTGATGAGGAAATACAGCGAGTGCTGGACGGAGCAGTGAGTGACAACAACCCCGCCCACATTTAAGAGGACTGTCTGAACAGACGGAGGGTCTAGGTACCATGTCTGAAGGCTCACTGCTGGTTCCAAAGGAGCTGGACTGAAAGGGTTTGGTGGAGACGGAGCTATAGTGTGATAGTGTGTGTTTTAGTGTGAGTGAGTGTTGGAGACGTCTAATTTCTCTACAATATAAAGCAACTAGGTGGAGCTCGGCTGTGGTGCTCAAAGCGGCAAAATATACGGACAACATTTAGTTGATATTATTATCAGATCAGACTCGTTATCAGCAGATAATCAATATTAAACATTATGTGTTACAAACTGTGACAGGTTAAATGATTGATGGGACGCTGGAACCAGAGGTCAGACAGAGCTTCAGACATCCTGACCGCAGGTTAATCTGAGCTGTGTGTCACACTGATGAGGGTCTGAGGACCGAGGGTGTCGTAGGCTGAAGTGTGAGCTCCACTGAGACACATCTGTAATACTGAGCTGAAGAAATAAAACTGACTCGAGTTCAGATTACTACTGAGACGGTCAGCAACCCAGACACACAGACACACAGACTGCTGCTGTGTGTTCATCCACACACACACACACACACACACACACACACACACACACACACACACACACACAGATGGAGAAACAGTGGAGTTTCCTCTGTACACACACTGTCTGGACACAAACACTCAACACGTCTCAGATGTAACAGTAAACTAGGTCAGAGGTCACTTTGATACAGGTCACACACACACACTGTTCACAGCACAGAAAGCTAGATGCTAACCTCAACATGCTAACAGTGCTAACATGCTGTGATGTTCCAGACACGTGGATACAGTGTCAGCAGCAGGTGAAAACTGCTCAGTAGTGCATGAAGCCAAAAACACTCCATTTCTGCAGTATCACACGACCCTGATGATCAGCGCTGGGCCCACAGAGCTGCCACACTTCAGACTTATGGCACAGCCGAGTGTCTGACTCCCAGTTTAGCGTTCTGCTAACGTAAATAGGGATAAAGTAAGTTAATTGTGCGGCTCTAGACTTTCTGAAAGTTATCTGACCGACTGGATCAAAGCCTGATAGTGACATGAGTCACTTCGAAGGGTTTGTGGAGCTCAAAAACATGTATCCGCTGACGTCTCTTTTGCCGTGTAAGTCAATGGGAAGAAAGTCTTTGCAGCCCTGATGGCATCACGTGATGTCAGGACCCTGGAAACTGCATTACCACTGTGTGGCCACTGAAAATTGGCTCCAATCCCGATGCACCTCCTGGAGGTCTGTGTTTACAATGTTCACCATCTGGAGCCTCTTTCACACTGCCTGTTCATGACAGGAAAATCACGCAGTTATTCTGCCTCACTGTTCTATATAAATGGTACGATCGTGGAGGGGGGGGTTATCTCGCCTTTAAGCCGGCAGCAGAGGTAGAATAAACACGCAATCAGTGTTTGTGTAAAAAGAACAGCAGGTAGGACGAGGTCATCATTGGATGACATGTCATGTGTGCGACCCGTTGCAAGAAATTTGAACAGCAGCTGTTACCAGTTAGCTGCTAACTCAAAGAAGAAGAACAGCAGCTGTCATATGTCACAACTCTTTTAATTCTGTGATGTCATCATGCTATCTTAAATCACACGCCACATGATGCCGCCATCGTTTGGTTCTGTGTAAAAATGTAAAGAGTGGACGTCGTAGGAGCTCTGTAGTTTGGCATGTTAGCAGGCTAACATTAGCTGATTATCAGTCACCAGAGTCCAGCTGAGGCTGAATGTCATCAGTTCTGCAGGTATTTAGTCACAAACCAAAGTACAGGACACATTAACACGTTGACCTGATGATGTCATCAAAGTTATCACAGTTTATGCTGAGAGGAGGGAACATTAATGATGAACCATATTTCATCACAATCCATCCAACAGATGGTGTCATGTTTCAGTCTGGACCGAGTGCCGACCACAGAGACACAACACCAACATGGCTGAAAGAGTCATCATTACACAGACCAGACTGTCACCTGATTGGCTGATTGCTCTGCAGTGACACTGTTGAGGTCAGTGACCTCTGCTCAGTTCAACTTCTCTGAACGTCAGCTGGGTCATGTGACCGATGGACAGATGATGCGACTGATCGACAGATGATGCGACTCTGAGTCACAGAGCTGACAACCAGAGGAACACTGACTCACAGCTGGAAAACACCATCACAGTGCTTCAGCGTTGAACCTTCTGATTGGTCAGTGAGTCAGGAAGTGCTCCCAGTCTGTGTCCAGCCCATAACTGACCTTATGATGACCCACAGACTGTGTGGTAAAGCTGGAGCCACCTGAAGGTGTCTCATGTCAGTGCGTCACAACTTCAGTTGTCTGTCTGAAACTATTTCTTCATTAAATCAGAAAAAAATGGCGTTAACTCCTGATGAGCGTAAACACTCGTGTACCTGCCCTAACTGTGTGTTTCCCCTCTCATATTTAATCTCTTATATATGTGTATTTATTTATTAACATTATTTGTATTGTATTAAATGTTTTCTTCTATAATAAATTAGGATTATTATCATTACTGCCCAGTTCAGACCAAAGATCGGCAACGAGACGAAACTGTTGCAGAGAAAAGTGTCAGCGGTGAACTGATCGGCTGATGATGTCACCTGACACTCAGCTGATCAAATGGCCGGCGTCTGGTTTTAAAGCCGTCACCTATTTCAACAGCCAATCAGCTTGTAGTAAAGTCCACTGGTCAAGTCAAAATGACCACAGACTTCAGTCATGTTTTATTTTTCATGATTTTCTGGAAATTGTGCTTTTTAAATTTGGTGTGAACTTGACGAGTGAGTCGACGGAGCAGCACAAAGATCTCAGCGTGTTTGTGTCAGGACGATCAGACTGACTCAGGATCAGCTGATCTAATCACAGGTCAGGTGTCGTCCTGTTTGTTTCCTTCAGGAGTGAAACCAACAACACACAGCCGGCCCGACAGGATGTTTGGACTGACGGGAAAACACCCTTCAGGGATGACTGGCAGGGTTACCGTGACAACACATGCCGTAACAGTGAGGACGAGGCAGATCAGAAGGGTCGTCAGCTGACTGTGGAATGTGATTTCCCAGTTAAACCAGTTCAACTGGCTGCAGACTCCAACACATCAACACGCAGTCAAATTTATCATCTGTTTAAGTGATGTTTTCATCATGTGCTGCGTTCGAGAACGTCAGACATCTGCATTCAGCTGCAGCAGGCTGACTATTACACAGATGAAGTGATTAATATCAGACTAATGGATGATTCACAAAACAATCAGAATGATTGATCAGGGCTAAAGACAGTTTAAACTAACCACAGACTGAAGGACCTCAACGTGGTCGCTCACTCTTTACTCTCCTTCTTTGTGACCAGATGCAGTGCATGCTGGGAGCATGCTGAGAGCACACCGGGAACATGTCTCTGGCAAATCAGACATTGCTCAACAGGAGCAGTACTGTACGTGAAAAACACACAGTGTGTTTACTGTCTGAACTCTGCTCTGTGTGGACCTGCTCCAAGGAAGCTACGAAACAAGGCGACGAGTCATCATCTGTAGAGGCCAGCGACAAGGGAAACAAACGCACACAGTTAGACGACAAAACGTCTGTCGGAAACCAGATGAAAAGATTGAGTCAAAATTGTTTCTCACACTGACACACACACACACATACGCAGTCAGAGGATGAACTGTGACAGGTCTGAGAGCAGTGAACCTGTCGCAGTGTCACACAGTCATGACGGCGTCCTGAAGCGATGGAGGGATTTCACACTGTCTGGCGTCACTGACGACCCAAACCAGCAGAATGGACCACTGAGGAGACAAAGGCGGGACATCCTGTCTCTGTCTGATTGGCTCAACCTAATATCAAACATCTTAAGATGTCAGAAATGTTTTTGTTTACAGGTCATTTCCTGTCATCTGAACTCACATTTGACGTGTTAACATGTTACATTTTTACCTGTAAGACAAATTTTTTTGACTTAATACGAAGGTCGCAATAGACACTTAGAGCCTTTGTGTCTCTGTGTCACTGCGTGTGTGTGAGCCGCAGCAGTTCAGCAAGGTAGCCGTCACACACTGCTCATACAGCAGGCAGAGCGGCCCAGGCGTCACCTAACTGCAACCCATCATATTTATGTAATCGATAATGCAAATGAATCATCCCGGCCTTATCTGCAACACATCAGATTTAATTATAGAAATGATTTGATTGTAGAAAAACTGTCAGCCTATCATGTGAGCAGCCAACATTTACTTTACAACATTTTAAACCGGTGGTTCCCACCTGGTGCGTCCACGAGGTCCACATTTGTTCAAGGTCCACACAGTTTAACACATTCAGCATCAAACTCGTGTTCAGACAGTTTTCTGTCTCTGTCACGTGTCTGTCTGTTGGTCACTGACTCTACAGCAGGAAACAGCTCTTCAAAATAAAAGCTCACTATACTTTACAATGAAGTGTGTTTTTTACAAACTTGCAAGTCACTTGAGGTCCATTCAGAATGGACCCGTGACCCACTTTTGGACTGCGACACACCCGTGGGAACCACGTGTCGGGGCGGTTTGAGACAACGTTGTGTTAGGAAATGACCAGCGTGAGTGGGAACTGACAGAAGAGGTAACGCTTCAGATGTGATACTGCGGGGCCAAAGGGAGCGGCGAGAAGTTATGGGTACTCTGACAGTAACATGCGAGTGAGAAGTGCTGCGTCATTACAGCATCACACAGAGGACGAGCTAGAGAGGTCAGTGAATCTAAAGAGAGTTGCTCATTTTATTGTTGGTTTGTTTATTGACTCGTAACAGAACACTGCTACACCGGAGTATGTCTACTGTGTCAGGAGGTGACTGACAGGTCGGACAGGTTTCATCTCACAGCAGGAATGTGACCTGATGACGCACCCACGTGTCTTTACATGGAACAAATGCTTCATGTAGTCTAATTACCGGCAGTAACAGTTCACATGGATCTGAGACGAATCTGAAAATACACAAATTTTTTTTACTTATTGTCTCCCACTGAGATCATCTCATAACTCCTGGTAGAGGCCCCGCCCCTCAGGTCGGGAACCGCTGATCGGAAATGTTACTGTGTTCACTGAAGGGGGGGCACACTGATCTGCATGCACACACACACGCACAGACACACGCACACGTACAGAATTGGACATGGTTTAGCGCTTGATTTCTCAAAACTGTTTTCACACCTCGCTGTCCACTTTCTGTTTCAGGTATGCAGGCGTGTGTGTGTGTGTGTGTGTGTGTGTGTGTGTGTGTGTGTGTGTGCGCGCGTGTGTGTGACTTCTGTGAAATTGAGCCAGAGTAAAGAAACAGGTCCGTATAAACAGAAGTGAGAGGAATCAGAAGTCGACTGAGAGGAAATGTCCAACAGTCAGACATGTTTGTTCTTCATTGAAGGACCTGAGGACACTAATGTCCACCTGTCTGTCTGTCCATTCGTCCAACAGTCTCACAGACAGACAACTCAACAACCTCTGAAGTCAGACGAACACTCACGCTTCGACGCTTGCTCACTTCAGAGAACATTGAGCTCAAAGTTGGCGACATGATACAGTCATCTAATACGTACCTGAACACACCTGAAGTACACACACCTGTACAGAGACAGAGAATAGAGAATAATACAAAGAATAATTTTGACTCAAACTTCCTCTGACCGGATTTTTCAGAGCTGTGGCAGAGATGGGGTCGACAGATACACCTGTAATCGTCACTGTGAATCTAACATCACACGCTCAGGTTGCCATGGTGTGAGATATTCATGATACGATAACCATCTCAGAAAATATTGCTGTGTCATGGTGTAACAGAATTATTATTATCTGTCAAAAGGATCCTCCTTGAAAAGAAAATTCTCCCTTTTGAAAATAACTAAAATAAAGATTTTAGAGATTTTGTCCAGTTGCATTTTTTTTCTTCAATATCGTACATAAGGAAATGTACATGATATAACCGACAAATGTAATATCATAGAATACTGTTGCAACCCTACACCTACCAAAACTGAAAATATGGTTGCCATATTTAGTCACATGATAATCTGAGTAAAGCCCAATATCACAAATCACAATTTGCCTCACAGGGCTTTACAGCATACGACATCCCTCTGTCCTTTGGACCCTCACAGCTGATCAGGAAAAACTCCCCAAAAAACCCTTTAACGGGGAAAAAATGGTAGAAAGCTCAGGAAGAGCATCAGCGTCATAATAAAAAAGTGACACAGAGGAATGTTTCGAAGCTTCTTTCACCTTGTACATAAGATTTCATTTATGCTTTAGTTTGCTTTTGTTGAACAGGAATGCATACAAGCTCGTTGTACGTGGACAATGACAATAAAGATTCTGATTAACTGAACAAAAGTCTAGTTTGTGTTTTACAGAGTTTAAATCTTTAGAGTCATCAGTTAAAGTGTCCGCCCTCACTTCCTGCTGTGCCAACACGCCAGTAAGCGCAACAGCACGTCTGCAGCACTCTCCACTTCATCTTCTGACTGTTACAACAATATTAAAACATCACTAATGCAACAGATATTAATTATGTATTTAATCTGGCTGTACATTTTGCTGTTTGCTGTCCTTCTGTTGGTAACCAAAGGTCAAGAATTGGTTGCCCATGGCAACCTGGCAACTGTTACCGCTAAAGGTCCTGACACACCAAGCCCAAAGTCGGTGAGCGTCTGTCGGCCTAGTTTTTGTGGTGTGTCCCGCACTGTCGTCAGCTTTTCGGCCGATTGAGCATGTTGAATCTGCCTGTAGTGAAACCGGGGCTAACCGGTGCTTCCTCCTCAGGCTCCACTTCACTCAGCTGCCCCACAGACCCGCTGCTTCTTCACGCTTTAACCTGAATAACAAACCGGAGCTAGCTGGGAGCGGCTAGTGGAGCGTTAGCCGCAGCATGAGCGGAGGGAAGCACAGCCAGTTAGCCTCTGCTAGTCTCTGAGCTAGCTCAACTCTGTCCTTAAACCTGTTATTAACCGCTGGGTAACGTTAGCGTGTGATGCTAACAGTTAGCCCTGCAGCAGCAGCCTCATGATGAACAGAGAGTGAATCAATACGTGCAGCTCTACAATGAAATGAAGTTTCTGAGGACTTTTTATCATCTTTTTGTTAGCTGGTTCTGTTTTGTTTGGTTTGATCTTTTAATATTTTATTGTCTTGTAATTTTCTAGTCTAACAAAACTTCATAGTTGTTTGTGTTCTTATTTAAATTTTGCCTGTGTCCAGTGTCGCCATGTGAAGCACTTTGGGCTGAGTGTTTGTCTGAAAGCTGCTGTGTGAATAACGTTGAGTTGTTTCAGACTCTGCACAGACATCAGAGCTGCTGACATCACTTTGTTCTCCTCCGGATGATGACCATGAACACTGACTGAAAGCTCCTCACAAAACCAAAAACAAATGGTTCAATTTTCAGTCAAAACTGCAGCTTATGACGACAGCATCAGTTCACCACCTGCATTTATTTTATTTCTTTTTTAACATCTGAGGATCTCCTGCTCACTAAATACTCTCTTATCTTTCCTGGCTGAAACTTTACTTCTTCAATTTCATGTTTCAGATTTTAAATAATATTTTTTGATGATATTCGGGCCGTCGTGTCGGAGCGATTCTGTCTGAAACAGACTGAAGGAGAGTCGCTGCGATTCAGGTCGACACTGAAACTCAGGAACAAACTGAGTTTATTATATAACAACAGGAAGACAGGTGTGAGTTTACAGGTACACACACACACACAAACACAAACACACACAGAGTGCAGTGACATAACTGCAGTAACATAATAGCTGTTATCTGAAACACAACCTGGACTCCGCTGAAAGAACTCGTCTTAGAGGCAGACACAGAAACCTTCATCTTTCACTGTGACCCACATTGACACATACCTTCCCACCACACGAACACGAACACCATCACACACACACACACACACACACACACACACAGAGTCTGTCAGAGTGAGAGCGCCCTCTGCTGTCAGAGCAGAGTCACAGCAGCAGACAGTGTGTTCACAACTGGACAGAAACACTGCAGACAGGTGACACATCGCTGTTACACCTGTGTCACTGTGTTTATTAAGGAGGACAGTGTCACAGACGTCCCATTTAAAAGGTTAGAATCTGCAAACCAATACACACACACACACACACACACACAAAACATAACACACAACCCTTTAAACAGCGACCACCTCAGCAGCTGCAATAAACTCCTAAAATAAAATAAAAACTCACTGTAGACTAAGCGGCAGAAACCACTGAGCGATAACACACTGACCGCCACCGATGGACAGGTGAGGCCATAGATAGTTACCATGGAGATAACAGGTAAGTGTGAGGCAGAGGCTAGGGGTACGTTTGGTCTCATGTTGAGGTGAGAAACAGATGATATCAGGAAATCATGTAAGATAACGGTGTTGAATGTTGTGTCTACTTTTGGTTGGCGCTGCGAACACAGACCTCAGACAGTAAACAGCCTTTATATACACGCTAAATAAATAAATAAACGAAATGCACTGATGTTTTGGATGTACAGGAAGTTTTTATAACAGAGTTCTTTCTCATTCTCTATTTTAAAATCCCATACTTTCTCCAAATTTCTAGACTGATCAGATGATTCAGGCCACAGGTGAGACGTGAGCACAGACCAGCAGCCCACAGTGAGGCTGTTCAGACCTAAACAAAGTACCAACAGGTGCCACAGACACTCATATTATTCCTCCACACATAATTTTTAGTCTCATTAGAACCAAATATAGTTAAAAATGTTAAATAATTTAATGTAAAGGTGTCTGAACAGCCTTGTTTATCCACTGTGTCCATGGAAACGACAATGACTGCAGCTATAAAGGTTTCCTTTCACAGAACAGATGAGTTCACTTTTATGATAACGACTAGGGCTGGGAAAATCAATTCAGCAGAGTATCGCAGTAACGTATCGTCACACAGTGCCAAGCATTGATTTTTTAATTATATAAATTATTAATATCATAAATACACATTAAACTTTAGGTAGCCACTAGAATAAAATAACCAGCTGCGTTTTCAGTCACTAGAGACTATTTGTTGCTGAAAAAAAAAAGAAGTGAGATGAACTGACTGAAACTAAAAAACACATGTTGACACATTTTTCCTTTGGGGACAAAACGTAATAAATCGCAATGTATTTTATCACAATGAATAAATGAGTTACAGTACTCATTTATTCATCTTCATCCTGTGATTCTGACATTTTATGTTTTCTTTTCACTGATTGCGACAACGAACAAAACAGGAAACAACTAAACTGATCTTGTGCGAGATATATGACACGTACAATGGTGAGCAGCAGCAGCTGGTGACGATGGTGTTGGTTAACACGTTGTCTTATGTGGACATTAAAACATCATCAGGTCATCAAGATGAGTCACTACAGTATCGATCAGCAGCACAGTCACATTATCACACTGGAGCACTATCAGAGGAAAAAACACGACACGTCTCCTGGACGGTAAAACGCCGTCACTGACATGAGTGAATAATCATCAGCTGTCACAGCAGATGTTGTGATGTAAGATAACAGAAACGTCTGTGGTCATATCCAACATATTTGTGAGTTCAGGTGTGTTTAATGAACCTTAAAATACAAGGTTATTGTCTACTGCCGGTCTCCGGGGACCTCTGTGCTGCCCCGCCATCTTTACCAGGAAACGCCAGCGCACTGAGCTTCAGAGAGCCGGGGACGAGAACAGGTGGGCGGGTGGACAGGCATCAGATTGACACCGACACATCACAGTCTGATAATAACATTTAGAACACAAGTTTCATTGTCAGCAGTTTCTGTGACATCATCAGAAATACTTTCAAAACTAATGAAGTCACCTGACGCCACTGTTTTACCACCACACGCAGCGTGTGAATGCATGTGGTGTTGAAACACTGTTTACTGTAGTTCAAATTGTCTTTTGCCATACCTCTGTCACGTTAATGTCGCGCTGAAGCTACATGTTCGATATCTGTGAGACAGATTTAAACACTCAGATGTTGTGTCACAATAGTCTGAAGCAGCGCTGCACATTCACAAGTGTTTCTGTAACTCCAACAGAGTCAGGCGTCTTCTGAGTTAAAACCATCAGCTGCTCTCAGCTCAGATTCAGAACACATCAACATTAAATGATTCTGGTTCTGAATCAGCAGCTTCAGTTTTGAGAAAACAAGGCTGCTGTTATTTTAATGAGTCAGATACATGTTAAATAGATCATGTATGATCCCATGTTTATTAATGAACCGGTTCTGTCTGCACAACTTCATCTGGACCTGCTGATCTGAACTTACATATAAATGAAAAAGATGAACATATAAACAGGTTTCATTTAATTCAGACTGAATAATCAGATCAGATGAGGTTTTATTTTCAACCAAACCACAGTCAGTGATTGTTGGAACAGACCGACTGACAGGACGAACTGAGACGATGTTGTTGTGTATTAGTTTGTTTCTGTTGAGTTTAAATGAAGTGTTGTTTGATGATGAGCCACGAGGCTGTTCAGAGAAACTTGAACTCAGAAGGTGTACAGTTGTATTTCTCTGTTTAATAAGGACAACAGGTGGAAGAATATAATGTTTCTCTACAGTTTGTGAGCTCTTCTTGTGTATTTATTAGTCTGAAAAGGCAAAGACAGTTTGCAGAATGCAACACACTCACTGCAACTGAACTTTCAGGAAGGTTGAATAAATAAGATCCGAACGTTGTATGAAGGCCACTTACTGTCAGCTTTATTAATGTATTTTTTGCTAGTTTACAGGCTCCTCTCTTCACATGCTGCAGCACAACACTGTCTTATTTTGTCCATATTTCTATGAACATTAATTTCCCCCATTTTATTGTCTTGTGTTTGAAACAGAGCCTCACAGTGCAGTGTAACAGTGTCCTGCAGTTTTACTCACATTAAGATTCTCTGTTGTTTTGGTTATTGCTCTACACGCTTATAAATATAATACTGAAAAATAACTTTGTAATCTTATGTCGTGTTTTGAGAAGAACATCTGTCCAGATGAGAAATAACTCTGATGCATTTACAGCCTGTTGATTAATGTGCAATGTATGTGTGTAATGTGTCTGAATGAACACATGAAGCGATGCAGTGATCCTCTAATAAACACAGTTAAACACAAACACAACACTGTTCACACCTGCTGTAACACTGACACACACCTGAGTGTATACTGAGGTGTGTCCGTGTGTGTGTGTGTGTGTGTGTGTGTGTGTGTGAGACTCACCCACGGCTCTGAACAGACACGCTCCGTCTTCCTTCATCTTCTTGATAACGAAGCCTTTCTTTTCCCGCAAAGCTTTTTCAAACCAGTGCTCCTGCTGAACACACACACACACAGACACAGAGTCAGCCAATCACATCACACACATGACAACAGCTACAGATTACGACTACATCTACATTAGCTGTCAACATTAACTCCACAGGGAGCAGGTCCTCGTCTACAGAGGTCACCATGTTGCACCGCCATGTTTCTACAGTAGCCCACAGTGGACAAGCCAAACACTGACTCTAGATAAAGATATTCATGTGTTCACAATAGCAGCCCCTTTATTGTGAAAACACTGATTTATAACATGAACCTGTTCCTTCAGAGTGTTTCCTGGTGTGGATCAGCTGGTGTGTGTGTTTCTGAGAGGAAGAGACCATTCAGCTCCTCAACAATCAACACTGAAGGAATTCTGACCAGGAGAAGTTTCAGATGGTTGTAATCTGTAATCTGCAATCCTGGGACTTTATTTAAATATCTGGAGGACACTTCAGAAACATGTTTTCATGACTTGCCCAATGTTAAAGGGCCTGAGGACACAGCAGCAGTTAGTTTGACAAACACTGTCTCTGAGGACGTGTCCATGATCCTCAAACTGTGACCACAGGGACTCCAGCTGTTCCACATGTGTCCTGTAGGGCTGCAGCAGCAGCTGGTTCCAAGGCACAGCGTGGTGTGACGATCATAGAGTGCACGTTTGCTTATCAATGGAACTGAAAAAAGCGCTACTGGATGGACAGGAGACTTTGTCCATGTCCGTCCTTTAAAACAACGGCCTCAAGTTTGAATTATAGTAATAAAGCGTTTGTTCAACCAACTACAGTCACCACCCTGTGGTTGTTTGACTCCGCCCACCAGTCAACCCTGTGGCTGTATGACTCCGCCCACCAGTCAACCCAGTGTCTCTGACAGTCTCCATCCATGTCAGTGAAAACATGGATGCTTCACACACAGAAGATCTATACAATCAGCACAGTGTGAGGTCACACTGACCTTTGACCTTCGACCACAACATTCTGATCAGTGTGTTCTTCAGTCCAGGTGGATGTTTGTGTCGAGCTGAAAGAAACTGTCTGGGGGTGTTCTTGAGATATCACGTTCATGAGAATGAGGTGGATGCAAAGTCACAGCAACCTTGACCTTTGACCCTTGACCACCAAACTCTAATCCACACATGGTTGACAAGATGTTGAAACATTTTGAATGCAGCGTGTAGGCTAGAAAATGAAATCCAAAAATTTCAACTGCATTATCTGCCCAACTGATCTCAATATGCTCCTTTAAATGTGATCTTATTTGCATATGGCCCGGCCTCCTGACACTGAGACTATAATCATGATCATCTCCAGGATCCATGTGAGAACATGAGGAGCCAGTTCACAGCATCAGAGCAGGCTGCAGGTTTCTGATTGTTTGTGTCTTGTCAGTCCCACCAGACTGACCTCAACTACAACATTACAGCTCATCCTCTGTAGCCCCGTTTACACTTCCTGTTCAAGGCGGGAATATCACGCCATTACTCTGCCTCACTGTGGTGTGTATAAGGTACGATCGCACAATGGGGGGACAGAGTTGTCTCACCTTCAAGCTGGAAGCAGAGACAGTAACAGCACCGGAACAATTAACCCTCCACTGCAGCAGATTTAAAAAGCAGCTGTTAGCTGTTAGCAGCTAACTCGAAGAAGAACAGCAGCTGCTATAGTTGGAAGCTAACTCAAAAGAACAGCAGCTGTTAGCAGCTAACTCAAAGAAGAACAGCAGCTGTTAGCAGTTAGCAGCTAACTCAAAAAAGAACAGAAGCTGTTAGCCGTAAGCAGAGAACTCAAAGAAGAACAGCAGCTGTTAGCAGTTAGCAGCTAACTCAAAGAACAGCAGCTGTTAGCAGTAAGCAGAGAACTCAAAGTAGAAGGACAGCAGATGTTAGCAGTTAGCACCCCCACTCCCCCCATGGGTGTGGATGAGTAGCCCACTATGGAAAATGTCGTCCCCCTGCCTGTACGTCCTCACAGCCGGCCTGTCTCTGTGTAAGAGCTTCTGTTTCACCTCTCAGACTTTTACTTTCATTTCAGTCAAACAGGTGATCATTACGTCCGGGGATCTCCAGGCTCTGGACGTCTGCGATGACATCATGCACCAAACCTTTCATTTTCCTGACTCGACTGAGACGTCTGACGGACGGAGACCTGAAATCTGATCAGGTGTTTAAATGTGTCTCAGTTTCTATCAGGCCAACAGGTTCAGGATGACCCAGGTTTCTGTCACATTTACACGTCCAGTCACAAAACTAAGTCTCCAGAAACCGTCAGAGCCAGAACACAAGTGTGACAACAATTATTTTCAATTTTTATTTTTTAATTAATTAGTCTTTAACTGTCTCTAGCCCCTTTTACACTGTCTCTGTGAGGACAGTTGGTCACTGTCTCTGTGAGGACACCTGGTCACTGTCTCTATGAGGACACTTGGTCACTGTCTCTGTGAGGACACTTGGTCAGTGTCTCTGTGAGGACACCTGGTCACTGTCTCTGTGAGGACACCTGGTCACTGTCTCTATGAGGACACCTGGACAGTGTCTCTGTGAGGACACCTGGTCACTGTCTCTATGAGGACACCTAGTCAGTGTCTCTATGAGGACACCTGGTCACTGTCTCTATGAGGACACCTGGACAGTGTCTCTGTGAGGACACCTGGTCACTGTCTCTATGAGGACACCTGGTCAGTGTCTCTGTGAGGACACCTGGTCACTGTCTCTATGAGGACACCTGGTCAGTGTCTCTATGAGGACACCTGGACAGTGTCTCTGTGAGGACACCTGGTCACTGTCTCTATGAGGACACCTGGTCAGTGTCTCTGTGAGGACACCTGGTCACTGTCTCTATGAGGACACCTGGTCAGTGTCTCTATGAGGACACCTGGACAGTGTCTCTGTGAGGACACCTGGTCACTGTCTCTATGAGGACACCTGGTCAGTGTCTCTATGAGGACACCTGGACAGTGTCTCTGTGAGGACACCTGGTCACTGTCTCTATGAGGACACCTGGTCACTGTCTCTATGAGGACACCTGGTCAGTGTCTCTGTGAGGACACCTGGTCACTGTCTCTATGAGGACACCTGGTCAGTGTCTCTATGAGGACACCTGGACAGTACCGTCTTTTCGATCATGTCCACTGTCCACAGGAACAAACAATCATCCTTCATGTTTTAAAATGTGTTTGATGTCACCGTTTCACCTGTCAGGTAACTGAAGCATCTGTTGCCATGGTTACTGGTGTAATGACCTGAACCAGTTCGTCACATGAATCATTTCAACGCAGCTTTAGAAAACAGCATTTCAAATGTACACAGAGATGTTCGCTTCTTGTCCCGTTAAACCTGAATAAGTAACGTTAGTTATTTATTTACGGCACATTTTGAGTAGAGCTCGCTTGTTTCGGTTTTTAAACGCCGCCATGACACCCTGCGTGATGTGTGAGAGTTCTGAAAGCTAACAGTTATCACCTGTTACAGTTATAAACGTTAACAGGAGCTAAAAGCTAACGCATCACAACACAGCCGTTTACAGTTGGTCCCAGCTGTGTAGCATTAGCATTAGCATTAGCTTTAGCTGTGTTAGCTAACGTTAGCTTCCTACCTGCTCCACGGTAGCCGGGTCCATGGACTGCAGTCGGGCGGCGTTCTCGTACTCGTCCTCGCTGTTGTTTCCAGCTCCTTCTTCCGTGTCCTGACTGGACCCCACTCCTCCCGGTCCGGTCACCCCGGGCTGGCCTCCGCCGGCAAGAGCCGCCACCACCCCTCCGGAGCAGGTGCCTGCCTGCCGCCGCCTCTTGCTCAGTCCGGGCCCGGAGCAGCAGCTGCCGATGCCTCCGCCGCAGCCGACGACGCCCGCCGACACGACGAGCTCCCCGCGGGACCCGGCCACCATCCCGCCGCTGCTGTCCCGACCGTCGCCCGGCCCTACCGGGGACACGGAGCCGACGGGTGGCGGAGAGGCCTGCTGCGGCCGGGAGCTCGCCTCGATGCTCCGCCTGTCGTCCCTAGCGGAGGGCGGAGCGGGCTGGTAGGACCACGGCGGAGGGGAAGCCCTCGGTCGGGCTCCGGTTCGCCCTGCGTGCGGGTGCGGGTGTGGGTGTGGGTGCTGGTGCGGGTCGGAGCCGCTCCGACGGTCGCTGTCATCGGCGTGGTCCGAGACGCCGACCCCGGAGCTGGGCTTCTTCTTCGGGAGAATCGTCATGGTGGTGTCTGTGTTGTGAGGGAGGCAGGGAGGGGGTCAGAGGGTGACGAGTCCTCCCTTTCTGGATCAAATGCTTCGGTGTGTTCGCCCTCCGGCCCGGCCGCTCGGCTCCAAACACCGACCTAAGGCTCTTAACGAACCGAAACGGCGAACAGAACCAACGACTCGGCCTCTTTTCGACGGTTTAGTTGAACAAAAACAAAACGCGTCTCCCTCTTCCCGATCTCTCTCCGTCCAGTCCACAAAACATCAACACAATCTGACGGTGGCCAGTGACGTCACTTCCCGGTTGAGACGGCAGTTTTACGTCAGGCCGTTTGGTGGATCTTTATTTTCATTTATTTCTCCGATAATCACACAGAAGGCGTCTCTGGAAGTTTAATACACAAAAGATAACAAATAAGACGCGATGATAAAAAAAAATATTCCTGTAGTAAATCATGATTATGAGATTATGAAATAAAAAGTCATAATTGTCACAAAGGAGGTCACACAATCTTGAAATGGTCGCATAAAAAGTTTAAGTTATGACGGAGCCTAACATATGAGATGAAAGTCATAATTCGTCGATGACATATAATAAGAGATAAGAAAAAAATAATAAACTCGACGTTATGAAATAATATGTGACACAAAATTCTAAATTATGAGATTAAAAAATCGAATTCATCACATGAGATATAAGATGAAAAGTAATAAGTCAAAATTATGATTTAGGTCAGAAATAAAAGATAAAATATCAATAAAAAGGCGAAATTCTAAGATTGAAAAGTCATTATTGAAAAATATGAGATAGAAAGGCGAAATTAATAAAGTCGAAATTATGAGATCAAATTATGAGATAAAGATGAGATTAAAGAGTCAAAATGATGAGATCAAATGTCGTCTTTATAATCTAATAATATTAGATACAAGCAAAATGATGAACTAAAAAGACAATTGTGAAATAAAACCTAGAAATTATGAGGTGGAAACTCATAGTTAGGAGATTAAAGGTCATAATTATGTGAAAAGTAAAAATTCTGATTTAGGGCATTCTCACGAGCTAAAAAGTCTAAATTCATAAAGTTGAAATGATCAGTATCACTGAATAAAGTTGGAGCGACTTTTTCAGTCACTTTATAAACTTTTTGTTTAAAACATAAAAACTTCCTCAGAACTTTTCTTGAAAGGTCGAGTTTCACACTGAGCCGATTAAATGCAGCAGAAAGAAAAAACTCAGAGCTTCTGAATTCATGAAAGTTAAAATGTTTGTCTTGACTGAATTTTCATATCTTTATTTGTCATCACAGCCAGTTACAGTCACTGAGATGTTGTGTTCAGGCTCCCTCCAACAAAAGCTCCAAAGATGTATCTGACAACATCAGTGTAATAAAAATATTAATAAAACAACAGCTGACACACGTTGATCTTTTTCCAGAGGAAATAAACTCTCTGTTCATCATTTTCATGTGATGACGACGTGTGCAGGTGAGGACAGGTAGGAGAGCGCTGTAGTTTGAGCTGCTGTTAAACTGTGTTGGTGAAAAGTGGTTTTAATTTTCCATCCTCATCATCACTGATCAGAGCGGTCAGAATATTAGAAACACAGCTCAGAGCTCAGACTCTGCTGGAGGACTGACAGTAACAGGATTATGACCCTGAGGGAGCGCTGCCTGCTGTTGGGGGTGAAAGGTGAGCTGTGTTTCTGATGAGCTGATTGGACAGCTGGCTCTGATGTAAACTGCAGGTGGAGGTGGGTGGAGCCAGTCACTCACTGTGATGACAGACAGCAGCAGAGAGGAGAACAGGTTTGAGAGCCCCTGATAACTAACTTCATGAGGCGGGAGAGGGTCGGTGCAAAGAGGAGGAGGCATGATGTCACATCATTTCCGTAAAGCAGAGATCAGGACTTGTGTTTGTTTGGGGGATTTTTGGCTTAGTGGAGGAGCAGACACATTTTATTGGTTGTATTTTGTATTTTGTTTTACCACCAATCTTTAAAGAAAGCCCACAGGTTTGGAAGACATTTTTTCTTTCAACATTTTTAGTGATTTATTTTTTTTCTCATGAAAAATGTTGACAAATTCTAAAGAAAATATTTTTGGTGAATATTTTTAAAAAATGTATAAAAGGCATGTCTTCTTTGAAAATCCTTGGCTTTTCTTTCGATAATTTTTTTGTTAATGTTTAAAGAAAACATGTTTGGAGGGCATGTTTTCTCTGAATGGTATTTTTTTATATAATTTTGGCAAATTTTGCTTTCTTTAAAAGTCTTGGCTTTTTTTTTTTTCTTTGAATTTTTTTGGTGATTCTTAAGAGAACATTTATGGTGGGCATATGTTCTTTAATTTTTTTTTTACTTTTTATTCTTAAAACGTTTGTTATTTTTAAAAGAAAACCTGTTTGTACAGCATGTTTCTTTGAAGAACAATCCACTAGTCACTGAGAGAGGCTCAAGAATAAATATTTGAAAGTCACACTTCAGCCACCCCCCCTCCTCTGATAAGTAAAGAACAGTCCCTAACCTTCATGTGATCAGAGAAAAGAGCTCAAAGCAGACACACAATCAAGATAGGCTCCACAATTCAAAGTGTAAAATCCACACTAGTAAACAAAACAAACAAACAAAGAAGAAGGCAGATACAAACAGGAACACAGGAACAAAACAGACACATTCAGAGAAACAGCAGCATTCATGAATAAACTATCACTCAGCTGAAGTTTAAACTGTCCGGAAGCTTCTGTGTTCAGATACAGGATCTCCACGGTAACAAGTACGCTGTCCCATATTTCTGAGTCTTAAAAGTGAAGATAAATTAAATGTTGGCTAATAAAACTCATTAAACTGAACTGGATCTCAGGTTTTGACTCGATGACATTCAGTGTTCAGATATTTTTTCCAGCTGAGGGTCAAACCAGCGAGACGAGCTCAGACACAAATCTGTGGTGTGATGTAATCAGTAAAAACAGTTTGTTCCTGCAGAAGCTCGTCACCAGTAAGACGTCGATTAAGAAATTATGTTTCCATGACCTTTAAAGTCTAACAGCTCATGAGATGATTGGCTCAGAAACTTTGTGCTGGCAAACTCTGATTGGCTGGAGTGAGAGTATACATGCAAATAACAGAGCGAAGCTCTGACAGAGCGACCCTGCACTGCTCTGGGATCAGCTGTTCCTGTTAGAATCATAGAAACAAACTGAGATTGGAACAGACATGGAGCCGTCTGTCGTGGTCATCGTTTAACAGAAAATTGTGATTGTTGTTGTTATGATGACATCATACGGCTGCGGGGCCATGACATGTCACACTCACTAGTTTAAGAACTCTGACTGTCCACACTGAGCAGACGTTGATGTTCATCGTGCAGCCTGGGCCTATGACCGTGTGTCGTACGACGCCACTGCTCATTTGGTCGTTACTGTAAAATCTCACCTCAGTTAATTCAGGATCCATCGCAAGTCGATTTGTACAGAAGATCAACACAAACTCATCCCAACTCTTAAAATACCACCGTTTTGTTTAAATATGACATGCAAGGTACCCTCCTCTGTTCTTCTGGACAGTCAGGGACGGCGTGTGAATTTATGTTGCTTACATGCGTTGTGTCTTTTCAAAATACACTTCTGTTTTGACAGTAAATGTACAGTTTTTTTCAAAATAATGTAGAGCACCTGGAGAAAACCCATGCTGACACAGGGAGAACATGTCAGAGCACCTGGAGGAAACCCACCCTGACATGGGGAGAACATGTCGGAGCACCTGGAGGAAACCCACGCTGACACAGGGAGAACATGTCAGAGCACCTGGAGGAAACCCACCCTGACACAGGGAGAACATGTCGGAGCACCTGGAGGAAACCCACGCTGACACAGGGAGAACATGTCAGAGCACCTGGAGGAAACCCACGCTGACACAGGGAGAACATGTCAGAGCACCTGGAGGAAACACACCCTGACACAGGGAGAACATGTCGGAGCACCTGGAGGAAACCCACCCTGACACAGGGAGAACATGTCGGAGCACCTGGAGAAAACCCATGCTGACACAGGGAGAACATGTCAGAGCACCTGGAGGAAACCCACGCTGACACAGGGAGAACATGTCGGAGCACCTGGAGGAAACCCACGCTGACACAGGGAGAACATGTCGGAGCACCTGGAGGAAACCCACCCTGACATGGGGAGAACATGTCGGAGCACCTGGAGGAAACCCACGCTGACACAGGGAGAACATGTCAGAGCACCTGGAGGAAACCCACCCTGACACAGGGAGAACATGTCGGAGCACCTGGAGGAAACCCACCCTGACACAGGGAGAACATGTCGGAGCACCTGGAGGAAACCCACGCTGACACAGGGAGAACATGTCGGAGCACCTGGAGAAAACCCATGCTGACACAGGGAGAACATGTCAGAGCACCTGGAGGAAACCCACGCTGACACAGGGAGAACATGTCGGAGCACCTGGAGGAAACCCACGCTGACACAGGGAGAACATGTCGGAGCACCTGGAGGAAACCCACCCTGACATGGGGAGAACATGTCGGAGCACCTGGAGGAAACCCACGCTGACACAGGGAGAACATGTCAGAGCACCTGGAGGAAACCCACCCTGACACAGGGAGAACATGTCGGAGCACCTGGAGGAAACCCACCCTGACACAGGGAGAACATGTCGGAGCACCTGGAGGAAACCCACGCTGACACAGGGAGAACATGTCGGAGCACCTGGAGAAAACCCATGCTGACACAGGGAGAACATGTCAGAGCACCTGGAGGAAACCCACGCTGACACGGGGAGAACATGTCAGAGCACCTGGAGGAAACCCACCCTGACACAGGGAGAACATGTCGGAGCACCTGGAGAAAACCCATGCTGACACAGGGAGAACATGTCGGAGCACCTGGAGAAAACCCATGCTGACACAGGGAGAACATGTCGGAGCACCTGGAGGAAACCCACGCTGACACAGGGAGAACATGTCGGAGCACCTGGAGAAAACCCATGCTGACACAGGGAGAACATGTCAGAGCACCTGGAGGAAACCCACGCTGACACAGGGAGAACATGTCGGAGCACCTGGAGGAAACCCACCCTGACACAGGGAGAACATGTCGGAGCACCTGGAGAAAACCCATGCTGACACAGGGAGAACATGTCGGAGCACCTGGAGGAAACCCACGCTGACACAGGGAGAACATGTCGGAGCACCTGGAGAAAACCCATGCTGACACAGGGAGAACATGTCGGAGCACCTGGAGGAAACCCACGCTGACACAGGGAGAACATGTCGGAGCACCTGGAGGAAACCCACGCTGACACAGGGAGAACATGTCAGAGCACCTGGAGGAAACCCACCCTGACACAGGGAGAACATGTCGGAGCACCTGGAGAAAACCCACGCTGACACAGGGAGAACATGTCAGAGCACCTGGAGGAAACCCACACTGACACGGGGAGAACATGTCGGAGCACCTGGAGGAAACCCACACTGACACGGGGAGAACATGTCGGAGCACCTGGGACAGTCAGGGACGGCGTGTCAATTTATGTTGCTTACATGCGTTGTGTCTTTTCAAAATACACTTCTGTTTTGACAGTAAATGTACAGTTTTTTTTCAAAATAAACTTGTGAACATGTGAGAGCATGTCGGAGCACCTGGAGGAAACCCACGCTGACACAGGGAGAACATGTCGGAGCACCTGGAGGAAACCCACGCTGACACAGGGAGAACATGTCAGAGCACCTGGAGGAAACCCACGCTGACACAGGGAGAACATGTCGGAGCACCTGGAGGAAACCCACCCTGACACAGGGAGAACATGTCAGAGCACCTGGAGGAAACCCACGCTGACACAGGGAGAACATGTCAGAGCACCTGGAGGAAACCCACGCTGACACAGGGAGAACATGTCAGAGCACCTGGAGGAAACCCACACTGACACGGGGAGAACATGTCGGAGCACCTGGAGGAAACCCACGCTGACACAGGGAGAACATGTCGGAGCACCTGGAGGAAACCCACGCTGACACAGGGAGAACATGTCGGAGCACCTGGAGGAAACCCACGCTGACACAGGGAGAACATGTCGGAGCACCTGGAGGAAACCCACGCTGACACAGGGAGAACATGTCAGAGCACCTGGAGGAAACCCACACTGACACGGGGAGAACATGTCGGAGAACCTGGGACAGTCAGGGACGGCGTGTCAATTTATGTTGCTTACATGCGTTGTGTCTTTTCAAAATACACTTCTGTTTTGACAGTAAATGTACAGTTTTTTTTCAAAATAAACTTGTGAACATGTGAGAGCATGTCGGAGCACCTGGAGGAAACCCACGCTGACACAAAGAGAACATGTTGTTGTGCACTGTTTTGATATTAATATGGTTTCCAAGTTGAACGACACCTTTGCTCGAAACGATGTGCACCAGGTCATTACCTGTTTTTTGGTTGATCTTTACTAACTTTATGTAACATTTTTGTTTTTATTTCACACTATCCCATTAAAAGGCAGTGCGTCTGTGTAACATAGCAGGCTGACCAACACACTGCTGATTCTGTTTAAATATTTTACGTCTCGCCAAAAGGCTTTTTTCAATTCCAGGATTTCATCTTCAACTTTTAACATCAATGCTTCACTCCAAAAATATAATTTCATTTCGCTCATAATGCTCCTGACTCTTTCAGCTGTGACCACAGTACTTTGCTCTGTACGACTTTTAACTGCAGTAAAATATCTGAGTCCTTCTTCCAGCAGACGTCGATCTGCTGTGATGAAATGATGCGTTCACACGAACCCTGGTGTCATTACTGACTTCTTTTATTTAACTGTCAGTAAATCACAGAGACTGAACCAGTTTGTGGAGACAGAAACAAAACATGACAGGAATCTGTGGGAACATCGTGTGTTCGTGTGTCGGAGTGGAGGCGTCATACATTAGACATACATTAGAGAACAACACAGAGACACAGAGACACAGAGGTGTCTCGTCCACACTGAAGTTCAGTCCAAAAACGTCCAGAAGGTAAGACCACACTCCGTCTGTCTCTGTCTCTGTAAACAGCAGGAACTACTTTGATTCTTTACTGATACCACACTGTAAAATACTCACTGCATGAAACATGTTTGTAAAGTTAATCAGTAAAATTCATTTAAAGTATTAAAAGTGACTGTTGTGGTATCTGACCTCATCAGATGATTGTGGATGTTTCTGTTTGAGCTGGAGCTCATTTTTATTTACGAAGTAATGATTATTTTTGTTATGGATTCATCTGCTGATTATTTACAGAGTTATGACGGCCCAGTGCCGGGCTGTGCATTGAAACAGCTGCCTTATGTTTTATAGTATCGTCACATGACCAAATTCAGACACACACCCAGTCATCACTGCAAATCTGTGTCTGACAACAATACCAAATAAAATAAGAAATTATTCATTGATGATTTTTTTTTAAAATAGTTTATTTATAGTTTCTGTATAAAGAAGAAAGAAACACTGACGGAGATGTGTTTGACTTCTGGAGGGCAGATACAGCATCTGCAGTTTAACGTGAGTTCTTCTTTGAACACGACGAGTGTCCACTATTTTTTTTTTTTTTTTTTGACACAAGGTTTAGTCTTTCAACTGATTTATTCAGCTGATTTAAATTAGTTTGTTGGCCCGTCTTACTTACAAATAAAAGAAACTGCAAATTAAACCAAACTTTTCATTCCAGCCTTTTTCAACTTAAAATCTGTCTCCAATTTCAGGAATTAGTCAGAGTCACTTTCTTCACATATTATCTTCACACACAACAGTAAACTTTGTTTACAATAATCTGGAAAATTACAACATGTTTTTCTCCTAAAATAATTCAACGTTCAAACTATTGCAATTTTTTGTCTTGAAACACTATGACTGAAATATTTAAATTATCATTTGAAAATACTTCAACTTTAAATTTAAAATGTAAAAACTTTTTAAAAAAAATATAACTCAGTTATATACTTGTAAAATAAGTTTGTTTGTAAATACTTTGTAAATAATTATTCTCACTTTTTCTGTAAATGTTTAAACTGCTTGTCATCAGACTTCGTTAAAAACATTTTAAGTTATATAAAATTTGATGAAAAAATTTAAACGTAGAATAAACACAGCTGCAGGAATGAATCTTCACGTGTTTAACGTTTGTTTCCTCAGAGCTCTGACTCGTGTTGATCCTCATCAGTAACTTTATTTTTAATATCGCTGACATATTATAACTGCTCAACATAAATACGCGTAGACAACATTAATTAATCTTTTAAAACAGGAGTGAAAACAAAGCAGAACCTAGAACCCTCTCACAGGTTCTCCAGGTCCACGTGGAGCTGCAGGTCACAGGCTGTTCAAAAGATCCACGTGGTGTTTCGTTGGAGCTGCAGAGACGCTGATGGCTGAACGCCTCAGAGATGCTTGTCAGACTCGTTCTTGTCTTGTTTTTCGGGCTCTTTAGTTTGAGGGCTCCCGGCTGATCTCAGAGCTGTCAGCTGATCTCAGAGCTTTCAGCTGAACAACAGGTGACATTTACAGATGAAGCGTCTTCAGGTGTTTCACCCCCGACAGTCAGAGACCCGTTAGACCTGTTTGTCTGCAGGCTGTGAGCTTAGTTTGATCTGCTGTTGATGCAGATACCTTCATGAAGACACGTTCAGGCCTCACTGACACTCATCATTTAAAATAAAATCCACATGATGAAGAGTTTTTCATTCACTAGCAGACACAAGTCTGTGTCTCTGTTGGTCAGATCAGAAATCTGATTCTAAGACAGGTCCCTCCAAGTCGAGTCCTACAGAGACTAGGCAAGACTCCTTCCTACCATTCCTCAAACACACGTTGTAACAGGTTAGTGAGGACCTAGGTGTTCATCATTGAAGAAGCCCCGCCTCCAATTCAGGCAAATTGTGCACAATGAACTGTGGGCACTTCAAGTAAATATGTACCAGAGTTACTTCTGTAACTGTGTCTCTGAGCAACCTGTTTTATCTTTACATTGAATGTACCGTTAGCATGATGCTAGCCTGACCTTAGCATGATGCTAGCCTGACCTTAGCATGATGCTAGCCCGACCTTAGCATGATGTTAGCCTGACCTTAGCATGATGCTAGCCTGACCTTAGCATGTTAGCCTGACCTTAGCATGATGCTATCCTGACCTTAGCATGATGTTAGTATGACTTAAGCATGATATTAACATGAATTTAGAATGAGGTTAATATAAGTTTAGCATGACCTGACTGTAGCTTGACTTTAACACGATATTAGCGTGACTTTAGCATGACTCCTGAGTTTTGCATGATATTAGTTTAACCCACTGCCTCCATGCGCCCGTCGTCAGACCCACTCTGCACCTCTCCTCGGGCTCTGCGTTGTGTTTTTGTTGTTAAATGTGGCGGTGGAGTGCCGTGCTTGTGGGGAGAAAGGAGGCACTGAAAGTGGGGTTCTGGATTGTGGTCGACCTGGACCACAGCTTTATTCCTCAAAGCAAACATTCAATGTGATCTCTGCTGCTGGCATCTCATCCTCAAAAGTACGGCACCAGAGGCAGTTAACAATCTGAACGTGGCGTTGCAAAACAAAAGCAAATCTTAAAGCTACGGTGTCATGCCAGGGATAAACAATGCGAAATGCTACATTTTTTGTAAAATAGACAACAGCGCTTTCTACTGCCTTAAGTAGGTATCTGCCTTACATCTGCATGAGTGTACCTTGATGTTAGCATGATGTTAGCCTATTTTTAGCATGACGTTAGCATGAGTGTAGCCTGACGTTAACATGAGTTAAGCATGATGTTAGCCTGTTTTTAGCATAACGTTAGCACAATGTTGGCATGACTCGAGCATGACCCGCTGTGTCTCCTCCAGCTCTCCGTTAGCTGACTGCCCTCCTCCAACATGCTCCGCCTCCTGCTCTACTTGGCTGCACTCAGTCAGCTCACAGGTAAACACACACCTGACTTCACCCAGCTCGACCTGCACCACCTAAACTCACGGTGTCATCTGTTCTCATAGCTCTGATGAAAAAACTGTTATACTTTGAGAATGAAACTTCAGTATTTCAACTTTTATCTCAAAATATTATTATTATAATATTATAATATATGGTTATTATTAAAATATTATGAATATAATCTTTAAAAAAAAATCAAATATTATGACTATCCTTGAAATAATATCAATGAAATACAGAATATATTTTTGCCTAAATATTACAACTTTAATCTTACATATTTTAACTGTAATCTCAAATTATTCGATTTCTGTAATTATGGCCTTTTCTTCTTGAAATATTAAAACCTTACTCTCAAAGCATTATGATTTTATGTCCAATAATTTCTCTAAATAGTAAAACCATTTTCTCAGAATATTATATCTTTTGTCCCTTTTAAGACATAACTCTTAAAATATTACAATCTTTTAAAAAAAGAAGCCCACCTTGATATGGCTCAAATCTCAAGACCTGATTTCTTTTATATTTAAATATTATGACTTAAAAAACAAAGTTTTTTCCTTGAAATGATAGAAATCAACGTTTGATTTTAATATAAAGATATTATGAATTTAATCTTGAAACATTTTGACTTAAATGTTGAAAGGAAAGAAAGAACTTTTCCTAAAAATATTCCACTTTATTTTATTTATTTTTTGTCAAATTTCAAACACTTATTTCAAGGTTTTCAAAAAGTATTGACTTAATCTTGAAGTATTCTCTTGATACTAATATTTCAAATATTGCTTTCTCTTTGAATATTATAAACTGAATCTCAAAATATTCTGACTTTTAACTTTATTTGTCACTGTGATCTAACATTTTATTTGCAGCTCTTCCAGCTGACTGACTTTATTTCTGAACTCTCACCATGTCTGCAGGTGCACAACAACAAACCTGCACTGTGACCGGCCCAGCTGTCATCGATTTCAGCAGCAATGTTGGTTCTGTCGCAGATCACTGTGCATACACTCTGGTGTCAGGTGCGGGCCTCCATGTGATTGGTGTCTTCAAGGAACGCCGGCGTCAGGACGTTAGTTTCTTGGACCATGTGATCCTGCAAGTGGACGGGCAGAGTGATAACGTTCAGCTGAAACAGGGCGGTAAAGTGCAAGTAAGTGACCTGCAGCTACACTGACTTTTAAAAAAGTTCTCATTGGATCAATTCAACAGGCAGCAGAACGTTAACTACCTCACATATGCAGATGATAATCAACTTTATATTTCAGAAAACCGTCAGACTTTACGACTTGGTGTGGAGGGTTATTCAGACAGAACTCAAACGCTTCACATACTAATACTTCAGTGATCAACATGTTACTACAAAGACACAAAACAACAAAGTGATGCAAAATGACCAAACAGGAGTGTTTTCAGTCGGAGGTTAACTTTCAGTAAGAAGTTTGATGAATCCAGGCTCAGGTCTAACTGATCACTGGTTTGTTCTCAGTTGTGTTTGTCGGTTTCTGCAGGCGGGCGACACAACGCTGAGCCTGAGCAGCACGCCTCAGACCGAGAACAGCGTGGAGCTCTCAAAGGACGAAAACTCAGTCACTGCCAAAGTGACTCTCTCCACCCACACCATCACTGTCATCTTCGACGGCACCACCGCACACATCCACATGATAGGTGCAGAGATACACATCCTATGTGGTTACAGAAGTATTTGTTGTGTGTATGTGCTGGATGATGGGATGTAGGAGGGTCAAACACAAAAACCTGACAATGTGAGTCTGGCACGAAGATTCACAATGACATAAAACAAAACAAGATTCACTGACAAATTAATTGTCTTATACTAAACATGTTTTCCCCACAAACAACATACTAACATTATTAGCACAATGGCATTATACATTGTATAAATTAGCACTAGCAGCTAGCTGAGTTTTCGCCTACTCATATGAAGCCAAGATAAATCACACACAGGACTTAAGATGCAGGTCTTCAGTTAGTTACGCTGTATTTAACATCTTAGATTTACTTTCATCCACAGGTCTGTGGTGCTTTGTCCTCTTTGGCGATGTGGTCGCCCACTGACATCAGTCCGATCAGCTGCTCCTGTGCGCTCAGCTCATAGGCGGAGCTCAAACTCAAAGTACTTCAGTCATATTTTAAATCTGTTTGACACAAGGTGCAGGTTACTGCTGACTGTCAGCTGAGCTGTCTGAGAGTTTTTCAAGTGAAAGGAGACGTTCAGAAGCTCGGAGATGTCGTTATTTTCCATCACGGCTGCAGCAGGGAGCTGGATGTTCAGACCTTAATCACATCGTGATTAATGCGTTAATGCCTTCATCTAAATATAACACGCTAGGTTCCCTCCTGCATCTGTTTTGGATGTTCAGGGATGGCATGTCAATTTATGCTTGGTTACAAATATTGCGTCTTTTCAAAATAAACTTCCATTTTCACAGGGAATGAACAGTTTCTGCTCGTTAGATGTTGACAGTCTTTTTCAAAATGAATTTACATGTAGGCTGGAGCCTAACAGTGATCCACAGCAGGAGCAGGACAGCAGCTCACATTCCCACCGTCACACCGGTCCTTATTCACCATAAAGCACTCTCCTCCTCTCCCAGAGTCTGATCGGCATATAGAAACAGAGTCACCTGGCTGAATGGTACTGTCCAGGATTAAGCCAAGTTTCAGTGAATCAAATGATGTTACAGTTCCTGATATCCTGGTGGAAACTGATGGAGGTCGTCCAGTTTATTTTCCAACACCTGTACAATAGCTCAAAGGATGCTAGTTCAGGTGGTGTTCATTCTTCTCTATCTTTTCCTCGATGTTTACCGATGTTTACATTTGAAAACCTCAACCTGGCCAGCTTTTAGTTAGCTAGCAGAAGTCAGCAGGAGGAAACATCTGCGCCTCCGTCATAGGTCTTGTCAAGTGGCATTGGTGTGAACCAGGCCCCCAGGAAGGATGCTGGGCTTTCACAGCAATTTTCATAGTGGCCAAACAGTGGTACTGCAGTTTCCAGGTTCACGTGACACCCTGAAGTCCAAAAAGACTTTTCCCCATTGACTTACATGGCGAAAGAAACGTCTGTAAATCAGTGGATGCATTTTTTTGAGCATAACCAAGTGAAATGACTCGTCCTGCTATGATGATTTGATCCATTCAGTCTGATAACATTTGGAAAGTCTAGAATAGCTCAGCTTGCCTGCCTTAAGTCTTTAATGCACCTGCTCTATGGGCCCAATGATGCAGAAGCAGCGCCAGTCATCAGGGTAATCTCACGCTGCCTTCATGCGCTACTTTGCAACTTTTCTAGGAATGAACGGGGCCCCACCACCAATGCTGTATCCAGGAAGGGCACTGGTACTACAATTTCTGGGGTCCGTCCTGTGATGCCCTGCGGCCCAAAAATACATTGACTCACATTGTGAAAGAGACGCCTATAAATTCGTGGATACATTTCTGTGTGCACCACAACCCCCACGAAATGACCCGTCTCGCTATGATTTGATTCATTCAGTCCGATAACATTCCAGAGTCTAAAAGAGCCGCATGACCAAATCATTTTGTCACCACTGAAGTTAGCAGATCACGCAAACAGAAGTCAGCCACTCGGCCGGTGGAAGTTGGCTGCTTGGCTGTTGTAAGTATCTAGCGTACTTGCTCTATGGGCCCAATGATGTGGTAGCAGCACTGATCATCCGGGTGATTTCATACTGCCTTCATGCACCACAGAGAAACTTTCATGGGAATCAATCAATCAATCAATCAATTTTATTTATAAAGCCCAATATCACAAATCACAATTTGCCTCACAGGGCTTTACAGCATACGACATCCCTCTGTCCTTTGGACCCTCACAGCTGATCAGGAAAAACTCCCCAAAAAACCCTTTACCGGGGAAGAAAAACGGTAGAAAGCTCAGGAAGAGCAACTGAGGAGGGATCCCTCTTCCAGGACGGACAGACGTGCAGTAGATGTCGTACAGAACAGATCAGCATAATAAAATGACAGTAATCTGTAGTATCTTACAACAACATCGCAGTTTCTCTCTGATATTATCTCTAGAAGCAACCATTGCCCCAGGGTGTTATTTAACACAATTAATTATTTTATAACCCCACCTACTTCTGTTTTGATTGATGCCTCAACCAACACCTGTGAGAATTTTCTGAGCTTTTTTGTTGACTGCACTGAGTCTGCTTTGTTAAAGGTGCACAATGACATTGTACTGTCTGTTGATGCCAAGTGCCCTGTTGTCTTAGTTCTGCTAGATCTCACAGCAGCCTTTGATACAGTGGACCATATGGTCCTCCTGTCACGCCTGAATCACTGTGTTGGCTTTCGCGGCACTGTACTTAAGTGGTTTACGTCTTATTTGTCCGATAGAACCTTTTCTGTAATGATTGGTGATTCCTGCTCCTCCAGTGCCTCTCTCTCATGTGGGGTCCCGCAAGGTTCTATTCTTGGCCCTCTTCTTTTTTCGTTATATATGTTACCACTTGGGTCTATTATAGCCAGGCACAACCTTTCTTTTCATTGTTACGCAGATGATCTGCAAATCTATCTGCCATTGAAGTCTAGAGGTACTGATGCACAAAGCTCCCTACTTGACTGTATTGCTGACATCAAGCAGTGGTTGGCTCAAAACTTTCTGCATTTAAATGAAGACAAAACAGAATGCATTGTGTTTGGGGATACTGTGACGACTGGCTTTGGCGCCTTGTCTTCATCTTTCAATCCTACTGTCAGAAATCTGGGAGTGATCTTTGACAGTTATCTGAAATTTGATAAACAAATTGACAATGTCGTAAAGACAAGGTTTTATCAGTTATGTCTCCTGGCCAAAGTCAAATCATTCTTGAGCCGTCACAACCTGGAGAGAGCTATCCATGTTCTCATTAGCTCCAGACTGGATTACTGTAATGCACTGTATGTTGGCATCTCCCAGTCTTCTCTTAACCGCCTTCAACTTGTTCAAAATGCAGCTGCCCGTCTGTTAACTAGCACTAGTAGACGAGAGCACATTACCCCAGTCCTCTATTCTCTCCATTGGCTTCCTGTTCGTTTTAGGGTTGATTTTAAACTTTTAATATTTGTTTTTAAAGCTCTCAACAGCCTTGCCCCATCCTATTTATCTGAGATTTTAACTGTTCGTGAGCATGGCAGGGCTTTGAGGTCATCCAACCAACTTTTGTTGGAAGTGCCCAGGTCTAAGTATAAACACTGGGGTGACCGAGCCTTTTCAGTTGCTGCACCCAGGCTCTGGAATAAGCTCCCCTGCGACATGCGTGCCATCTCTGACCTGGGCCTCTTTAAATCAAAACTTAAAACTTATTTATTCAGGATGGCCTTTAATACCCAGTAGTGTGGCAATACTTTTATTCTTTTTATTCTTTTATTTCTTTTTTATTCTTTTATTCTGTGTTTTAATTGTATGTTATATTCTGTAAAGCACTTTGGTTCACCTGTGGGTTGTTGTAAAGGGCTATATAAATAAAATACATTTACATTTTACATTTACATTCATGAAAGTAATAATATTATCGTTATAGTTCTGGCTACTGTGGTACAATATGTTGAAAGTATATATTAGTATCAGGCAGTATACATGTGTGATAATAATCATATGTGTATAATAACAGTAGAAGTATGACTAATGACTAATGATGGCAGCAGCAGCAGCAGCAGGAGGCATCTGGCAGGACCACGGCAGCAGCACAACCACACACGTCACACTATCCAGGCACCACTGCGATATGAGTTGACCTGAGAGACAGTGGAGCACAAAGGCTCCGGAGAAGAAACCGAGTTAGTGACATCCAGAATGGCCGAGTTAGCAAGATGCAGTAATAGGATACAAGAGAGAGAGAGAGAGAGAGAGAGAGAGAGAGAGAGAGAGAGAGAGAGAGAGAGAGAGGGAGAAGGTGCCCAGTGTATTATAGGTGGTCCTCCGGTAGACTAGGCCTAAGTCAGCCTAACTAGGGGCTGGTACAAGACAAGCCTGAGCCAGCCCTAACTATAAGCTTTATCAAAGAGGAAAGTCTTAAGTCTAGTCTTAAATGTGGAGACGGTGTCTGCCTCCCGGACCACAACAGGAAGATGATTCCACAGGAGAGGAGCCTGTTAGCTGAAGGCTCTGGTTCCTGATCTACTTTTGGAGACTTTAGGGACCACAAGTAACCCTGCGTTCTCAGAGCGCAGAGTTCTGGTGGGATAATATGGCACTATGAGCTCTCTAAGATATGACGGAGCTTGACCATTTAGAGCTTTATAAGGTAACAGTAGGATTTTTTTTAATTTTTATTTTAAATTCAATTCTGGATTTTACAGGGAGCCAGTGCAGAGACGCTAAAACAGGAGAAATATGATCTTGTTTCTTGGTTCCTGTTAGTACACGTGCTGCTGCATTCTGAATTAGCTGTAGAGTTTTTAAGGACTTACTAGAGCTACCTGATAATAGAGATAATAGAGAATGAACGGTGCCCCGCCACCAATACTCCATCCAGGTCTCTTAATACATCCATGGAGTTTACAGACTGGTGACTCACAGCCACCACCGTCAAACGCCAACCACAAAAGCACCACCAACACGTACAAAATAGACATAAGACCATAAGCATTGCTGCAAACTGGCAGGTTTTCAAAACTTTGCAGACCAATGTTTTGCAAGTAAGTGAGAGTTTAACTTGTCTTGTGGTGAATCTTTGGTCTGAACTGAGCTTTGAAATCATTCAGAGAGATGAATGAGCAGCTTTATGTTCTGATCCAGATCAGAGTCAGTTGTTACAGGGACTGGAGTGCATGTGGAGGTATTAAATGTTTTGTGTCTGCAGGATCGCCCACCCAGACCCAGACGGGTTTATGTGCGGACTCCAGCAGCTCTCAGGATGGACTGAAGGATGATGACTTAAGCTCCGACAGGTAAGAGATATCTTCAGCACCTGGACGTTCACAGACCGCTGCTTCGTCACATTACTGAGGTCTTCTGCTGTTTGTTTGTCGCCCCCTAGCTGTGGGAAGCAGTCCACTGAATCTAACACAGATGGGATCGAGTGCTCCAAGATGACTCAACAGTGAGCTGAGCCACACCTGAACACACACTTTCCTCTTATCCAATGAAACATCAGATATGTCACACATTGTTTATCTCCCGCTACAGCTGTGAGCTCCTAAAGGCGGCGCCGTTCACCTCGTGTTCCATCGGCCCTGATCCCTACTTCACCGCCTGCAAGGATACGCTATGTAAATACCCGGCGGTGGACGGTCTTGGTTGTCAGTTCCTGGAGGCGTACGTCGGAGTCTGCAGACTGCAGAATGATGCCACACTGGACGACTGGAGGTCACAGACCGGCTGCTGTAAGAGCATCCATCACTCCCTCCTACTCTGTAGTTACCAACAGTCCAGCAATGGTGTCTGATCAAACTATCTGTGTCTGCAGCACTCTCTCAGAGCTCCTGTCAGAACACCTGTGCCGGTAATGAATTCTGTGGCAAAGACATCAGTGGTAACCCCGCCTGCCTCTGTCGGGGTCACTTTGCCTCCACATACAGACAGGCAAATTCTCTGGGTAAGAAATCAGATCTCACTCCGTCCACCATCACCAGTCTTCACAGGTGTCCCTGAAACTGTCTCACAACATTTAAGAATTTCTGATGTTTTGTCAAAGAGGATGTGACGAGATGAACGGATCAGCACATTTCACTGCCGTCGCCAACCTGAAACACTCTGTGTTTCAGTTTACCACTGACATTTTCACCACGTCTCGTCAACGAAAATGAGACTTAGATTTCATCTTAGTTTTTATTATCAGGATCTATTTTTAGCTCGTCATTGTCTTGTTTTCATCGTGGAAAAAAGGTTGTCTATGATTTTTTTTGTTTGTTGTTTTTTTGTCATAGTTTTGTCAACGAAATGAACACTGACAGATTTCAACCAACTGAAACTTCTCCTGGTTGGAATTATACACTAAAGAAAACACACTGATTAGATTATACTGACTTTCTGTCCCCCTAAATCCTACACACTGGTCCTTTAAAAATGCTTTTCATTTGTTCTTTTTTGATTTACATTTTTTGATGTACAAACAGCAAAACTATTTTTTCTTGATTGTTTCTGTCTCCTCTCTGAAGTTAGTGAAGCAGCAAACAGAGGTATACAGCTATGTATCATCTGCAAAACGTGATATTTGATATTGTGCTGAGTCATGATGTTTCCCAGAAGGAGCAACTGAAAAGAAAGTAGAAAGGGGCCCAGAATACTTCCCTGGGGAACACCTCAATCAATATTAACACAATACAACAATACACTAACAGAAAACTTTTGTTTTTCCCTGTTCAGGTGACACAGCGGTGTGCAGCGACAACACAGCTTCAGTTTCTCTAGCTGCTTGTCTCCTGGCAGAAAAAGGCATCCACCACTCTGACTTACATCTCAACGAGCAAAGCTGTGGAGGGGAGTTTGATGCAGACAGTGGTATGGTGACCTTCACCTTCAAGTCCAGCAAACGCTGTGGAAGTTTGATCACGGTGGGCGCCTCTCCTTTACTAAAGGCCTCCAACAAATTGTTGTCAGAGTCTGAAGTCTCCTTTCTGACGTCAGTTTCGGGGGACTGAGTCCAACAAGCTTTGCAACTTTTCGAAAAAGAAAATCTGACAATCAGGCCCACAGGGTTTTAACTAACTTTTAACACAACTACTTCCATCTACAGCTGAGTGTTACACCACAAATGTTTTTTTTTTTAATATCGTCTAAAAGTGTCCTCCATTTGTATGATTTGTGGCTGCAGAAATGCCGTCAAATGTAGTCTGTTACAGCCTGATAGGCCACCTGACTCCCTCTGACTCTGCAGGCCAAAGAAAACAAAATCTTCTATGAAAACACCATCAAGACCGACAGCTCCACTGGTCCGATCTTTCGCCAAAACCTGGTAGAAGTCAGTTTCTCCTGCTTCTACAACCAGCCGGAGGACGAGAGCATGGGCTTCACAATAAAAGGAAGGTGAGAAGTTCAACACCTTTTAATAACTTGTAGATCCTGTCCCTCCTGGATGCTGCGATCACAGCAATTCAAACAAATTCAGCCAATCTCTGTGAATTCTGCGTGACAATCACCACAACCCTACCGCAAATTTGACCATTGAAAACAGATTAAATCTCAGGGCGTCGGTGGATTAGTGGGTAGAGCAGGCACCCCATGTACAAGGCTGTTGCCGCTCGGTGTGGCTGTGTTCATGCTAACCAGGCAGTGAGACAGACAGAGAGAGCAGGAGGAGAGTAACTTATGGAGTCCTTCAGTGCTACTCTGAATGGCAGCTATAGCTTATCGGCGGCAATCAGCTGTTGCTGGACGTCAGGATGTCAAACTGACTCAGCAGCAAAAACAGGTTCAAAAGATAAAGACAGACGGTAAAGGCTACAGATCACAGTGTAACAGTGAACCATCACATCACTGATGATCGAGACAGGAGACAATTGATGATATTCAACCAGCTGTGTGTCATCACAGTGTGTGCAGATGAATGATATTTGGCACATAGCTGCTTGAATATCAGCAAAGTTTCCCAGTTTCCTTCACTGGTTCCCGCAGAGCAGGTTGGTCTTTATTCACTGTCAGAAAAATTAAAACTCAAAAGCAGCACGTCTTCACAAACCCAGCCTGAAAATGAAGGAAATCTGAAATGACTAAATGAGAGTCAATGGGACACAGAGGTGTAGCTGTCGGACCCTCGTCTGAGCTGGCCGATGCTATGCTATGATTGGCCAGTCTACGTTTGAGGGGCGGGACTTAATGAAGGTCGATTTGTGCAGGAAAAATTCTGCCAAGCACCAACAAAATGTCAAAACCAGTCACTAGTAGTGATGTGCCGATCTGACCCGTGTGTGTGCGTGTGTGTGTGTGTGTGTGTGTGTGTGTGTGTGTGTGCGCCCTGAAGCAATGGTTTAAAGCAGATTGTAGCTGGATCTTGGAGTTATGGAGTGAAAATGGGCATGTTCTCCGACCTCGCCTGCACTCAACCCGTCGATTTTTCAAATGGGGTAACGACAGACATGATCATCTACATGAGCCTGGACACTGACCAGCTGGATCCCTCCATCATCAGCCTGGTGATCAAGGACTGCTGGGCAACTGACACGGCGGACGGCAACGGTCAGAGATACAACCTCATCGAAAACGGGTGAGCTGCAGGATTTGTTTCAACACTGCAAACACAGAAACACAGAAACGTGCACATTCACACCTCCATCAGCTGTGTGTGTGTGTGTGTGTGTGTGTGTGTGTGTGTGTGTGTGTGTGTGTGTGTGTGTGTGTGTGTGTGTGTGCGTGCAGAGGAAAACTGATTCAAAACTCCATTGACATTTTTAACAATTCTAATAACTAAAAATATGTTGTATGTCATTTATTTAACATGTATGGTTTTTATCCAGCTTATATTTCTGGAATGTGCACATTTGGTCTGTGCACCTTATTGATACCCCTGTTGTTCATTTGTGGATCTATTGAGAGGCGCCTCACTGCAGTGTGCATTTCAGGGCTGAGCTTGATGTGGGTGGAGTCTAACATTGAGCGCCGCCCTGTACGTGTGTAATTACCACTGTGTTAGTTGCCAGTTAGTTTGCTGGTATCCCACGACTCCTCTCCGCCTCACTCCCGGCCTATGAGACTACTTTTTCCGTAAGGAGAAAGGCCGGCACCTCCGGAGAGGCTGAGACGGACTTAGCGAAGCAACTTGAATTCTGCCAGAGCTAACCTGCTAACCTGCTAACCCAGCGCCGGGGGCCACAGCAGGCTGGTGTTACATGTTTTCAAGGCTTCAGTGTTCAGAATTTAGAAGTATTGTCCACTTTTCAGTGGTGCCATAGAGTAAGTCAAACATGCTCAGTGTGGGCGGAGGAAAACGTTTGCCAGGTGACAAACCTCCTCCTCACCATGCTGGCTGTGTTTACAGCGTAGGACTGTTGGGGCGGGTGTAAATCCAAACAAACCAATCACGTCTGGTCTTTTGACAACTGACAAGTGGCTCAGCCTCACACACCTCATCCCTCTCCTCACACCACTGGCCTGTGATTGTATTACCTTTCTCCTTCAGCTGCTCTCTCCACCTGGGAAAGGCTGCCCCCATGTTGACCCTTGTTTTTTGAATTCGTCGCTCACGTTGCCTTTTTGATTCCTTTTGCACTTTCTTGATGACGAGGATTCCGTCTCCCGTGATGCTGCATGTGCATGACCCTGCATTATGCTCAAAGAGTGGGGCTGTGTTATGCTGCAGTAGTGCCGGGGTCGTAGTGAAGCACCTCTTGCTCCTCTCCTTCGGCTCCTCAGTCACGCAGCGCTGGCCTAAGGCAGGGCTGTATGTCCCTCGCTGGCACATGTATTCTCAAGATGGTGAAACGTTATGGAACCCCCCAGACGACTTACCCACACAATGTACAAACAATGGTCTGCATGTGAAATCATTTTTTTTTTAACACTGGGGGAAACAATGCTTTTTCCTTTTTTGCCCAGGGGAGGGGCATATGAACAGTTGTGTTTTGTATTTATTTTGATTTTTAATGAAAACACGCGGGCAGGTTGAGAAAGCATTAAACATTTTTTGGTGATTTAAAAAAACCTGCTTGGTGGGTGTGCTCTCTTGAAAACTTTTCGGTGATTTTCTTTTTCTTTAAAACATTTTAGTGAATTTTTTTTTGTCTTTAAACGATTTTTTATTTTGAGTTAGGGGGGGGGGCATACAAATTTAAATGGCTGTGTTTTGAATTATTTTTTATTTCTAAAAATGTGCCTTACAAACCCACTGGCAGGAAGCATGTTCTTTAAAAATCACCCAAATCACAGCTAAAAACTATAAAAAAGGAAAAAAAAAGAGGCTTTTTTCAACTCCAGGATTTCATCTTCAACTTTTAACTTTCAAATATCAAAGGGTAAGTTTTAAAAAACTAATAACTTATCTGGAGGTTCGGGGCTCAATAAAAAACACCCCTCTGATGAGTAAAGAAGAGTTCCTCAGCAGGTTAAACATCACAGCTCGTAGTTATTACATTTAGAATATGAACCAGAATCTATGAACTGAAGTCTGCTGGTGTCATTTAGATGAAATTAAATTAAAATTTCTGGAACCTGGAAAATAAATGAGTTCTTATAGAATTATTTCTCATTTCTATGATCACACACAGGTCATGTTTAGTTTGTCTGACTGTGACACTGATTGAAGTGGTGCCTGAGTGGTTGTAGAGATGTTGGATCATGTGGAGATCAAACTTTTTGTTTCCTGCCTCTGAGCAGCTGTGGGAACCCGGACGACAACACAGTGAGTGTGGTGCCGAACTCAAAGGGAGGGACCATTATAGCATTCCAGATGTTCCAGTTTAAGGGGAACAGCGACGGCATACACTTAAAGTTCAACATGAAGCTGTGTCTGAAGAGCAACACAAGCTGCATGCCGGTATGACTGTTATTATATTCTAGCTTATAATATCCTCTATCAGTCTCCATGTAGTCAAAGTGTCCCCAAGTGTCTCTGTCTGCAGTGTCCCCATGGACACACAGACAACTATCACTGACTTTGATACTGAAGAATGTTAAACACTGTGTCTGTAACTGTGAATCAGAGTTGCTCGAGCAAACGCCGCAGACGGAGAGCTGGCCGGCGTCTGTTTGAAGACAAGAAACCAGCCCAAGTCTCCATGTCCTGGACTTAGGTAAGACACAAGTCTGCTGCTGGCTGCTTCCATCAGGCTACAGAGCGTTTCAAAATCAGGTGCATGAACTGGAAACTGTGTTGGTGGAAAAGAGGTTTGTAATACAGGAGGTAATCAGTGTGATGAAGCTGACGGTGACTCATTTATTGTGTCAGTCTTTTAAAATCCCTGTGAACATGTTAGTCCGACTGAAATGTGCTAAATGTGTCACAGTGGGACTAACACACCCAGATCATGTGACTCCTACATGTATACAGTCAATCAGACCCAAACTGGCCGAGGCGCTCTGAGCATGCTCCACAGTTTCCGCCCCGGGCTTTGACCCGGAAGTCCAATAGCATTAAATGTGTAAGAGAAGAAGAAGCCGGTAACAACATGGAGAAATCTACATCCAGAGCTGTGACTTTTTGGACGGACCAAATGTACAGAGCTGTAAAGTTGTCCACCATGGTACCAGTTAGCAGCTAGCTAACCGTAGCTAACTTGTTTGTCCATTGTTTGGTCTGTGACGTAATAGGTCAACAGGAAAAAGGTCCAATACTAACAAGCTGAAAGGGGGCATATCTCCACCTATCGTAGAGGAGTCGCACACACTTGGCTCAATAAATGGATTCCCCTCCCGTGCTTGTATACTGGGACAAGGACAGTAGGCCAGTTAGATGTCCTCGTCCAGCTGGGACTGTAGAAACACTTCACTGTGACTGGAAACACACTGACTGTTAGAAATGGTTCCTGCAGGTCTGAAGAAGACACGTGTTCATCACACAGCAGAACTGATGAGACCTTTGTTCTTCTTCTTCTCAGGTTGTTTCCATCTTGGAGTGACTGACCGGCTGTCGACCTTCAGAATGATTTGCCCCAAATCTACAGTCTCTTCATGTGAGCTCCATTATCACTGGTGTGAAGTCGTGATAAAACAACCACAATTGATTCAGTCCAGTTTATGACATCTGAAGCTGTTTCTCCGGAGGTGGGACGGAACATTCAGGTCCTGCCTGTACGCATCCAGATATTTTTGGAAAAGAATATTTTTCCTCTCCATTTAAAAAAAGCAAACTCCGTCCACACAGCCTGGTTTTACAGAATATCTCTGTCTACACTAGAACACTGAAACAACTCCAAACACTCACACGTGCAGTGTTCACACAGACAGTGTTGCTGCTGCTGTAACTTCTGAATTTCCACAACTGGCCCAGGTTGAAAAAAACATTAGTTCCCCTTTAAGTGTAAAGTTGTCATCAGGCCGAGCAGTGCGAACAAAACATCAGCAAACCAGTCGCCCTCTATTGTTGTTGTTGTTGTTTCCAGCACAAAGCATCAATAGACATGTGTGATTTGAGAAGATGACATCATCGTTTTCCAAACGCTGCATTTGTTCGTCCTCACAGATAAACAGAGTTTTGATAAATCTCTGTTTTAGTGACCTGTAAATTGTGTGTGGACGAGAGGCCCGAACATGGAGGAAAATATCTGGAAACGTGCAGACGGAGCCTCGGCCTGACATCAGCATCACAGATACTGAGCTCCTGAAGGAACTGAATCTATGATCAATACTATCAATCAACTAAACATGGTGAAGGTTTGATTTCATATGTATCTTTACTAACAACTCTTCCTGTGACCTGTGGGTTTCTGTCAGAGCTGATTTCTTCAGTCTGGAGGAGGAACTCAAGTTAAAACACGTTAACAGTTGAAGCAGCAACACGTCAGCTGATCCTCGGCGGGGACTGTCTGACCTCATCGACTCTGAGCGTCATCACTGTCAATGCAGCCCGAACTTGTTTCAGCTCTGACGTCACATTTGGTTGAATTTAGGTTGTGAAGTCAAAGTCAGGTCAACATCTAATGTAGCGATGCTCAACTAGCTGCCCGTGGACCAAATCTAGGGTCCCATTTATAAACACTGCGTACGCACAAACAAGGCCTGAAAGAAGTGTGCGCCACTTCCCACGCAAATGTTGTGATCCGTAAAAACAGACTTGATGGGAGAAACTTTGACCCGTGCTTACAAACACAAGGGAGACAAGAAATTGGCGACACGGATGGTGAGGTGGAGCCTGATTGACTGTACATACATTACTAGTACAGATCCAGTGCATTGTTTTATAAATGAGACCGCTGACCCGATGCAGGGAGGCACAATGAAAGAAGTTAATTCATGATGGGAGGTTTTTTCCTTTTTTAATGTAAATGAGGAGCAGGGGAGGATCCACCTGACCCCCGACACAGGTCCTGGTGGAGCCCCGAATGTCCTCAAACCCAAGACACACCCCTGTGGACACCTCTGACCTGTGCAGGGCGTTTGTGACCGTCCACTGGCCTCCTGTCATTTTACAAATGTTGAGTATCAAACGCCAGCGTCGATGTTTTATTGGTCTGAAGTTGTGTTAAGTTACCAAACAACGTCGTCCAAACGTCTCAGGCCAGTGTCACCTTCACATCGAAATACGTCATTTAATAAAGACAAAACAACAACATGTCAACAAAAACATCATAATGTTCCACACAACATGAAATTCTAATGTCGTTAGACTTTTAAAATATTCTGAACCCCATTTTCATTCCAACCAAATTTAACAGCTGTCCGACAGAAAAGTCCGACGTCTTTCTGACGTCATGTTGTGCCAGCTGGGTTCTTATGTTTCAGCCTCTGTCAGCGTCACAGTTTTGTTCCTTTATTGTTGTTTCATTTTCATTTCCTGTGTTTGTGTTTGTGTTGTTGATCAGCAGCCAGCAGCTCTTTATAAGAGACGGCACCGCAGAGAAACATCCTCCGTCAGCTGTGACTGAAGCTCTGAGGCTAAAGAGTCTGTCTCACTGACACTCAGAGACGCTGCTGCTGTCTTCATGTTGTCTCATTGTTTGTTTGAGCATCAACAAAAAAATAAATAAAAACAGGAATGTGGGTAAAAGACAAATGAGTTCTGGTGTCTCTCTCTGTGGACAGACTCCAGCAGGCTGCAGCTTCACAGACAGACAGACAGACAGAGTGTATGTGACTCACCTGAGCTGAGGTCCATCCTTCTCTCCTCCTCTGAGGTGAACTCGTTCCTGTGACGCCATTTTGTTTCCTGACAGATCTCCTCATGCTGATCTAACAACAGGCTAACTGTTAGCATCATTAGCATCAGCGAAAACTTACATATTGTTGTTAGACGTGTCTGAAGCCATGTTTGCTCCACAGCTTTTCTCCACACCTCTGTCCACGCTCACCTTCAGTCACATGACAGGTATGAACTCCATCTCCAGACTCCACAGGAAGCAAATTTGCAAACCCTGGGCTGGTGAAGGAATGGCCCGCCTTACCCTGCCTCTGATTGGCTCACCCTGACTGCACGTTATTGTGTCTAACTGTCAAGTGACGGCGTGAGACATTTAAAATATGAAATATGAGTAACTTTATTCTGTTAGACTTTAAACTGGTGATACTCTGAACACAGTTCCTGTCTTAGAAACAGAAACCTGAAGGAATTAGTTTTGTTGTATTTGCTCTGACACAATGTCTGAGTCGGCTGCGAGCGACACTGAGCTGCTGTTTGGAGCTAAACTTTTATCAGATGCCCCGTTTGTCTTTATTCCTGTTGTTTGCTTTGACCATGGACGAGCAGCGTCTGATTCATGAAGCTGAAATGAGGATTTATCTCCATGATACGTCTTTATTTCATCACAGAAACCTTCACAGGGTGTCAGCTGTGTGGAGGGAGATCAACATGGACGGGAAAGCTTCAGGTTAATAAGCATCGCTAATACCAACCTGCCAACTGTTGATTATATTGTTCCCAGTCCCAGTGGAGTGCACAGCTGACTGGTAGTCTACAGTGTTTGTTTAGATGACGCTTAGATGTGCATATTTAACTGACTGAATGTGAACAGAGAGCGTTGTTCGCTTGCTACCAGGACACAGTTTAAAAGTCATATGAGGCATTTTCCATAATCAGATTAAAAAACGACAGCGACAGTGGAGACGCACGGTCAGGACACTGTCAGGTGTTTCAGGCCTGCAAAGATCCAAACAAGAGTTCAGGAAGATGATTCTGAAGTATTTTAAACATAATCCATAATATTTAGAATCTGTTATTTAGTTTGAGTGATCTGATGGGACCAAACACTGGCTCCACATAGGGACATTCATGTTGGCACATCAGCCACCGTAGTTCCTCTGAACAGCGTCAGAAAAACATTTTTTTATACCTTTGCACTAAAAACAGGAGGCATTATGTCTTCAGGTTGCTCATCCATACAACCATCCGTCTGTCTGTCTGTCTGTCTGTCTGTCCCATCCTTGTGAATGAAACATGTCAAGAACACGTGAAGAGAATTTCTTCATGTTCGACACAAACATTCTCTTTGATTCATCAACTGATTGGATTTCAGTGGTCAAAGGTCAAAGGTCACTGTGACCTCACAACACAGGTTTTTGTCCATAACTGAAGAATTCATTCACTAATTGTGACCAAACTTGACACAAATGTCTAACAGGATAAAATAATGAAGGTCAAAAGGTCAAAGGTCAGCTTGACTGTGACATCATCATGTTTTAACGTCATATCTCAGGAACAGAAGGGGAGACATTTGGTCAGATACTGAGTTGGTGACTCTGGTGGGCGGAGTCATTTGGGCAGGTTCCCAATCACTGTCTTTACCACCCTCTTGGAATAGATGACATCACGATTGGGTCTGATCACCAAAGACTTTTCACATTTCATTTGTGAACATGTAAATAAATATTCTTTTCTCTCCTGAATGAACTGTAGTTATAAATGTGAAATGACGCTGTGGCAGGTTATACAGTTATATGATACATACATATATATATATATATATATATATATATATGAGTCATTAATCAGACACAAGGCTGTGGAGTGACAAAGTGTGTATTTATATTATATCTTCCCATCCCACACACACACACACACACACACACACACACACACACACACACACACACACACACACACACACACACACACATCTTTAGTTACAATTGGTGCTCAGTGTTGAGTAATAATAATAATAATAATAATAATAGTTATCTTCAAATATAGAGTGATACACTTTATACAAAATACCCTGCATATTACTGTCAAGTTTAGTTTGAGTGACATGAGGAGAGTGATGTCATTGTTCACTCTGGTCGCCAGCAGAGGGCGCCGCCTCTGCCACTCTGTCTCACACTGATGGGCACTGTTTATCAGTTTATCTCCACATTATTTTCTGTGTTTAGTCAGTGACGTCTTTAAACATTTAGTTTGGACTATCAGAGAGACAGAGGACAGAGACAGAGGGACAGAGGACAGAGAGACAGAGACAGAGAGACAGAGGGACAGAGGACAGAGACAGAGGACAGAGAGACAGAGACAGAGACAGAGGACAGAGAGACAGAGGACAGAGACAGAGAGACAGAGGACAGAGAGACAGAGACAGACAGACAGAGGACAGAGACAGAGAGACAGAGGACAGAGAGACAGACACAGAGGACAGAGACAGAGAGACAGAGGACAGAGACAGAGGACAGAGACAGAGACAGAGGACAGAGACAGAGGACAGAGAGACAGAGACAGAGGACAGAGACAGAGGACAGAGACAGAGGGACAGAGGACAGAGAGACAGAGGACAGAGACAGAGGACAGAGAGACAGAGACAGAGGACAGAGACAGAGGACAGAGACAGAGGACAGAGAGACAGAGACAGAGGACAGAGAGACAGAGACAGAGGACAGAGACAGAGGGACAGAGACAGAGAGACAGAGGACAGAGACAGAGGGACAGAGACAGAGAGACAGAGGACAGAGGACAGAGGGACAGAGACAGAGGACAGAGGACAGAGGAGCTCCTCTCAGCGCAGACGCTGCGACCAGAGAACATCTTCAGAGTCATGTAAATATATTTACAGAATATAATCTTAAAATGCCCACAGCATCCTTTGGGTGTTTGTTCCTGAAGTCTTTTGGTTGACAGACAGTTGAGAGAATATTTGGCTGAAAGTCTGAATGACAAACCTGCAAACTGACGGATCAACATGTGACGAGTCTAAAATAACTCAGAATCTGATGTTTATAAAGACTTTAAACTGTTTCTGAATCCCAATGATCCCAATGATCCCAGTGATCCCAGTGATCCCATTGATCCCAGTGATCCCAATGATCCCAGTGATCCCAGTGATCCCATTGATCCCAATGATCCCATTGATCCCATTGATCCCAGTGATCCCAATGATCCCATTGATCCCATTGATCCCAGTGATCCCAGTGATCCCAATGATCCCATTGATCCCAGTGATCCCATTGATCCCATTGATCCCATTGATCCCAGTGATCCCAATGATCCCAATGATCCCATTGATCCCATTGATCCCAGTGATCCCATTGATCCCAGTGATCCCAGTGATCCCAATGATCCCATTGATCCCATTGATCCCAATGATCCCATTGATCCCAGTGATCCCAATGATCCCATTGATCCCAGTGATCCCATTGATCCCAGTGATCCCAATGATCCCAGTGATCCCAGTGATCCCAGTGATCCCAATGATCCCATTGATCCCAGTGATCCCATTGATCCCAATGATCCCATTGATCCCATTGATCCCAGTGATCCCAATGATCCCATTGATCCCAGTGATCCCATTGATCCCAGTGATCCCAATGATCCCAGTGATCCCATTGATCCCAATGATCCCATTGATCCCAGTGATCCCAGTGATCCCAATGATCCCATTGATCCCAGTGATCCCAGTGATCCCAGTGATCCCAATGATCCCAGTGATCCCAGTGATCCCAATGATCCCATTGATCCCATTGATCCCATTGATCCCAATGATCCCATTGATCCCATTGATCCCAGTGATCCCAATGATCCCATTGATCCCAGTGATCCCATTGATCCCAATGATCCCAATGATCCCAGTGATCCCAGTGATCCCAGTGATCCCAGTGATCCCAATGATCCCAATGATCCCATTAACTTCATCTATTTGTGTTGAACTCTAACTTTCTGTCGACGCTCCATCACCAAAGAGAAAAACTAAACTTGCAGACATTCAGTAACTCTCTTTTCGTCTTTACGAAAAAGTGAAAATGTAAAAATCCAGTCGACATCTCAGATGTTTAGTTTTTGTGTGAAACCCAAAGAGATTCACTTCACTGTGACATGAGACAGAAAACGACAAATGATTTAAAATTGATAATTAATTCTTAATTAACTGCCCGACTCATCAGTTATTAACTGACGCTGACCTTATTTCTCTGGGATCTTAAAATCTTCTGTTGACATCACGTCCTGTGTCTTTGGTGTTCAGAGTGACTGTGGAAGAACTGAATTCTCTCTGACTGATCCGAACAGTTTGTAGGTCGTCACACAGACGTGGTTTTATATAAACAGTCCTAAACATGAGTGCAAAGGCATGCAGCACCTCCACCTCCTCCACCTCCTCCACCTCCTCCACCTCCCAGTGCAACAACATCAACAGCTAAACTGCGACACACCCCAGAGGAGCTCGGTGTCTCAGGATATAAAACAGATATCAGAACGACGTGGTCAGTGTCAGTGTCCGTGCAGAAGGTGTCCATAAAGTGCTCCTCATGGACGGAACAGTGCGTCTGTGACGGAGCTTTGACCTGGAGGACCGTCACCATGACGACCACTGCGTGCAGAACACGTATAATAAAACAAAAGAGTGATGCATTCATGCTGCGCTGATGAAGACAGTGTGTCAAGTAAAGTGAAATTAGTGGAGGATTAAAGGTCCCGAGTTCAAAGCTGAACTCAGACTGTTTCAGGCTGACAGGTGAGGAGCAGGTGAGGAGCAGGTGAGGAGCAGGTGAGGAGTAGGTGAGGAGTAGGTGAGGAGCAGGTGAGGAGTAGGTGAGGAGTAGGTGAGGAGTAGGTGAGGAGCAGGTGAGGAGTAGGTGAGGAGTAGGTGAGGAGCAGGTGAGGAGCAGGTGAGGAGTAGGTGAGGAGTAGGTGAGGAGTAGGTGAGGAGCAGGTGAGGAGGACGTGAGGAGGACGTAAACAGGACGGAGGAGCAGCGTGTGACAGGAAACGCTGCTGAACTGATATAAATGTGCTGTTTACAGTGATGGTGTTTCTCTTTCCCATAAAGTGAAAACTATAAAACATAAAATGTGTTAATCATAAAGTCTTTGTAAACATGTTTATGTGTGTCTCCTGCAGGCTGCTAACAACAGGAAGTAAACTGTTGTTCAATAAATATGTTTTTAAATTTCTTTGTGTAAAACAAGGTGTCATCTGCGTACAGTCTGATGTGTCGGAGGTCTGTGTTACTGCAGCTGACGGAATAATTAATAAATATGAATATGGAGGGAGCTCATGGACGTGTCTGTGTGGTGTAAAATAAAAATCCAATCTGATTTTCTTGAATAATTTGAACTCTTGTTTGAACTCGGGACCTTTAAGTTCCTCTGACAACTGTTAGAGTGAGATCGTCCACGTGGCTGCCTGTGCTCAGTGAGTTAGTGCTGCGTTCAGGTTCATCAGATGAACATAATTACAATAATTAGATTTTCTTTAACAATCCAGCTCCTGTCAGTGTGCAGACAGAGACGGACGGAGGAGGACGGAAGAGAGGAGAGATGCTCAACAGTTCATCTGGAGTCTGTTCAGCTGCTGGAGGACGAGTCGTCCTGTTGGAACCTGTGGCTCCAACACACAGCTGGAGAAACACACTGAGCTGACCTCTTCTGTTAAAGTCTCAGTCAGATCCTCAGGACGTCCGGACGTCAACTGAACCTCAGACAGAATAACAACTGAAACTGTGAGCTCACTGGAAACAGAAGAAGAAACTTACTGGTGTTTTTAATATTTCAGCCCTTTAAAGACAAATCCTATTGACTGTAAATCTTAACACCAAAATTATAATCCAATGTTTTCACTGGATATTATAATCTGATTGGATGACAGTCATGAATTGTGGTTTTGTTATTTGGCTGTTACACTTCTGTCCTGTTTATTTTCATGGTGTTGGATACAAACTGTACGAGTGTAAATGACTGAGTTCAACACAGAAAAGTTTAACCCTCTGAGCTCTGAAATTCAGGATGAATTATAAATAAAGGTTAAAATTAGTGACAAAAAGTCTTCTGCTACATTTTACAGAAATCATTAACACTAAATAAAATATAGAAGAGTTCACATTTTTTAATAAATGGTTTTAAATCTCAAAACTATTAAATATTTCTTATATAAATATTTTCTGAAGTTGGACGCAGTGTGAAAAGTTTGGGAACCACTGCCATAAATCAAACAAGGGCCCGTTCATGGAAGCAGCTCCACAGGGAGCCTTTAAACTGAGCAGCAGTGGGTCTTGTGTACTGTAAACATTTATTTTTACATAACAAACATTTGTAAATCATTGGAATGTAAAATTTTATCAATGTTTTTTTTGCTTATATATTTTTTTATCTTTCAGGTTGCAGTTCTTCAACAAAGTTAACGTTAAAGACAAACAACATTAATCTCTGAACTATATCATGAACTGGGCTCCACAAAGGGACTGGTCACTATTTATGAGGGGGGAGGAGGTGGCGTAAAAAAAGGGGGAGGCATATCAAATACTTTTTTAAGCACGAGGGAGGGACTTATGTGTTTTAATTTTGGCTTAGGGGAGGGGCATACAAATGGCTGTATTTTCTATTTATTTTACCACCAATTTTTAAAGAAAAGGTTTTGAAAAATTTAAGCTGTTTTTTTTTTTTATGCCATTACACCATTTATCACAGCCAGAAACGGTAAAAACAGAAAGTATTGTTAGATTTTCACATTTCTGACGGTCCATGAACACATTGTGTGTGAAGAAGCTTCCATCAGAACAAAAACACAAAACCAAATCTGATCTTAAAATAGTGACATTTCACAAAATCACTTCATTCTCTTTTTCATTTAAAATGTGTCAAAAAATAAATTGTTCGCACAACAAGAGTGAGAAACTGAGACTTTTTCCAACTCCAGGATTTCATCTTCAACTTTAAACTTTCAAACATCAAAGGGTTTTAAGAGTTTTAAAAATCTAACAACTCATTTATGGAGGAGGGAGGGTCACACACCAGCCACCTCCTCCTCTGATAAATAAAGAACAGTCCCTTAGGCTTATTAAATCTGTTATGTTCTTATTTTCATGTAAACTTTGGTCTCCATGAATAAAGTGACTTTAAACGCATCAGAGTTTGAATCAGGCTGTTTAAATAAACGGACTGATCATCTGTAACCTGACGCACGCTGCCAGCAGGGATCCATTTAAAGGGCTAAAACATGACAAAACACCAGAATGTTCCTTTAACAGTTTTTATCCACCTGACGATCATGTGACCTCTCACTGTTATCGACAGCGTGGACGTTTGTTCCCCTCTGTTTGTCTGTCAGGCTCCTCGCCGAGTCATGTGACCTCTCCTTCTCTTCTGCTAACCTTCATCCAGCTCCTCTTCTTTACTTCGTTAACTCTCGAGTGTCCGTCTCTCTGTCGGTTAAACTCCGCCCCCCTCCCTCCTCCTCCTCCTCCTCCAGCTACCACATGTAAGTCTTTGTGGTGTCGATCTGACTCCCCCCTGCCTCCTCCGCCCTCTCCCCTGCCTCCCTCTCCTCCTGCTCCTTGTCCTCCTTGTCCTTCTCGGCCTCGCTCTCCCACAGCGTGATGAGTGGCGGGTACAGCTCGTTCAGGGGGATGGAGGTGGCGTGCTGCATGTACTTCTTCAGCGAGTGTCCGCAGGACTTGTGCTGCTGCACGCGGCGGCCCATGTACACCACCAGCAGCGCCATGATGGACAGAGCAAACATGGAGCCCATCACCGCCGCCAACGCCACGCTGCTGCGCCGGGATGCCACCAACTCCACCGAGAAACCCGCCTCCTTAGTGGTGACGTTCAGACAGGAAGTGTGGATGGGGGAGGAAGGGGAGGAGGGAGTGATGGGAGTGGGGGAGGAGCTGGGGGAGGAAGAGGAGGGTAAGGGGGAGGAGGAGTAGACGGTGAGGCAGACGTGGTACTCAGTGTCAGGAAGGAGGTGAGTCAGGTTATACTCCTGAACGTCCACTGGGACCTGGACAGAGACAGACAGAGAGAGGGAGACACGATGTCACTTCCTGTCTAGCATCTGTTCCACAGTTTGTTCCTCAGGCGCAGAAAAAAACTACAACTCCCGCGAAAAAAACTACAGTCGCTGCAGCGCAGAAACTCCTCGTTAATTCCTTTTATCCTCAGAAACGCTCTCGACAAAAGTCATTTTCTGAAGTTTTTAGTTTTAATGCTGTCTAAAGATTTCTACATAGTTCAGTCGTCTCTTTCCTGCCGTTATTACAGACACATGAACGCACCACAGACAGGTGGAGCATTTATACCTCTGTGTCATATCGACATCGTACCTCTGCTGCAGGCTTCATGTTAACACGTACCTTACACTGTAGCCTGACGTGCACCTCCCTACATGTGACTCCACGTCACAGTGACACAGACCTCCCGTCTGTCTCTGTGAGCTGAAACCATTTCCCTCAGTGGAAACAAAGCTTTGATTTACTTTAATTTCACAGATAAGAAACAATAAATAGTGAAGACAATAAAGCCTCCACACACTGTGTGTGATTTATCCTGGCTGCAATATGAGCAGAGCAAATCTCTGCTAGCTGCTAGGCTAATTTATACAATGCAAAATGCCATAGGCTTGCGCTAATAACGTTAGCATGTTGTATTTGTGGGGAAAATGTGTCCAGATAAAGACAAGTGTTCATCTGTGAATGCTGTGAGTTATAGTGAAGCTGATTTGTGTTTGACACTGTCTCTATTAAGCCATGTTTAATGTGTGTTTCATGTGTGTTTAATGTGTGTTTCATGTGTGTTTCATGTGTGTTTCATGTATGTTTCATGTGTGTTTAATGTGTGTTGATTTTTAGGTTTAAACCATTGGTTTTTACCTTTATTTATCCCTCCTGTTTATTTCTATTCTATTTAATTGTTTATTTTATTTTAATCCTATGAACTTTTAATCACTTTTTTTGTTTGGTTTGATTTTTTAAAAATATTTTTATGTCTTATTGTTGTAATTTTCTCGTCTTGCAAAACTTCATATAGTTGTTTGCGTTATCCTTTAAATTGTGTCTGTTTCATTCCAGTGTCGCCACATGAAGCACTGTGGGCTGTGTGTTTGTCTGAAAGTTGAGCTATGAATAAAGTTGAGTTGTTTTGAATCAATTACTTTTTCAGCACTTCACAGAAACTCTGACGAGTGTTTTGGAGGTGTAACTGCAGAGCGACGCAGACACGCACACGTATGAACCAGCGTTGGAGGCGGGGCCCAGTTTATTCCTATGAAAGCTGCTCAGAATGATCCAATTGTCTCTTATAAAATGACCTTTATTATCAGCACTGCTTCCACACTGTGTGGCCCATCGAGCAGGAGCACCAGAGACTCTGCTGGCCAAACTGGCTACTTCCTGTTTAACACTCTGCTAACTCGAATGGGGATAAAATAATTTAATCTTGTGACTCCTCCAGTTATTGGAGCAAATGGATCAAGTCCTGACAGTGAAACAAGTCGTTTTGTAGACGTTGTGACGCTCCACTGATTTACAGACATCTCTTTCACCCCCTGCCATGAAAATACTGTCTTTGAACCTCTTCTCAAACTCTCTGATATCTTTACTTTGTTTGATTTCTTCACCCAGTGCGTTCCACAAAGTCACCCCACAAACTGATATGCACATGCCATCAGAGGGTGGATGTGCTCACCTTGGCGGTGTAGCTGATCTGAGGGTTGTCGATGTGCACGGTGGCGCTGCTCCACCGGGTCAGAGGGAGGGGGGCGTCCTGTTGGTTCTCTCCTGCAGACGAAGCTCCTCCACTGGGATACAACCTCCACTCCAGCACCACCGACTGGGCGTGCACCACCTGTACAGGAAACAGGAAACATGTTTAATGGATCAGAAATGAGTCTGAATCAGTATTAACAATAACTTTATTAATAAAACGCATCAAACACACAGATTCACTGTTTGTGCTTCATAAAAAGATGTAAATAAGATATTAAATCTCACAAACAGAGCAGGTACCTTCGCCAGCACCACCAGAGAGGCTGCAGCGCTGGACGAGTTCCCCAGCCAGGGCTGCTCTCTGCTGGGCTCACCGCCCCACCTCGTCCCCCTGCCCAACCACAAGCCCACTGACCCCTGAGAGTCCACGAACACTGAGACGCTCTTCGTGTCTGCGCCCTCCATGTTCCACGCCACACAGGTGTACACACCTGAGAGAGGACGAGAGGTGTCATGTTAAAGTTGATCTTCATATGTCCAGCTTCCTGTCTGTATCCTGTGTAAATATTCGACCACGAATCATTTCTGCCAACACGATCTGTTTTTATTTGTATCTGCATTTAATTTTCAGCGTCTTTACTGTGATCTGCAGCAGAGTCACTGAGAAGCAGTTTGAAAGTTTTAGATATTTAAGATAAATAAAGCTCCTCCAACAACACTCCTCAAGAGTGATGTGATTCATCAGACTGACAGACTGACCTGTGTCTGACGGCTCGGCGTGTTCGATCACTAACGCTCCAGGCTCTGACATTCGATGCTTCTTCTTCTTCCTGCTCAGGCCACGCCCCTCCTCTGATATGATTGGTGCAGCCATGGCCTCAGAGCTCACCTGACCAGGTGAGGAGGAAACGTTAAGTATAAGAGATTTAACAAAAGGTTAATGCTCTCTCTCTCACACACACACACACACACACACACACACACACACACACACACACACACACACACACACACACCTTGTCTCCAGTGGGTGTCACCCAGTAGAACTGGGGGGCGGGGTCAGCGTCTGCCCAACACTCCAGTGTGATTGGCTGCCCGGCGCTGACGTTCATGGAGGAAGGGAAGGCGTGAGGAGAGATGTGAGGCAGGCAGCTGTTCACTCCGCCCCCGCCCCATCCGACCCCCACCACCTCCTGCAGCTCTCGACCAACTAGGTGAGGCGGGGAGGAGCAGAGCGTGATGGAGGACTCCAGCATCTTGAGGTGCGACTGGTTGCCGAGGTGAGGCCCCCAGGAGGAGAGACAGTCACAGCGCAGAGGGTTCGAGTGAAGAGACACCTCCTCCAGGGACGGCAGGGAGGACAGGACGTCTCCAGAGAGGAGGCTCAGCTGGTTACTGTGGAGGAGGAGCGTCCGCAGGGAGGAGAGCTCACTGAGGGGGGAGGAGAGGAGAGTTAAAGGAGGTGCGTGATGAATGAAATAAGGAGAGATGAGAGGGAGAAGCAGGAAAGGCGTTAAAAAAATTGTTTTCTCTTTCATTTGTTCACGTATGTAAACAGCAACGTGTCCTCATCCTATTTGCTCCACAAATGATGTCACATCTGCACCGTTAAGTTACGTAATTGACTTAATTAACATCACTTTACGGTTTAGGAGGAGAAACACGGTGACAGTGAGCCTCAAAATGACTCAAAGCCAGCAGCACAATAACACGAGCCCTGAGCTGGAGCTCGAGACGCTGCGTGGCCACAGACTCTGGTCAGCAGCTAACAACAGCTAACGTGAGCATGAAGCACACACTCACAGCAGTGAGCAGCAACTGTCAGCTGATTCAACCACAGACACTCAAAGGTTCATTAGTGACGTCTGTTTAGTTCATGCTTGTGTGACTGTGACGTTCATGTTTTTATTAGACGGAGCGAAGTCACTGTGGACACACAGCGGACGAAAGAAAAGACACTAATACACAGACAGACGGACAGACAGACACCTGAAGGCCTGCGGGTCGATGTAGGACAGCTGTGGGTTGCTGCAGAGCTCCAGTTTGGCGATTTCTGGAAGGTTCTGAAAAGCAGCTCGCTCCACCATCAGCAGCTCCTCCATGTTGTTCAGACTGAAACACAAACAGAATCAGACGTCTCTTCTTCTTTTCACTCCCAGGAATTATTCGAGCAAACTTTTCCTGCAGTCCTCAACTGAACTGCTTCTCTGCTGATTCAGTCTTATGAGTCCCGCTGGACGCATTCAGAGTGTTTCTGAACGACCGGACGCTCACCTGCCTGAAGACGTTTTAATGCCTGAAGATGTTTTTGATATTTTAATGTTCCTGTGAGTTGTTCTTTGTTTTCATGTTAAGTTGTTCTGTGTTGTTTGTGCCGCTGCCTGTTTGAGCCAGGACGCAAGCAGGAAAAGAGATTTTTATTTTCAACGAATCTTTTACTGCTGGTTCAATAAAAGTCAGATAAAGTTTCATTTAATATCAGATCAATCATTTAACATGATCAGGTGGAGATTTTTGAATCAGAATCCAGTGGTTTGTGTCTGTCAGATGAGTCTACAGCTGTTATTTCAGCGAGTCAGAGACACATTTAATCAATAAAAATAATTAAGAAATATCAGATCAGACTTTCATCAGCTGATAAGAGACATATTTAACCAATATTTAAATCAATAAAAGGATCTGATCAGAGTCGGTATCAGCTGATAATCAATAATAAAGGACTTTAATCAGGGTCGAGGTTAATCTTGATCCATGCCCTCAGACTGACCTGAGCTCCTCCAGGTGCTGAAGGTTCTCGAAGTCTCCCTGCTGGACTCGGCTGATCGGGTTCCTGTTCAGGTCCAGGAACTTGAGGTTAGGGAGCATGCTCAGAGCGTCCCGAGGAACCGACCTGTCAGGAGAACAGCGGTCACATGAGCCCACGTCACAGTGAGACAGCGTTACAGCGACGCAGCTCAGACTCACCTGAGCCTGTTGTCATAGAAGGAGAGGCTCTCCAGGTAGTCGAGGCCCAGGAAGGCGGCGGCGGGGACAGAGACCAGACCCATCCCAGCCAGCACCAGGCTGTGGAGGCGGGACAGAGGCAGGAAGTTCTTCTCCTCCAGACCCAGGATCGGGTTCTCGCCGATCATCAAGATCTCCAGGGACGGCAGGGACTCGAACCAGCGACTGTCAATGGCCACCAGCCGGTTGGAGTTCAGGTGGAGCCTGCAGGACAAAGCAGAGGGCGCAAAACCCATTTAGACAAGTTATTTCCTCAGGTGGTGCTCGTGGTGGAGGAAGTAGAAGCAGAAAGATAAGGTGAAGAAGAAGAAAAGAGGGAGTAATGACCGCAGCAGGTTGGTGAGTCCAGCGAAGGCTTTGGGTCCGATGGAGGAGATGTGGTTGTGGTTGATGTAGAGCTCCTCCAGACTGGACAGGTTCCTCAGACTGAAGTCCTCCAACTCCTCAATGTGGTTCTCCTCCAGGTACAGAGTCACCAACCGGCCCAGAGAGGACAGACCCATAGAGCTCACCTGGACACACAGACAGAGACAGACTCATAGAGCTCACCTGGACACACAGCTCACCAGACAGACAGACAGACAGACAGTGTATTGAGCTGTATGGAACCCCAGGACATCGTCATGGAAACAGAGACAAACTGTTGTCTGAGACGTCACTGAGTGTCTCAGCTGTAGTTCAGAGTCAAACACTGGACCAGTTATTAATGTGTGATCTGAGGTCTGTGTGAAGTTTGATGATAAAGATCCAAGAACAGAAAATCTGCTCCTACAGAGAAACATTAAACTAAAATAAACTATGAATTAAAATGTGCTGCGTTTACTGCATCATGTGACTGTAGTAAAGGTGTAGTAAAGGTGTAACATGACTGTAAAGGTGTAATGAAGGGGTAATGACGGTGTCATAAAGGTGTAATAAAGGTGTTGTAAAAGTGTAGTAAAGGTGTAATGAAGGGTAATGACGGTGTCATAAAGGTGTAATAAAGGTGTTGTAAAAGTGTAGTAAAGGTGTAATGAAGGGTAATGACGGTGTCATAAAGGTGTAATAAAGGTGTTGTAAAAGTGTAGTAAAGGTGTAATAAAGGTGTAATGAAGGGTAATGACGGTGTCGTAAAGGTGTAGTAAAGGTGTAATAAAGGTGTAATGAAGGGTAATGACGGTGTCGTAAAGGTGTAGTAAAGGTGTAACATGACTGTTAAGGTGTAATAAAGGTGTAGTAAAGGTGTAACATGACTGTTAAGGTGTAGTAAAGGTGTAGTAAAGGTGTAACATGACTGTTAAGGTGTAGTAAAGGTGTAATAAAGGTGTAATGAAGGGGTAATAAAGGTGTAGTAAAGGTGTAACATGACTGTTAAGGTGTAGTAAAGGTGTAGTAAAGGTGTAACATGACTGTTAAGGTGTAGTAAAGGTGTAACATGACTGTTAAGGTGTAGTAAAGGTGTAACATGACTGTTAAGGTGTAGTAAAGGTGTAGTAAAGGTGTAACATGACTGTTAAGGTGTAGTAAAGGTGTAATAAAGGTGTAATGAAGGGGTAATAAAGGTGTAGTAAAGGTGTAACATGACTGTTAAGGTGTAGTAAAGGTGTAATAAAGGTGTAATGAAGGGGTAATAAAGGTGTAGTAAAGGTGTAACATGACTGTTAAGGTGTAGTAAAGGTGTAATAAAGGTGTAATGAAGGGGTAATAAAGGTGTAGTAAAGGTGTAACATGACTGTTAAGGTGTAGTAAAGGTGTAATAAAGGTGTAATGAAGGGGTAATAAAGGTGTAGTAAAGGTGTAACATGACTGTTAAGGTGTAGTAAAGGTGTAGTAAAGGTGTAACATGACTGTTAAGGTGTAGTAAAGGTGTAGTAAAGGTGTAACATGACTGTTAAGGTGTAACATGACTGTTAAGGTGTAGTAAAGGTGTAGTAAAGGTGTAACATGACTGTTAAGGTGTAGTAAAGGTGTAACATGACTGTTAAGGTGTAGTAAAGGTGTAGTAAAGGTGTAGTAAAGGTGTAACATGACTGTTAAGGTGTAATAAAGGTGTAGTAAAGGTGTAACATGACTGTTAATGTGTAGTAAAGGTGTAACATGACTGTCATTGTGTAATAAAGGTGTAGTAAAGGTGTAACATGACTGTTAAGGTGTAGTAAAGGTGTAACATGACTGTCATTGTGTAATAAAGGTGTAATAAAGGTGTAACATGACTGTTAAGGTGTAGTAAGGGTGTAACATGACTGTCATTGTGTAATAAAGGTGTAGTAAAGGTGTAACATGACTGTTAAGGTGTAGTAAAGGTGTAACATGACTGTCATTGTGTAATAAAAGTGTAGTAAAGGTGTAACATGACTGTTAAGGTGTAGTAAAGGTGTAACATGACTGTCATTGTGTAATAAAAGTGTAGTAAAGGTGTAACATGACTGTTAAGGTGTAGTAAAGGTGTAGTAAAGGTGTAACATGACTGTTAAGGTGTAGTAAAGGTGTAGTAAAGGTGTAACATGACTGTCATTGTGTAATAAAAGTGTAGTAAAGGTGTAACATGACTGTTAAGGTGTAGTAAAGGTGTAACATGACTGTTAAGGTGTAGTAAAGGTGTAACATGACTGTCATTGTGTAATAAAGGTGTAGTAAAGGTGTAACATGACTGTTAAGGTGTAGTAAAGGTGTAACATGACTGTCATTGTGTAATAAAGGTGTAGTAAAGGTGTAACATGACTGTTAAGGTGTAGTAAAGGTGTAACATGACTGTCATTGTGTAATAAAGGTGTAGTAAAGGTGTAACATGACTGTCATTGTGTAATAAAGGTGTAGTAAAGGTGTAACATGACTGTTAATGTGTAGTAAATGTGTAGTAAAGGTGTAACATGACTGTTAAGGTGTAGTAAAGGTGTAGTAAAGGTGTAACATGACTGTTAAGGTGTAGTAAAGGTGTAGTAAAGGTGTAACATGACTGTTAAGGTGTAGTAAAGGTGTAACATGACTGTCATTGTGTAATAAAGGTGTAGTAAAGGTGTAACATGACTGTTAAGGTGTAGTAAAGGTGTAACATGACTGTCATTGTGTAATAAAAGTGTAGTAAAGGTGTAACATGACTGTTAAGGTGTAGTAAAGGTGTAACATGACTGTCATTGTGTAATAAAGGTGTAATAAAGGTGTAACATGACTGTTAAGGTGTAGTAAGGGTGTAACATGACTGTCATTGTGTAATAAAGGTGTAGTAAAGGTGTAACATGACTGTTAAGGTGTAGTAAAGGTGTAACATGACTGTCATTGTGTAATAAAAGTGTAGTAAAGGTGTAACATGACTGTTAAGGTGTAGTAAAGGTGTAACATGACTGTCATTGTGTAATAAAAGTGTAGTAAAGGTGTAACATGACTGTTAAGGTGTAGTAAAGGTGTAACATGACTGTCATTGTGTAATAAAAGTGTAGTAAAGGTGTAACATGACTGTCATTGTGTAATAAAGGTGTAGTAAAGGTGTAACATGACTGTTAAGGTGTAGTAAAGGTGTAACATGACTGTCATTGTGTAATAAAAGTGTAGTAAAGGTGTAACATGACTGTTAAGGTGTAGTAAAGGTGTAACATGACTGTCATTGTGTAATAAAAGTGTAGTAAAGGTGTAACATGACTGTTAAGGTGTAGTAAAGGTGTAACATGACTGTCATTGTGTAATAAAAGTGTAGTAAAGGTGTAACATGACTGTTAAGGTGTAGTAAAGGTGTAACATGACTGTCATTGTGTAATAAAGGTGTAATAAAGGTGTAACATGACTGTTAAGGTGTAGTAAGGGTGTAACATGACTGTCATTGTGTAATAAAGGTGTAGTAAAGGTGTAACATGACTGTTAAGGTGTAGTAAAGGTGTAACATGACTGTCATTGTGTAATAAAAGTGTAGTAAAGGTGTAACATGACTGTTAAGGTGTAGTAAAGGTGTAACATGACTGTTAAGGTGTAGTAAAGGTGTAACATGACTGTCATTGTGTAATAAAAGTGTAGTAAAGGTGTAACATGACTGTTAAGGTGTAGTAAAGGTGTAACATGACTGTCATTGTGTAATAAAGGTGTAGTAAAGGTGTAACATGACTGTTAAGGTGTAGTAAAGGTGTAACATGACTGTTAAGGTGTAGTAAAGGTGTAACATGACTGTCATTGTGTAATAAAGGTGTAGTAAAGGTGTAACATGACTGTTAAGGTGTAGTAAAGGTGTAACATGACTGTCATTGTGTAATAAAAGTGTAGTGAAGGTGTAACATGACTGTCACTGTGTAATAAAGGTGTAATAAAAGTGTAATAAAGGTGTAATAAAAGTGTAATAAAGGTGTGTTACCTGTGTAAAGTGGTTCTGTGACAGGTCCAGTTCTGTCAGGTTGGTGAGACTCTGCAGTTCAGTGGTGATGGAGGAGATGTTGTTACTCTGCAGCAGCAGCAGCTGAAACACATCAACACAACATCAACACGTCAACACAACATCAACACAACGTGAACACAATGTCGACACAACACAACATCAACACAACGTGAACACAATGTCGACACAACACAACATCAACACAACATCAACACAACATCAACACGTCAACACAACACAACATCAACACAACGTCAACACAACACAACATCAACACAACGTCAACACAACACAACATCAACACAACATCAACACAACGTGAACACAATGTCGACACAACACAACATCAACACAACATCAACACGTCAACACAACACAACATCAACACAACGTCAACACAATGTCGACACAATACATCAACACAACATCAACACAACGTCAACACAACACAACATCAACACAACGTGAACACAATGTCGACACAACACAACATCAACACAACATCAACACAACATCAACACAACATCAACACAACGTCAACACAACATCAACACAACGTCGACACAACACAACGTGAACACAACGTGAACACAACACAACGTCAACAAAACATCAACACAACGTGAACACAACACAACGTCAACAAAACATCAACACAACGTCAACACAACATCAACACAATGTGAACACAATGTCAACACAACACAACATCAACACAACGTCAACACAACGTCAACACAACACAACATCAACATAACGTCAACACAACACAACATCGACATAACGTAAACACGTCAACACAACATCAACAGAACGTGAACACAATGTCAACACAACACAACATAACTAAACTAACTAACTAACTAAACTTCATAATTGTCTTAAAGACATAAAAACCTGGATGAGCACCAATTTCCTGATGTTAAATTCAAACAAAACTGAAGTTATTGTTCTTGGCCCCAAACAACTCAGAGACTCTTTATCTGATGACATAGTTTCTCTCGATGGCATTGCTCTGGCCTCTACCACTACCGTAAGAAACCTCGGAGTAACATTTGATCAAGATCTGTCTTTCAATTCTCATTTAAAACAAACCTCATGGACTGCATTTTTTCATCTGCGTAATATTGCAAAAATTAGGCCTATCTTGACCCAAAAAGATGCAGAAAAATTGGTCCACGCTTTTGTTACCTCGAGGCTGGATTACTGTAACTCTCTACTATCAGGTAGCTCTAGTAAATCATTAAAAACTCTTCAGCTAATTCAGAATGCAGCAGCACGTGTACTAACAGGAACTAAGAAACAAGATCATATTTCTCCTGTTTTAGCTTCTCTGCACTGGCTCCCTGTAAAATCCAGAATTGAATTTAAAATCCTACTGTTAACTTATAAAGCTCTAAATGGTCAAGCTCCATCATATCTTAGAGAGCTCATAGTGCCATATTATCCCACCAGAACTCTGCACTCTGAGAACGCAGGGTTACTCGTGGTCCCTAAAGTCTCCAAAAGTAGATCAGGAGCCAGAGCCTTCAGCTATCAGGCTCCTCTCCTGTGGAATCATCTTCCTGCTACGGTCCGGGAGGCAGACACCGTCTCCACATTTAAGACTAGACTTAAGACTTTCCTCTTTGATAAAGCTTATAGTTAGGGCTGGCTCAGGCTTGCCTTGTACCAGCCCCTAGTTAGGCTGACTTAGGCCTAGTCAACCGGAGGACCACCTTTAATGCACCGGGCACCTTCTCTCGCTCTCTCTCTCTCTCTCCCTCTCCCTCTCGTATCCTATTACTGTATCTATTTTACTCGGCCATTCTGGATGTCACTAACTCGGTTTCTTCTCCGGAGCCTTTGTGCTCCACTGTCTCTCAGGTTAACTCGTATTGCAGCGGTGCCTGGATAGTGTGACGTGTGTGGTTGTGCTGCTGCCGTGGTCCTGCCAGATGCCTCCTGCTGCTGCTGCTGCCATCATTAATCATTAGTCATACTTCTACTGCTATTATAGACATATGATATTATCATACATGTAGACTGCCTGATACTAATATATACTTTCAACATATTGTACCACAGTAGCCAGAACTATAACGACAGTATTATTACTTTCATGAATGTTGTTGTAAGCTACTGTCATTACCGAGGATGTCATACAGATTACTGTATTGTGTCATACAGATTACTGTTAATTTGTTATGCTGATCTGTTCTGTACGACATCTACTGCACGTCTGTCCGTCCTGGAAGAGGGATCCCTCCTCAGTTGCTCTTCCTGAGGTTTCTACCATTTTTCCCCCGGTAAAGGGGTTTTTTTGGGGAGTTTTTCCTGATCAGCTGTGAGGGTCTAAAGGACAGAGGGATGTCGTATGCTGTAAAGCCCTGTGAGGCAAATTGTATTTGTGATATTGGGCTTTATAAATAAAATTGATTGAATTGATTGATTGAACATCAACACAACGTCAGCACAACGTCAACACAACGTAATCACAACACAACATCAACACAACGTAAACACAACACAACATCAACACAACGTAAACACAACAAGAAGATCCCAACTGGTACACAACTATTTCACTTATTCACGTGTTCACAAAAAGATGACATGATCACAACGTGTTGACAGCTTGTTCCCTCTGAAGCTGTACATGGACACAGTATTACATCATAACAACTGTTACCTGTGTGTCAGCTGACATGTTGGCGGGAACTCTGTGCAGGTGGAGCTCGTTACAGTCGACCGTCCTGGCCTGGTGATACACAGACTGTGGCGTGTACCAGGGTCTCGTCTCACACACACACTGCAGAGGACACAGCACGGCACCACCTACAGGACACACACACACACACACACACACACACACACACACACACACACACACACACACCACCACTCCTCTGTTTAACCCATCTTCTTCTTCTTCATGTGTCTGTATCTGACGTCTGTATGACTGTTGCTTACCTGGACTGGACCCGCCCACTGCAGCACACGCTGATGATGTCACCAGGGACAGGAGGAGAGTGGAAAGGACTGCAAATCCCATGGTGCACTGGGGGCGGAGCTGAGGGTTAGTGTTGATTCAATTGTGGTGACAACTTCCTCCAGAGGGTCAGAGGAGGCGGGTCACATCTACAGCTGGATGGAAGCACACAGGAAGTGATGTCATTAACTGATGACAGCTTTACATCTCAACTCTGAACTGCTGCACCTCCTCATGGATGGACAGACGGACGCGTTTACAAAATGTCCTCACTTTACAAAACGTCCTCACTTTACAAAATGTCCTCACTTTACAAAACGTCCTCACTTTACAAAATGTCCTCACTTTACAAAACGTCCTCACTTTACAAAATGTCCTCACTTTACAAAACGTCCTCACTTTACAAAATGTCCTCACTTTACAAAACGTCCTCACTTTACAAAATGTCCTCACTTTACAAAATGTCCTCACTTTATAAAAACGTCTTCACTTTACAAAATGTCCTCACTTTACAAAATGTCCTCACTTTACAAAACGTCCTCACTTTACAAAATGTCCTCACTTTACAAAACGTCCTCACTTTACAAATGTCCTCACTTTACAAAATGTCCTCACTTTACAAAACGTCCTCACTTTACAAAATGTCCTCACTTTACAAAACGTCCTCAGTCTCAAGATCAAAAACTCAAAGATTCTCACGAGGATAGATGTACAAGCATGCACACACTCAGCGGGGCAGGAAACGGGGACACCTTGCCTCTGCTGCCATGGCAACCAGCCAGGAAGTGACATAGGGGACGAGGGGGCTTTGAGCTGCTCTGTGACTGGTCCACACAGTCTCTCTGTTATGTGTTTGAATCTGAACTCATTCAGAAGTTTACCAATGTTTTGTCAGATTCCTCACACACTTGTTAGTTTGGTGTCTCTGTCAGTGACCTCACTCTTAAAACCTTGATTACATTTTATATATATAATATATGACTGTATTAATTAGTATTACTGTTGTTAATAATATCACCATTACTCAAAAGTCATCATGGACCACACATTTATTCTGTCAACAGAAGAAACTTTCAGAGAGAAAAATCAGACTAACAACCAGAGGGTCTCCAGTTAAATCAAGCAATCCATCAATCCATCATGCACTGGGCCCAGGCTCCAAAAACTGCAGCCAATCTCATGAGGTCATCATTGTTTATGTTTGGATGACATCAGACAGAGACAGACAGAAATCTAAGAAGCTTGAGGGGCACAGGCTGGGGGGACAGAAGATTTAGGGACAGAGACTGGAGGGACAGAGGATGAAGGGACAGAGGATGAAGGGTCAGAGGATGAAGGGACAGAGGATGAAGGGACAGAGGATGAAGGGACAGAGGCTGAAGGGACAGAGGATGAAGGGACAGAGGATGAAGAGACAGAGGCTAAAGGGACAGAGGATGAAGGGACAGAGGATGAAGGGACAGAGGATGAAGGGACAGAGGCTGAAGGGACAGAGGATGAAGGGACAGAGGATGAAGAGACAGAGGCTAAAGGGACAGAGGATGAAGGGACAGAGGATGAAGGGACAGAGGATGAAAGGACAGAGGATGAAGGGACAAAGGATGAAGAGACAGAGGCTAAAGGGACAGAGGATGAAGGGACAGAGGATGAAGGGACAGAGGCTAAAGGGACAGAGGATGAAGGGACAGAGGATGAAGGGACAGAGGATGAAAGGACAGAGGATGAAGGGACAGAGGCTGAAGGGTCAGAGGCTGAAGGGACAGAGGCTGAAGGGACAGAGGATGAAGGGACAGAGGATGAAGGGACAGAGGCTGAAGGGTCAGAGGCTGAAGGGTCAGAGGCTGAAGGGACAGAGGCTGAAGGGACAGAGGATGAAGGGACAGAGGATGAAGGGACAGAGGCTGAAGGGACAGAGGATGAAGGGACAGAGGATGAAGGGAGAGAGGATGAAGGGACAGAGGCTGAAGGGACAGAGGATGAAGGGACAGAGGCTGAAGGGACAGAGGATGAAGGGACAGAGGATGAAGGGACAGAGGATGAAGAGACAGAGGCTGAAGGGAGAGAGGATGAAGGGACAGAGGCTGAAGGGACAGAGGATGAAGGGACAGAGGATGAAGGGACAGAGGATGAAGAGACAGAGGATGAAGGGACAGAGGATGAAGAGACAGAGGATGAAGGGACAGAGGATGGAGGGACAGAGGCTGGTGGGACAGAGGCTGAAGGGACAGAGGCTGAAGGGACAGAGGCTGAAGGGTCAGAGGCTGAAGGGACAGAGGATGAAGGGACAGAGGCTGAAGGGACGGAGGCTGAAGGGTCAGAGGATGAAGGGAGAGAGGCTGAAGGGACAGAGGCTGAAGGGACAGAGGATGAAGAGACAGAGGCTGAAGGGACAGAGGATGAAGGGACAGAGGCTGAAGGGTCAGAGGATGGAGGGACAGAGGATGAAGGGTCAGAGGATGGAGGGACAGAGGCTGGTGGGACAGAGGCTGAAGGGACAGAGGATGAAGGGACAGAGGCTGAAGGGACAGAGGATGAAGGGACAGAGGATGAAGGGAGAGAGGCTGAAGGGACAGAGGATGAAGAGACAGAGGCTGGTGGGACAGAGGCTGAAGGGACAGAGGATGAAGGGACAGAGGATGAAGGGAGAGAGGCTGAAGGGACAGAGGCTGAAGGGACAGAGGATGAAGGGAGAGAGGATGAAGGGACAGAGGATGAAGGGACAGAGGATGAAGGGTCAGAGGCTGAAGGGACAGAGGCTGAAGGGACAGAGGATGAAGGGACGGAGGCTGAAGGGTCAGAGGCTGAAGGGACAGAGGATGAAGGGACAGAGGATGAAGAGACAGAGGCTGAAGGGACAGAGGATGAAGGGACAGAGGCTGAAGGGTCAGAGGATGGAGGGACAGAGGATGAAGGGTCAGAGGATGGAGGGACAGAGGCTGGTGGGACAGAGGCTGAAGGGACAGAGGATGAAGGGACAGAGGCTGAAGGGTCAGAGGATAGAGGGACAGAGGATGGAGGGACAGAGGCTGAAGGGACAGAGGATAGAGGGACAGAGGATGGAGGGTCAGAGGCTGAAGGGACAGAGGATGGAGGGACAGAGGATGGAGGGACAGAGGATGAAGGGACAGAGGATGGAGGGACAGAGGCTGAAGGGACAGAGGATGGAGGGACAGAGGCTGAAGGGACAGAGGCTGAAGAGACAGAGGCTGACTGCAGCAGCTCGCAGTAAAATACCGCTGGAGTTTCTGTTTTCCCAGACAGACCCTGAAAGCAGCGCAGTGACAGCAGCTCTGACAGATGTTCAAACATGTGAATGAACCTCCTTCATCATGTTAACGACAGACTGAAGGAGGTTCGTCTCTCTGCTCCTCCTCCTCCTCCTCCTCCTCCTCCTCCTCCTGCTGCTGAGCAGATGGAATATTGATGAGATGATATTAATTATTTAACGAGCTGAGAGTGCCTCATTAAATGTCCCACTGAAGAGGCTGTGATTGGATGAGAGCTCGTTAATTACCTCAGAGCTGTCAACACACACACACACACACACACACACACACACACACACACACACACACACACACACACACACACACACAATAGAACAGACAGTAACACACAGTAATGAACAAAGATCGTGTTCACAGTCAGAGGAGGAAGAAACACTGTGTTAAGAACTCCCTGAGTGACTGGAGGAAAACCCATGAGTCTCCCTGCTCCATAAATGACTTATTAGATTTTATAAACTTATCCTTTGATACGTTTGGGTTAACCTTTTATTCTCACATTGTACTGTGATGCAGTGTAATTGTAATTTTAACTATTTGAAATTTTAACTTTTTTTTTAAGTCATACCAGTGTTTCATATTTTATTTTATCGTATATTACATAATTTATGCATCTACTCATGAGCCAAAGTAATGAAATCTCGTTTAATATCTGTTGAACGACAATAAAGCAAGTCTAAGTCTGAACTTATCCTTTGATGTTTGAAGATGAAATCCTGAAGTTGAAAAATCTTGTCATTCAAACAGTTTATTTTTGGACAAATAGACGCAGAACAAAGTGATTTTGATTAAATATTTCTATTTTAAGATCAGATTTGTTTTTTCCTGACAAAAGCAAGAGTCACATATGATGTGTTCAATGACTGTTGGAAATTTGAAAATCCAACTATCATTTCATTTTTTTACAGTTTCTGGCTGATAAACTGTGTAGTTTTGGAGATACTCAAAGAAAACATGCCCTCCATACACAAAGGCATGTTTTTATTAGAAATAAACCATTCAGCTTTGTATGCCCCTACCCTAGGCCAAAATGAAAACTTTTTACGTAAACAAATGGACAAAAAATTAAAAAGAAATTGCCAAATATATGACAAAAATAAATTGAAAAAAAAATGGAAAGAAAAATATACTGGCAAAGATTTACAAAGGCAAACGTGCCTTCCAAGCATATTTTCTGTAAAAATGGCCAAAAATAAAATAAAAAAACAATTTTTAAACAAACAAAAAAATGCCAAATATATTAAAAGAGAAAGAAACTGCCAAAAAATTTCAAGAGAAAAACAACTGCCAACGTTTTTCAAAGAAAACATGCCTTCAACACATGTTTTCTTTAAATATTACCACAAATGTTAATAATAAAAAAAGCCAAAATTCTTTAAAGAAAAAAAATCAAATGTTGAAAGTAAAAACAAAAAACAAAAATTAATATGTAGTTAAATAAATACAAAATACAACCATTGAAAACTGTCTGCCCCTCCCCCAAGCTAAAATAAAAACCATAAGTCCCTCCCCACTGCTTAACAAATGAGATGACATTTAAAATGTTTACTTCAGTAAACTCTTCTCCCTCATTCATCACTGCTGCTACATCTATTTTTTTTTATAAGTTATATATTCTAAACACATTCATACATAAAAATAATCAGATGACCAGATGTTTGTTTGTCACAGGTGTGAATCTGACCTCACATGTTGGGAGGAAACACTAAAACAATCTGACTGTCAGAACAAAACAACCTGCTGGTACTTTGAAGTTCACCTGCTGCAGCTCCTCAGTGAGCAGCTCAGTGTCTGTTCACCTGGTGAGCAGCAGCAGGTGAACTTCTTCACAACTTATCACACACTGACGTAGAAACAGAGGTCACAGAGCAGGAAACAAGGAACCATGTGACTCTACAAACAGACCCTGAACGCCACTCAGCTTCACCTCTAATGTTAACCAGCAGCCACTCACACTGTCCCAACGAAAAATCCACTGCATCCCAGAAATAATCGAAAGGTTAAAACTACTGACAGGACACGTCCAGCTATGAACACGGTCAGTTATTACTCTGTGTTGTGTGTTCTTAAAGGAACACTTCCCATCATCAGCACATCAGTCACTGTCCTGTGTCACGTGACATTCATGAAGAAAACTTATTTTTTCTCTGACGCCTCCACAGTGAACGAAGAAGCCATTTAACTGGGGAAATTCTTGATGACTTGAAGTAAACAGGGTTCATGTTAAAGAAAATAAAAATAATATCAAACCATCCGTTAACAAAGTGTCACACAGCTCATGCAGCACAGACCACGTCTCATTTATCCAGTCGTAAGCTCGGCGTGAGAAACTGGACAAACAGTTAAAGTTGTTGCCACCAAATCCACCAGACTCTATTTAAATACACACTCATTTTAACCTGTAGAGCACCAAACATTAACATTTATCTTGGCCCAGCGACACAGACTGTCATGTCACATCAGTCATGTGACGTCACTCATTGGTTTGTGGACTCTGTTTTGAAGCCTCAGGTTCGGCATTTCAGCTGTCGCCATCTTGGATTTTTTTGGATCCAGATGTGAACAGCCTGTCACTCAAAGAGGCCTCGCCCCCTCCATTATGTGTAACTTTAATAAAATATAAACAGGTGAGTTCTATATAAACTCAGTCTGTACAGTCATGAATGTTGAAATGAGCTCCAGAGACCAAACTGTTTTTGCACCAGACTGTAAACATGTTTATTTCTACATGTGAACATGGAGGTCTGTGGGGACTGACTCAGTGGTGGAGCCAGCCTCTAGTGGACATCAGAGGAACTGCAGGGTTTGGCTTCATGTTTCAGCCCCAGAAGATGCCGCTTGGTAAGGAGGCAGCATGCTTTCACATCTAACTGGTGAATGAAGGGTTAAGTTCAACCAAACCAGAGCTGGTGGCTGTTGCAGCAGTGGAGAGACGAACCAAGATGTTGTCGACGTTTGATGATGAAATGACAAATGCAGTGTGGAGGGTTTGGTGATGGTGATTTCTGGTGAAACAAAAAGGATCTTCCTCTTTAACACAAAGCTCTGTCTCTGCAGGATCCTGTCATCATGATGTCAGACACTCAGAATAACACACTCTGATCCTGTCAGTGACAAAAACAAACACTGTCAGTGGACGGACTCTGACGCTGTCAACAGAGCGGTGACATCACAGCCTGTGTCACTGCTGGACACATTTCAAAAACATCTGAAAAATACTCAAGTTCCCCTGTAATGATGTCATCAACTCTCGGACTCGTCTCCAGGAAGCAAACGTCTCACGTCACAGAGTCTGATCACCTGAGAGGAGACACGAGGGGTTAACGAGGAGACGAGGAGGTGAGGAAGAGGAGCGATTACATAAAACTGGGTGGTTGTTGCCGTGGAAACCTCCAGAATATGAAACAAACTCGGCTGAACTGAAGAAACTCTGTGACCTACTTTCATCAAGTTTCACTTCTATTACATAACAACGAGTCCACTTCCTGTCCCCGTCTCACTGAGGAGAGGAGACCAGGAGAGAGGAGACAAGGAGAGGAGTCAAAGATAAAGAGAAGGAAAGAAGACAAGAGAGGGTGCAAAAGAGGAGATGAGGAGAGGAGTCAAGAGAGGAGACAAAGAAGGAGACAAGGAAACAAAAGAGGAAACAAAAGAATAAAACAAAGAAAGACACAAGGAGAGAAAACAAGAGAGGAAAGGGAAGAAGGAGATGAAACAAGGACGAGAGATGAGGAAAGAGGATAAAAGGAGGGAACACAAAAAAAGGAAATAAAGGGGACAAGGAGAGGAAGCAACAGAGGGAACAAGGAGAGGAGGCAGTATGGTGCTCTCTTTGAGAGAAATAAAAACCCATAAAGATGAAGAAGACCATGTGGTCTGACCGACAGCTCAGGAAGTAACTCTGAGTGGAGACTCGTTGTCCAACATGAACAACACACAGGACATCTGGACAAACTATGTCCTGACAGATAAACATGGCGTCGCTGCAGCTTCACAGACGTTAAAACTAAAACCTGAGTTCACTGAATGTGACGCACACAGGTTCACAGGGCGGAGGGATACGCTGTGGTTCATCAAGAAATAGTCCCAGTGACACTGATGTATTTGTGTTCAGAACAAACCAGATGAAACATGTCAGTCAGTGCTGGGAGGAGTCACACTGTTTACTGTCTGTATGCTAAGCTAAGCTAAGCTAAGCTAAGCTAAGCTAACTTCACTCTGATTCCAGCTCTTTAACAAACAATAAACATGACGAAAAGTTCCTTTAAATGATATCATTATTATTATTATTATTATTATTATTATCTGATTAAAGTATTCAAAGGAAAACAGTCACATTGAATAAAGTGTCAGAATCATATTAAACTGGTGACACTGGTTTATCAGCCTGTCATGAGACAGTTCGTCACCATGTGGACTTTCAGTAAGTCTCATGAAATATTATATATATTATAATATGAGCGAACATTTAACAATGAGTCTGTTGAAATCTGACAAATTTACTAATCATGTCATGTTTTGTCTGTTTGTTGTCATTCTACCTTCAAGTGTTCCTCAGTCTTTACTTGATGTATTTTAATATTTTCTTTCCTCTGTCTGTTGTCGTTTCTTTTTTTATCAGGTGGTTTTGTTTTGTTGGAAAATTTAAAATTCAATAAAGTAATTACAAAATAAAACAGTGAGTGTTTGTCTTCATGACAATAAACACTGTTGAAAATGTGTGCTATTTTTTAATTCTACAACATCCCATAATATCACAATAAACACTAACAGTGTGCACTCTGATTATAACTTGAATTTATTCAATTATAAATATAAAAAGCTGCTGGATGATGCGTTTAAAGACAGTCGTATCTATTGGTGTTACATCCTAACAATCAAACAGCAGCTCTGAGGCGACCTGAGAGTGTTTAAGATTATGATGATAATGATAATAATAATGATAATAATAATAATAACACTGTCTGTGGAGCACCGCGCGGTCCTCCTGTGTGTGTGTGTGTGTGTGCGCGCGCACGCTGGAGGACAGCCGCCCATGTTCTCACCTTGCTCCTCCGCCTGCAGCTCCTCCTGCTCCGCCGCTCCGAGCCGCAGCGGCACCTCAGGCCGGGCAGAGTCGCTCCGCGCCGGGCAGGTGGGTCCGGTAGAGTCGGGCAGGATCCGGTCTGTGGTTCGTTCAGGTTCCGTGGATCCGGCTGAGTCCCGCTGCTGCTGAGCCGCCGCTTTTATCCCAACATCTCTGTCTCTGTGTCTCCCTCCTGTCCTCTGTCAGGTCCGCAGCAGCTGACTCGGGATCAGCCAATGTGGTTTATAGGCCACTGCGTGATGGACCAATCAGAGCCCGGATGCTGCACAGAGGTGATGGAGGAGGGGGGTGAGGGGGGTCTGTGCACATGACGTAATGCTCCAGATTCTCCTAATGACTGTGTGTGAGATTCTCTGTTAGGTTATCTCTGCTGATAAATGTCTGTCCACTTCATTTGTGTCTCGTGTCTCATTTCATCTCTGTCCCTCTGCAGCAGGACACCAGACCTGCACTGTAAAAACACACCACTGTGTCCAGCCTACTGTAAAAACTATCACTGCTGTGAAAACTTGTCTCGTTAAGTTATCTCTGCTGATGAATGTCTTTTTGCTTCATTTGTCTCTCGTGTCTCCTTTGATCAAGTCACTGCAGCGGGACACGAGTCCTACACTGTGAAACTACAACTACTGTAACTACTGTAAAACTGTAAAAAAAAAAAAAAAAAAAAACTGTAACTACTGTCAACTGTAAAAAAACAACAACAAAAAACTGTAACTACTGTAAAACTGTAAAACAAAACAAAACAAAACAAAAAAACAACAACAACCTGTAACTACTGTAAAAGTGTAAAAAACAAAACAAAACAAAAAAACAACCCAACTAACTACTGTCAGCTGTAAAAAACAAACAAACCTGTAACTACTGTAAAACTAAAAAAAAAGAAGAAAAAAACTGTAACTACTGTAAAACTATTTTTTAAAAAAAGAAAAAAACTGTAACTACTGCCAACTGTAAAAAAAACCCTGCAACTAGTGTAAAACTGTAAAAAAAAAAAACTGTAACTACTGTCAACTGTGAAAAAACAACAACCTGTAACTACTGTACAACTGTTAAAAAAACTGTAACTACTGTAAAACTAAAAAGAAGAAAAAAACTGTAACTACTGTAAAACTAAAAAGAAGAAAAAAACTGTAACTACTGTAAAAAAAAACTGTAACTACTGTAAAACTGTAAAACAAAACAAAAGAAAAAAACAACAACAACCTGTAACTACTGTAAAAGTGTAAAAAACAAAACAAAACAAAAAAAACAACCCAACTAACTACTGTCAGCTGTAAAAAACAAACAAACCTGTAACTACTGTAAAACTAAAAAAAAAGAAAAAAACTGTAACTACTGTAAAACTATTTTTAAAAAAAAGAAAAAAACTGTAACTACTGCCAACTGTAAAAAAACAAACCTGCAACTAGTGTAAAACTGTAAAAAAAAACAAACTGTAACTACTGTCAACTGTAAAAAAACAACAACCTGTAACTACTGTACAACTGTTAAAAAAACTGTAACTACTGTAAAACTGTAAAAAAACTGTAACTACTGTAAAACTATTTAAAAAAAGAAAAAAACTGTAACTACTGTAAAACTATTTAAAAAAAGAAAAAAACTGTAACTACTGTCAACTGTAAAAAAAACTGCAACTGGTGTAAAACTGTAAAAAAAGAAAAAACTGTAACTACTGTCAACTGTAAAAAACAACAACCTGTAACTACTGTAAAACTGTAAAAAAAAGAAAAAACTAACTACTGTCAACTGTAAAAAAAAAATCCCAACTGTAACTACTGTAAAACTGTTAAAAAAAACTGTAACTACTGTAAAACTGTAAAACTGTAAAACAAAACAAAACAACAACCTGTAACTACTGTAAAAGTGTAAAAAACAAAAAACAAAAAAAACAACCCAACTAACTACTGTCAACTGTAAAAAAACAAACAAACCTGTAACTACTGTAAAACTAAAAAAAGAAGAAAAAAACTGTAACTACTGTAAAACTATTTTTTAAAAAAAGAAAAAAACTGTAACTACTGTCAACTGTAAAAAAACAAACCTGCAACTAGTGTAAAACTGTAAAAAAAAGAAAAAACTGTAACTACTGTCAACTGTAAAAAAACAACAACCTGTAACTACTGTAAAACTGTTAAAAAAACTGTAACTACTGTAAAACTGTAAAAAAAAGAAAAAACTAACTACTGTCAACTGTAAAAAAAAATCCCAACTGTAACTACTGTAAAACTGTTAAAAAAAACTGTAACTACTGTAAAACCGTTAAAAAAAACTGTAACTACTGTCAACTGTAAAAAAATAAAATAAAAAAAACCAACTGTAGCTACTGTAAAACTGTTAAAAAAAACCCGTAACTACTATAAAACTATAAAAAACTGTAACTACTGTAAAACTGTTAAAAAAATCTGTAATTACTGTAAAACTGTAAAAAAAAACAACCTGTAACTATTGTCAACTGTTAAAAAAAAACTGTAACTAGTGTAAAACTGTAAAAAACAAACAAACCTGTAACTGCTGTAAAACAACACAAACTGTGACACCTGTAAAAACAGCAGCTGATATCTGAGGTCGTCTGAGAGCTGCTCAAACTGTCAGAAAACAAAAAGACAAATGTTATGAGAACAAACTCATTTTCATGTCCTGGATCTTGTTTACAGGTCACGTTAGCGTTTATCACATGATGGGTTTCAGCTTCAAACTAAACAGGTGTTTGTTGTTTTTAATGACACTGACAGTGAGCGAGACTTTGGTGTCTGCAGCTGACAGATCACTGAACACCGACTGAAGTCACTCAGAATATCTGTTATTTAATACTCATAAACCTGAACAGAGTTGGGTGGTGTGGTTGTAAATTTGGACTTCAGGTGCGTCGAGGTGTTGAATCCATCAACAGTTAAATGTTAAAGAGGAACCAGCTGAGACGTCACTGTGGGACAGGAAGTAGAAATCAGCAACTTTAACTTTAATTAAAAGACGTCTCAATTAAAATAAGTTCCTCTGAGTCTGAGAAAGTTAACAGACGCTAAAGAGCAGGAAAACCAGCAAAAATGATGGTCGATGACATCATCATGTTGATGACATCATCATGTTGATGTCTGAACAATTATTATCTGACAACAACAAAACTCAGTTCAGACAGAATTAAATACAAGAGAAGAAGAAACACGAGGAGCTGATGGTGAGGAGAGACAGCTGCTGACATCATCAGTGATGTCACAGCCATCCAGTAAATCTCCAGCCTGACTCAGAGTTACTGTTGGACTGATGAAGACGAGGATGATGAGCAAAGGAAAGTGACTGATGAAGACGAGGATGATGAGCAAAGGAAAGTGATGTCACTGTTGTTGTTGCTCCAGGTGGAGACAGTTCGTAGACAGTTAGTGGATTCAGTCCAGTGGGTCCCAACCTGAGGGGTGGGGCCCTCCAAAGGGTCACCAGATAAACCTGAGGGGTCGTTACAGCATTAATGGGACAGAAGAAGAAACGAAGCTCTGATACAAAGATCTGATTCTGATTTCTCTTTGACTGTTAGTGAAGCACTGATCATCTGAACAGTTACTGAAATGAAATGTGAGGAGTTTAAAGAAACTCGGGCACGTCAGAGACACGACAAGGAGACACGACTGGTCCAAAACGACGAGAATCACTGGTTTGATATGTTTTAATGTGTTTCACACTCAGCCAGTATTTTCTGTTAAATCTTTATCTGATAACTACAAATAAGTGTAGTGGAGTGAATATGTTTACCTCTGTGATGGAGAGGACACACTAGCCTCTTTTACACTGCCAGATTTTCCGTGAATGTTGAGCCGATTTGCCGACCAGCCCAATTTTCCGCCTCGTAGGGTAGACATATTGGAGGAACCCTTTTAGTTTAAACAGACAGAGGCGACCTTCTGCAACAGGAGGAGCTGTTGATGACTTGTGGGAGGAGCTGTTGATGACTTGTGGGAGGAGCTGTTGATGACTTGTGGGAGGAGCTGTTGATGACTTGTGGGAGGAGCTGTTGATGACTTGTGGGAGGAGCTGTTGATGACTTGTGGGAGGAGCTGTTGATGACTTGTGGGAGGAGCTGTTGATGACTTGTGGGAGGAGCTGTTGATGACTTGTGGGAGGAGCTGTTGATGACTTGTGGGAGGAGCTGTTGATGACTTGTGGGAGGAGCTGTTGATGACTTGTGGGAGGAGCTGTTGATGACTTGTGGGAGGGGCTGTTGATGACTTGTGGGAGGAGCTGTTGATGACTTGTGGGAGGAGCTGTTGATGACGCCGCACGTGCGAGCCACTGGTGGTGGATAAACAGGAAACAGCTGATAGCAGGAATTAGCGAGCAGCTAGTAGCAAGAGGGAAACACAAACCTGACAGACACTGTAAAGATGAGCAACTGGGGAGACAAGGAATTGTGCGCCCTCCTTGTCCTCGCAAACGAAGAGGCCATTAACTGTCAGATGACGGGGACGGTGAGGGTTATCGCCGAAGGACTGACCAGCCGCGGCTTCCCTCCCACATCACTGTTTACGTCACACGCTGAGCTACACGTTTTGTTACTTGCTCACGCCCCCCATTGCCCCGAAAAAGGCACATTCTGTATAAACAACAGTAGGTAGGCGGCATTTTGCTGCACTCCCCGATTTTGTTTTCATACTGCCAATGCTGAAAAAAGACTGATTGGGCTTTCCTGCAAATTTGCACAACTCCTGTTTAAAAAGAACACATAGAGCGGGGGTGTGAAACATATGGCCCGGGGGCCAGAACTGGCCCATCAAAGGGTCCAACCCGGTCCACTGGTTGACTCTGCACACCTGATATTAACACACCTGTGAAGGAGTCGGGTTAAACAGTGAGGAGATGCTTCATGTATGATGTTGCCTCAGACGCTTCTTCACAACGGCCAGAGAACAGCTCTCTGAAATAACAACGATACTTCCTGTGGTCAGATTTAAAGATATTAAACACTGTGCAAAATATTATCAACCAGCAGCTTCAGTACAAAAGAATCTGAATCAGACTTGTGTATTTAAACAGTACAGGTGATGATGTTGTGTTCACACTGGGCACGAACAAAACAATTCCCATGCGTGAATCATGTGAAGTCAATGTAAAGATGCAAAATATGCAAATGAAGCGAGTGGCAGGATTTCACATCATACACTGATTCACAAGAGTTGAAAAATCAGAAGTTAATTGACCGTATTGCACCGTGACAGCCAATCAGCACTGAGATGACGGTGAGGACGAACCAGCAGAGGTTTATTCATGCCTTCAGTGATTTCACACACGTATGACACGAGTCAGCACAAACTGTTCTAGTGCTCAAACTGGTGTGAGTAACACAGTGTCGGTGTGAACACAACATCACACTGACAAACCTCAGACTGTAAACAGTTTGAGAGGCAGCGGGTGATTTAACCTGCGTCTTTATCTAACAGCAGAAATGATGTGAAAGTCCTGAGATTAACGAGTCGCCTGACTGATGTGTAAAAACTGAATGTTGAATTTGCACATATGTTTCTTAATATATCGCAGCTGTTGATCATTTGCTTTGTAAACGAATTAACATTTTCAGAATGAATAAAAAAGGGAAAAACTTAAAGGTGTTGTTATTTACAGGTTACTGTGTGATGGTTTCACTGGTCCGGCCCCACTGCAGATCAGAGTGGAGTGTGTGTGGCCTCTGAACTGCAGTGAGTTTGATGCCCCTGGTGTAACATGAGAATACTCAGTAAAGTCACCTCAAAACTGAACTCAAAGGTCCCGTTCATGCTTTCATGTTAAGAAGCACATTATTGTCTCATCCTGTCTGCCTGAACACACACCTGTAGTCACCATCTTTATAGTCAGGAGTTACTTTGCCAGGCAACAGCTTGGGTCCATGTTTACTTCCTGTCAGCTGATGTCACTCACACTGCAAGACATTTAAAAAAAAAAAAACAACGGTTAAAAAGTCCGGTTCAGACCAAAGATCGGCAACAAGACGAAACCATTTCAGAACGTCGTAGAGAAAAGTGTCAGCAGTGTGAACTGGTCGGTCTGAGCTGGACTCAAGCCGTATGATGGTGTCACCTGACACTCAGCTGGTCAAATGGCTGGCGGCTGGTTTTAAAGTACGTCACCTGTTTCAACAGCCAATCAGCTTGTAGTGAAGTCAAGTCAAAATGGCCACAGACGCTCCGTCCCCACTGAGCCCTCTGTTTCCATCCTCATTCAGATAAAATATCGTAGGGAAGAAGAAGAGTAGTGTCGTTACTGTCAGGAGAGAATTAACATCTGAAGACAAAGTCAGAATCTGAGTAAACATCAACAATAAGATGTTTAATGACGTCACGTGTCGTCGTGCTTCATGCAGGAGAAACTTTTTTGGCTTCTGTGCAGTCTTATATTTGAACCGACTGAAAGTCGTGTCGGATTTCTCTTTTTCACTCTCTCTACCAACCCAAAAACTCCCACAATGCACTGCTGTGTTTCCTGCCGGCCTGTTTTATCTGTAAATGTGTGTCAGCCTCTGAGCCTTGTGTGTGTGTGTGTGTGTGTGTGTGTGTGGCTTTAGTCCCAGATGATGAAAACACACACATGTATCTCCTCTGTGACTGTGTGTGTGTGTGTGTGTGTGTGTGTGTGTGTGTGTGTGTGTGTGTGTGTGTAACCTGGTTTCAGTTTGTTTATTAAATATGTGGCAGGTGGTGGAGCTGCAGGTCTGTGTGTTTTCATCAGGTCTGAATAATTAAAGAATAATTCACTTCATCAAACAGGTGCACTGCTTATTTTATAAGGAACATACAAATTCAAATGATTTTATTTGCAGTTATTTTTTGAAAAGAAAACAAAGCTACGCAATTTAATTTCCTTTAAAAAAAAAAAGAAGTCGTTTTTTAAAAAAAATTTAAATGTTTTTTTTTTGTTAATTCTTGCGTTTTCTTTGAAAATCACCAAAACGATTATCAGCCCGAATCTGTAAAGACAGAAATTACTGTTGGATTTTCAAAAACACCATAACCAAATCTGATCTTAAAATAGTGATATTTCATCAAAATCACTTTATTCTATGTCTCATTTAAAACTGAGGCTTTTTCCAACTCCAGGATTTCATCCTATAACTCATTTATGGAGGAGGGAGGGTGATGGGAGTTTTCCTCCAGTCCCTCAGGGAGGGTCTGATTAATACTGCTACCAGGAACAATAATAATAATAATTTTTTTAATGTCCCACCCCAGCAGCCCCCCCTCCTCTGATAAGTAAAGAACAGTCCCTTAGAATCAGCCTCACTGTGTGAACACACACACACACACACACAACATCTAAAAACAAGAACAGAGGTGGACAAGATAAACATTTGATTATTCTGATCAGGTGTATAAAAGGTATCTATAGAAATAATGATCTCACTCTCTCTCTCTCTCACTCACTCACTCACACACACTCACACACACACACACACACACACACACACACACACACACACACACACACTCACACACACACACACACACACACACACACACACACACACACACAGACTGATGTGTGTTTCCCAGTCTGAACTCCAGCTGAGTGAAAACAATCCTGCTGCCTCTGAAATCCAGCTTAGTTTGGATTAACACTGAAGTAAACATTAATTCCCATCAGTAGTGTGTGTGTGTGTGTGTGTGTGTGTGTGTGTGTGACACAGTGACATCACAATCAGAGTAACTTTGCATTGTGGGATGATTTGAGCTGCTCTCCCAGGGTCCCTGAACTACACACCAGCTGTTCAGATCTTAACATTAAACTCTTCTGTAAACATGTCGTCCAATCACAGCTCAGCCTGCCGACGCTGTCCTCTACCTGCTCAGGTACGCTGTACTCTACTCTGTCCTCTACCTGCTCAGGTACTCTGTCCTCTACCTGCTCAGGTACTCTGTACTCTACTCTGTCCTCTACCTGCTCAGGTACTCTGTACTCTACCTGCTCAGGTACGCTGTCCTCTACTCTGTCCTCTACCTGCTCAGGTACACTGTCTTCTACCTGCTCAGGTACTCTGTCTTCTACCTGCTCAGGTACTCTGTCCTCTACCTGCTCAGGTACTCTGTCCTCTACTCTGTCCTCTACCTGCTCAGGTACTCTGTCCTCTACCTGCTCAGGTACACTGTCTTCTACCTGCTCAGGTACTCTGTCCTCTACCTGCTCAGGTACACTGTCTTCTACCTGCTCAGGTACTCTGTCCTCTACCTGCTCAGGTACTCTGTCCTCTACCTGCTCAGGTACACTGTCTTCTACCTGCTCAGGTACTCTGTCCTCTACCTGCTCAGGTACTCTGTCCTCTACTCTGTCCTCTACCTGCTCAGGCACTCTGTCCTCTACCTGCTCAGGTACTCTGTCCTCTACCTGCTCTGTCCTCTACCTGCTCAGGTACTCTGTCCTCTACCTGCTCAGGTACTCTGTCCTCTACCTGCTCAGGTACTCTGTCCTCTACTCTGTCCTCTACCTGCTCAGGTACGCTGTCCTCTACCTGCTCAGGTACTCTGTCCTCTACTCTGTCCTCTACCTGCTCAGGTACGCTGTCCTCTACCTGCTCAGGTACACTGTCCTCTACCTGCTCAGGTACTCTGTCCTCTACCTGCTCAGGTACACTGTCCTCTACCTGCTCAGGTACTCTGTCCTCTACCTGCTCAGGTACACTGTCCTCTACCTGCTCAGGTACGCTGTCCTCTACCTGCTCAGGTACGCTGTCCTCTACTCTGTCCTCTACCTGCTCAGGTACGCTGTCCTCTACCTGCTCAGGTACACTGTCCTCTACTCTGTCCTCTACCTGCTCAGGTACACTGTCCTCTACCTGCTCAGGTACACTGTCCTCTACTCTGTCCTCTACCTGCTCAGGTACACTGTCCTCTACCTGCTCAGGTACTCTGTCCTCTACCTGCTCAGGTACACTGTCCTCTACTCTGTCCTCTACCTGCTCAGGTACACTGTCCTCTACCTGCTCAGGTACTCTGTCCTCTACCTGCTCAGGTACGCTGTCCTCTACCTGCTCAGGTACTCTGTCCTCTACCTGCTCAGGTACACTGTCCTCTACCTGCTCAGGTACGCTGTCCTCTACCTGCTCAGGTACGCTGTCCTCTACCTGCTCAGGTACTCTGTCCTCTACCTGCTCAGGTACTCTGTCCTCTACCTGCTCAGGTACGCTGTCCTCTACCTGCTCAGGTACTCTGTCCTCTACCTGCTCAGGTACACTGTCCTCTACCTGCTCAGGTACACTGTCCTCTACTCTGTCCTCTACCTGCTCAGGTACGCTGTCCTCTACCTGCTCAGGTACTCTGTACTCTACCTGCTCAGGTACGCTGTCCTCTACCTGCTCAGGTATACTGTCCTCTACCTGCTCAGGTACTCTGTCCTCTACCTGCTCAGGTACTCTGTCCTCTACCTGCTCAGGTACGCTGTCCTCTACCTGCTCAGGTACTCTGTCCTCTACCTGCTCAGGTACTCTCCTGTTAATCTCTGTCAGCAGATTATTTTCAGTTTGTGAAAAATCTTACTGATCACTGCTAAGTGAGTGTGTGGTCTCCATGACGACAGCTGTCCAGACTGTGTCATTGATCATCAGCAACAAGTCAGCAGATTGTGAATCATCTGAAAACATGATGAAGACTTTCTGTCAGACACACCTCCAGCTGACCTGAGAGCAGTAAACAGACTCACTCTGACCAATCATGATCAAATATCTGATCAGCTTCTGATCCTCAGTGTTTCCTCCAAACAACCAACACGTCCTGTATCGACAGCGTCTTTCTCGGAGACGCATCAGGACATGTTAGTGTTTACACAATAAAAGATATGAGGTCCAACGTGCCTCTGGCCCCTCGCTGAGTGGAGCGATCGGGTCACAGTGTGGTCGTTCACACCTGTATTTAGAGCCGTCCACCTGTGATCTGATCACCAGAGACATATTTTAACAATTTTTAAAGGAAAAATTAATGTAAGCATAAACATGTTTTCATTCATTTCCTGTCAGTTCATTAATTGATTCATGTCAAGTAAATGTCACACACAGCACCATCAGGTGAGTCAGTGATCAGACAGTGTACAGAACAAAATAGTTTATTACTTTGTGTGTGTGTGTGTGTGTGTGTGTGTGTGTGTGTGTGTGTGTGTGTGTGTGTGTGTGTGTGTGTGTGCGTGTGTGTGTGAGCTCTCAGCTTGTAGAAAACCAGAGGAATCATCTTTGAACATTTACACTCAAACAGAAACTAAAGTCATGTCCATAAAAAATAGCTTTTCTTTTAATTATTTTCCAGTAAATGACACGTGGAACACGTTAAAACTCTGTCTCAGAAAAATAAAAGCAGGCCCCGCCCCTTTACATCAATAAACCCCTCAGCCAGTCACAGCCGAGGAGGGGCGGGGCCACGCAGGATCTGACAGCGACGATAGGCCACGAAACAACACGTCATCAACACTCCTCCTCCGTCATACAGAATATATAGATTTGTATGTTCAGGTTATATTTATGTACAGAAAAACTGTTAGCTCTTAGAAACCACCTGACATCATCCACCTGCGACTCCATCCTGCTGCAAAGCATCATGGGACTGTCAGAAACATCAGGAGCCCGTGTTTCAATAAAAAGACACTACATGGCCAAAAGTATGTGGACAGGATGTCTTCTGTTTAAAAACTGACTTCATGTTTTTTTGTTTTCATGTTGAAGCAGGAAGTTATTGATCGATTCTGCAAATTTAAACTTCTCTTACTGATACTGCTTATTAAACAGGTACTTTAACAGTACTCTTATAGATGCTTTTACTGTTAGTAAACAGTATGATATTTTTGGTGGGCGGGGCTTAACTGGAGGCCAAACAGTTCTCCACAGACATTAGCTAGCGCTAGCTAACAAGTTGTGTTGTCTTGTTGTAGACGATGGAGGAAGATGATGTGAGTGGTGCGTTCAGAAACACTCATTGTGAGTGTGGGAGCGACTCTGACACAAACTGGAGCGTTGATAAATTGTTAGCGCTTTCTGAATGTAGCGTTGGGTTATCCAGAGCAGCGCACTCAGAGTGGCAGAGCGCACTCTGGACACTCTGTCTGTGGAGACGGAGCAGCAGAGCGCCGAGCGGAGTGAATGTGTGATTAACTTAACCGTTGGTTCATTCATGTAGAAATATAACGCTGCGTTTCTTCCACCAACAGGGCTCTCATTTTAGTGTAGAGCGTCAGACTGAATTTACCAACGCACCATGTCAGGTCACTCACTCTCCGGGACCGCCAGTGTTACTTGAATAAGTAAACACTGAGCAACGGGACCAGACTGGCCGACCCGTATGCTCTCACTCAGTGGATGGATGATGTCACAGGAAGCCAATCTTACAAAGGAGGACCACACTTGTTTGTTTTGCTATGGAAGCTAACGTTAGCTAATGTGCTAAAAAGTTAGCGTTGCAGAGAAATCCAATATTCCTCTTAATCCCTCCCCAGTTTCTGATGAGGTGGACATGATAACCCTTAATACACATAACCTTATTCATCCCTACAACAGGAAATACTTTTTCCCTAACCTGATATGAAGTGTGCGCTGCACATGTGAGCATTTTTGATGATGGCCTCCGTCCAGTCCTTTGGTCTGATCACATTTAACCATAGTTGTCTTTGTTTTTGTTGACGGGCAGTGGCGGCTGGTTTTGAGCCATGACTCCTTCTATTCTGGCTCCAACAACACAACAAGACAAACACATGTTGGAGGAGAGGCAGCTGCACCTCCAGGTGGGCCGCCACCAGAGTCGGTTTGTATAATATGATGTCAGTTCCACGACAGAAGAGACTTGATCACTAAAATCAGGTGGGAACAAAGTGGATATATCCGTATCAAGTCGCAGCCAAATCAGCTGTCATATATCAGCATGTCAGCAAAAGAATCCAACATTGTGCATCCCTGTAATTTTTTGCTATTTTGTTTTTATGTGCTGTTTTTAATAAAACCACTTTGTTACGCTGTTCGAAAAGTGCTGTGTAAATAAAGTTTATCATCATTATCATCTCATTTGATTCAACTGGATGTTTTTTTAAGTGACGGCTGTGTCCACATACTTTTGGCCAAGTGAATTTATCTCGTGTTCCATGAGACACTGAGTGAAGAAGATCAAAGGACCGTCCAATCAGAGAGCTTTTTGCTGAAGTCTCAGGATGATCTTCATCGATCATTAATAGTTTCACTTTCAGCGGTCTGCTTCATCACAGAGCAGGATGGAGTCGTCTCCATGGCGACAGCAGCTGTGTCGTATCCTCGGCAACACAGCTGATCAGACAGAAATGTCCAGGTTACACTTTTTTATAGAAATGTAGAGAAACTTTAGAGAATGAAACAAACATGTTGATGCATTTAACAACATGAGATCGTCTTCGCTCTGCGGCCACAGACAGACGACCTTCAATGAAACGAAACGCTGCAAACATTTAGGATCCGTCTGTACGAACACACCGTCCGTCCGTCTCTGCGCCAACACCTGAAAAATAATGTGCCAGATTTAATAAGAAACTCCTGATGTTAGTTTCACATTCATCATATCCAAACTTTTGTTTCTCTTTGTTTTCACTGGATGAATCAGATTTGAATGACGCCACAGAAAATCTTGACACCTCGATCAATACTGTGATCAGGTTTTAATCAGACTATCTACTGTTTGATCCTGTGATACTTTAGTTACTGTTTTAAGTGGCACATTATTTTTTACAGTGTTCTAACGTCACCTCGGGCGTCGTCGAGCTGAAACATTACCCAGAATGCAGCGCTGTTACTAATCAATATAAAAACATTCTCATGTTCTGCTGGTGAGAGAAACGTTAAAAGATGTCGGACTCCAAACCTTCGTCCAAAATTCAGCTCTTCTCTAGAAATGGCTTAATTTTCTTCATCATCATCATCATCATCATCATGTGGAGGATATCTTTTTAAAAAACGATGACGATGCGTCTCTGAACTCTTTAAGGCTTCGTCGCTCTTTAAACTCGGGACACAATAGAAACACGTCGTGGTCTCTGATAGAAAAATAGAGTCATGCTGTAAAAGGAGAGAACAGTCGAACACGATGGCTTGGTGCTGCTTTCACGGCACCGCCGAGGCTGGGAAATCACACTGTCAGGAGCTGATGTGAGGCTGAGAGTTATTCATGTGTTTAGAGTTTTTTGAAAAACGTCTCCTCAGGTTGAATCTGACGGCTGGCTCTGTTCAGGCTGATTAATCAGCTGATTGACTGAACTCCAACGCGTTAGAGATTAAATCAGCTGTAAAATAACTCAGAGCTGAAACACTGAAAGCAGCTGCTGAAAAGTTTGAACAAGCCAAGAACACAACTGTTGATATGTTTAAAATCAGCTGTTATACTGATGATGTTCTTCTTTATGTCAATATTTTACAGTGGAGAAAAGTGTCAGTGACCCTCCGTCATCATTACAACACAAACAGCTTGTCTCCGATCACATGACTGTTATGACACGCCAAAATCTGATGGAGCGCAGGAAGTGATTAATCCACAAACTGTGTGAACTCGAAATAGAGAAGCATGAATACATAAAGAGTTGGATGATCCTGTGGTCCACTGGACTCTTGTACGCAAGGGCGCAGGACGGCGGGTGCTTTAAGTGCTGCAGCACCCCCTATAGACAAGGGGAGGAACAACACGGTCGGTAAACAGTTTTGAGTGAGTTATTTTACCATCACCTTCGGATTAAACATTTATCTAAACATTGTAAACAGCATAAGATGAGAGGACGGCTGAAGATCAGAATATTGTCGGGACAGTTTTGGAGCTGCTTTTAAGATCCATAAAAAATCTTGGAAAATGCTGGGGCATATCCATCGGGACGTTTTCACAGCACCTGATGATGGAGCAGGTATGTTGCCGACAGGACGTGAGCGGCTTAAGTGAACAGACAACTGGATGTCGACACCATTCACAAGGGAATATTTAATTTTTTGGCACATGCAGAGAGAAGATGTGTCTGAGCAGAGGGAGCGCAGATTCTTTGGACGAACGAAACAACCAATGTAAAAACATCTGAGCAGTTTTCCTGAGCAGTAACTCCTAAACTCAGACACCAGAAAAAATGTTCAATTGTAGCTTTGTGTAAACCACAGAGAACTTATTACGTAACGGATAAGTTACAACTTCACGTTACACCAACACTGTGGTTAATGTGTGGTTATGTTTAGGCACAAGAACTCTTGACTATGGGCAGGAACAAATGGTGTTTTGGTGGCACAAGCACGGCTGGAAATACTGTTGATGTTTCACTAAAGAAAGGTTTTGTTGTTTGTTGGTTTTGAACAGCGGTCTGCAGCTGGCAGCTGTCTCACCTAAGCCTGCGCACATATGAGCGCACACCACTGCACAGCACCCCTCGGTGAAAATACGTTCCTAAACGCATGCTTGTACGCTTTCATCAGCTCACCGTGTCACATTAGTAACATTAGGAGGTCTGGATGACGAGGGTTAGGGTTAGAGTGTAACGTGTCCACGCCAGCCAAATCGGTCGGGTTGTGTGAAAACTCAAATCCTCTATGTTTTGTGTCGATCACATCCAACTTGAGTTTCATTTTGTTTTCAGTTTGTGAAGAGGACTTTCATTCAGACGTACAGACGAGTCCTTTCACACAGCGGACCGGATCACGTTGAGTTCTGTGGCAGCAGATTACGAACTTTTCCACAGTAGCGTGTGACGTGTACGTCGTCCTGTACGTGCCAAACGCTGTTAAGTAACATCGTGCAGCACGTGGCGTCTGGTAACACTGACCAGTGTCTGACTGTTTCTCCTCTGAAGCCCTGCAGTCAGTCAGAACATGTTTCTACATGTTTGTACAGTTTGAACTTCGATCCTGATAAAAGATAAAATAATTCTTCTAAAACTAAAGATCTTTGTTTTTGGCTTGTCTGGACTTTTTGCAGCGTGCTGACAATATCATATATTATGTTATTTTTACAGATTAAAGCTAATAAACTACATCAGCGTCACTCAGCTCCTGACGGTCCAGCTGTGTGTGTCTGTGTGTGTGTGTGTGTGTGTATCAGCAGCCTCGTCGTCACACACAGAAGCGTTGCAACACGTTAACAGCGTCATCACAGGGAGGAGCTTCAGACGCTCCGCAGCAACAACAACAATAACAACAACCTGCAGGGCAGCAACAACAGTCGGGTCAGGTTACCGTGGCAACCACAGAGCTCAGCTAGCATCAGAATCATCAACAACAACAACAACAACAACGACGACAACAACAACAACAGTCTTTTTAGGAGAACCGTGACACATGACAGCGTCACTTTGTGTTTTGTAAAAACTGCAGCTGTTCTTTTGGGCGTGTGTAGGATGACGATGATGTTGCCACAAGTTTAAAACGTCAGAGGAGCGTCAGTGACACACGGCGAATGAGCTGCACTCAGGTCAGCTGTCAGGAGGGATTCTTATTGGTCAGAGTGCTGCAGGTTCACTTCACTTCGTCAGCTTCAGGTAAATCTATTGACTTCACAAAATATTCTGAAGCTTTCGACCACATCTTGCCGTCGGTTGTCAGGGAAACGGTTTAGTTGCCATTTGATAAAAAGAGCTAGGTAGAGTTGGCAAATACGGCACTCGGAGCGTGCACCTCTTTCCATAAATAATAATAATAATAATAATAATAATGATAATAAATCGGTTTTATATAGCGCTTTTCTAAGTACTCAAAGATGCTTTACAAAAGCGTCAGGGTTGGGGATCGTTTGAATTTTTAAATTCTGCACTCTGACTGCAAATAAAATTTAAAAAAAGAAGTTTAGGTAACAAAAACGTCTTTATATTTTTCAGTGTTTTGGTGTATTAGCGTCCCACATGCATTTTTCTTTGACGCCGTTGACTCTTCTAAAGCAAGGCCAAGCTTATGACCGTTTACCGCGTTCTCTTTGACTGTTGTGACGTTAGCCATGCACCAGGCAGGGCTGTACCCGACATGTTGCCATATTGGTGCATACAGAGACTAACTCTGTCATGCCTCCTCTCATCACATCAAAAAACAGAAGAACTTTCTAGAGGGGTCTCTGACTGATGATTCGAATCTCCGTATTTCAGGGGGCAGATCGACCATGCATGCATGCTCATATAACTTAAACACACGTATGTCCTTGATGTCCTTGCCTCTGTGTGCAAACATAAAGTCCTACTCTGTTTAGGAATCCATCAGTTCAATTATAAACCAACTTTTGATTTCTGACCTCGTGTGCCGTCACGTGTGAACAAAGCCATGAGGAACATTAATGTGAAAGTCCAAATGATGAGAAGCCACTTCAGAGTCCACGACGAGTCACACTTGAGCTGAAACACAGAAGCTAAAAAGTATTTTTCAAAGTGTTCCAAAGTCTTTAACTGAACTGTGGCGTCTGAATGAATCTGATTGTTCTCATAAAAACTTGTGGCAACATCACTGCAGAGTTACAACACCATGAGTCCGAGGCTTTCAGGAACAAAACATTCATCAGAGCTGCTCAACAAACATCTACATTACGTCTGGAATGAATGCTGAAACTAAAATTATTAGCAGATATCAATCAGTAAAACGAACCCCTCTGTCAGCGCGTTAGAGCCGAAGGAATGTGACTAATAAACTCTCTGTTCTCCTGCAGAAAATATACAATCTGTCACACACAGGAACTTTTACAGAGAAAGAACTTGGCTGTTTAAAATCTCTGAGCGCCTGCAGCTCAGGTCCATCATCATCATCATCATCATCCCTCCTCTGTGATTGGTCAGTTCAAAAATAATGCTGAGGAGTTCAGTCCAATAACAGGCCATGCATAACTGGAGAAAGGCGTGGCCTTTACAAAAGCGGCCAGTAAGAGCGAAGCAAAAACCCTTAAATGGCCCTTAAAGTCTGAAGGGATCCGTCAGAGGCGAGTTTATAAAACGAGTAAAAGTCATCAGGGAGTCATCAAATCAAGCGCGCCCTCGACAGTCAGGAGCCACGACGCTGAGTCATTTTAAACAATTTGCAGAGAAACAGAAATAAATAACCACGTTTTAAAAAAACAGATGATGACGAGCAAAAAAACCCGAAAAGAAGATGTGAGATAAATCTGCGTCTCCAGAAGTTTCCTCATGAATATTAGCGAGGCTCAGGTCAAACCTCCATTTAAAGATGTGACAAACTGACAGGAAGCGGCGTCTCACTGGCCCGAAGCTCTTCAGTGAGTCTGACAATATTAAATCAGTGTTTTTCCAGTTTGCTGCTTTTCTCCATTTTATCTCAAAATAAATCTTTTTCTGTTGTTCACAGACGAACAGTCACGTCTGTTAAAAACTATCTTAAAGTCTTGTTGGTGGTTGCAGCTTTCAGCAGAAGAAAAAGAGAAATCCCTCCACCTCATCTGTCATCACGTGATTTCTTTTGTTGGCTTCTCCAGATGCGTTCAAGTCAAGAGAAGCGTCCCATATTTTCCACGACCCCATCACGGCGTTTGAGTGCCACTATGAAACCTCTGAAAGAAATGAGGGTTAGAGGAGGATGAAGCCCAGACATCCACCTGCATCTTTAAAATATTCTATCAGCAGAGGAGTTCAGAGGCTGCGGCGTCTCCAGCGTTCACCAAACTGGGACTTCAGTCTGTTTTGGACGATGATTCTCCAGCTGCGAATATTCCACCAGTGAAAGGTCCCCATAAACCACCAAATCTCCCAGTCTTACCAGTCTTACCAGTCAGGCGACAGCGCCCAAAAACTACGTGGTTCCTGGTTTGAGTGGAGAGTCCCAGATCCAGTTGTCCTCTGACCCTGCGGGAGGCAATGTGAGTCCTGAGCCCGGTGAGGAGCTGTGTGAGGCGGGCAGGAAGCTCAGGGTTTCTGGGGGCCGGGGGAGAGAACCACTGGGGTGGAGAGACCGTCGACGCTCAGAGCCGGGATGTGGATCTGATTACTGCCGTTAGTGGGAAACTAAAGAAGAAACAGAAACAGAGAGATGAAGGTTTAAATTCACTCTTTTCTTCATGTGACATCAGAGCTGGATCACAGAATACTACAGGATTAATCTGCTACGACATGTCTCCATATTTCTGTCAGGCTGTCAAACGTATTGATACGATGAGTTATATGTTTGATGGTAACAGAAGTACTGACGCTATAAAAAACTACAATCACCACCCTGTGGTTGTATGACTCCGCCCACCAAGTCCACCCTGTGGTTGTATAACTCCGCCCACCACCCCACCCTGTGGTTGTTTGACTCCGCCCACCAGCCCACCCTGTGGTTGTATGACTCCGCCCACCAGCCCACCCTGTGGTTGTATGACTCCGCCCACCAGTCCACCCTGTGGTTGTATGACTCCGCCCACCAGTCCACCCTGTGGTTGTATGACTCCGCCCACCAGTCCACCCTGTGGTTGTTTGACTCCGTCCACCAGTCCAGTGTCTCTGACAGTCTCCATCATGTCAGTGAAAACATGGATGCTTCACACACAGAAGATCTATACAATCAGCACAGTTTCAAGATTAGAGTCACCAGTTCAGTATCTGACCAAATGTCTCCACTTCTGTTCCTGAGATATGACGCTGAGTAATGAACAAGTGTTTTATGCAGAACATTATGAGTTCACACTGAACTTTGACCACAAAATTCCCTCAAGCTGTTCTTGAGATACAGCGTTCACAAGAGTGAGACGGACGAGGTCACAGTCACCTTGACTTCTGACCTATGACCACTAAAAACTAATAAGTTAATTTTCAGTTCAGATATTTGTGTCAAGTTTGAAGAAATGTCCCCGCGGCGTTCCTGAGACATCATTGTCACAAGGACGGGACAGATGGACAACCCGGAAACATTTTCCCTGTTAAAGGGTGTTTTTTGGGGAGTTTTTCCTGATCAGCTGTGAGGGTCCAAAGGACAGAGGGATGTCGGATGCTGTAAAGCCCTGTGAGGCAAATTGTGATTTGTGATATTGGGCTTTATAAATAAAATTGATTGATTGATTGATTGATAATGCCTCCAACAACGGCTGTCGCCATCACGGAGGCAGAAAAATCCAGCGCCTCCAAAGCGCTCTAAAACGCTCCCAGCTGGGCGTTTCCTGAGGATCACCTGGTGTTTTCAGTCGGGATAAAACACTTCGGTGGACACGGGGCCTGACTGACAAAAAAAGAAGAAAAAAGAAGCAGTTCACATGTAACGGTCACAGGTTTAATATTCTCCAGTAAAACCATCCAGGTGCAACAAACCAGTAACAGAGAGAGCACAGATAAAACTGAGACTCCATATAGAATTTTTTATTTTCCAGGAGAAAAGCGGTGGCAGGGCGCTGGGGAGTAGGCCTACTTACAAACAAAGCGCTGCCACTGCTTTTTTTCATGACGTTCTGCAAGTGGGTTTTGTTTCTACAGTATGACACTAACATCAGCCAGGTAGTTAACATGACGCCACATTAACAGACAGTTGACTACAGTTAACTTCAAGCTAACGGCGATAAAAGCACATTCAGCAGCAACACTCAAGAGTCACCCAGCCGACTTGCTCCCAAAAAATGTGTTTGTCCGTCTTTGTTGTGACGCTACACAGCAGTCTAACTAAAGACGCTGCAGTGACGTCAGAAAAGTTCAGAGATTTTCAACTTAAATTGTTTGGAGTGGTCGCACAAAGAAGGCGGAGTACTCTGAGACAAGACGCTGGGCGCAGCACCTTTTCTCCAGGCAGCCTGCTACGCTCACTCCTCATTGATGACACTTGAAAAAAGGCGCTGAGACAAAAACACTGTAGACACAGACCCTGAGATTATTCTGTTCAAACTACAGGTACAGGATTGACACCACGTCTCTTGACTGAACCAACTGTTGATACTTTTCCAATAATTACAACAGAAATCATTCAGAAGTGATTCAGGAGTTACTGAACTGTAAAATGAAGCTTTGATCAAATCTACAGATGTTTGATATTTCAGAAACAGAGAGTCACTGAAAATTTACCATCACTGGAGAGATTTGATATTTTATAATCAGATCTGAGAAACATTAAAGCTGCTCTAATCCTATACATCTATAACACACACACACACACACACACACACACACACACACATATATATAATCTGCTCTGAGTGTTTCATCTGTCCATGAAGCTGTGTCTTTATGTCTTCACTGATCATGTGATGTGACACAACGAATCAACGAATAAAGAAGAAAACTAAAGATTCATGCTCTTTATTATTATTATTATTATCATTATTATTATTATTATTTATCGCTTTCTTGTACTTTTGTACTTTCTTTTACATGCCTAGTTTTTAAGACTTTTTTAACATTTTTAATCTGACTCTCTCTCCTTGGCTGCTATAACACTGGAATTCCTCAATTGTGGGATCAATAAAGGTGTATCTTATCTTATCTTATCTTAGTTGTGTTCAGCAGGTTGTAAATCGCACTGCCTTTTTTTATTTTAAATTGAATGATACCAGTAAAAAAAACAAACACTTGTTGCATCTTTTTATTGTTGCCAGGCAACCACCCCATCACCTCCTCACTCTAACCTTCCTGTGTCATCAGTCTACAGTTTGTGTATCCTGCAGTAATCAGTGTGTAGCTGCTGCCATGTTGAGGCAGAGGGTGCTGTCTGTAGCTCTGGCTGAGGGTGAGAGGCTGTCAGCAGATAAACAGAGATCTGTGTGGGTACATGAGACCCTAAAGAAGAGGCTGGATCATGGGGAGAACCACCAGTTGGTCCAGGAGCTTCTCCTCCATCATGGACGTTTACAGACAGATTTCAGGACGACTCAGGGGCAGTTTGACAACCTGCTGTCTGTCATCAGGCCGTATAGCTCTGGGTATCCAGCAACCACTACCACCAGTTTCTCCTCCATTGTTTACCATCTGTAAACTGGTTGTCATGACCACCACAGAAGCCCCGCCTCTCACATCATCCCATTGGATAATTGCTAAAAAGCAGAGATGATGTGGGGAACTTTTCTGCTCTGAGATGAAGTTTTTTAACTCAAGGAGTTCAGAGCGCTCCCACAGAAACACCAGGCACCTAGAGCGCAGAAACACGAGGAGCGCAGCAACAACACGAGCAAAAAGCTTCATTCTCATTAACAACTGTTACAAAAAGCCTCCAGCTGCTCAAACACTTCCTGTGTGATCAGGGCCTGATTAACATTTTGTCATCATTCTCTGATGATAACTAAAGCTGCAGAATTATTAGAAATCTGTTTTATGATTTTATCTCAGACAGCTACAGACACCCTGCTGTGGTTTATACATCTGTGAAAACTGAAACTCAAACAGACCATTTTTTAATCATTTACTGATCTGAGAAACAAGTTATCACAAAAATTGAAATAATTTTTGCAGTTTGTTTTTTTTGTTTTGGTGTAAAAATGTGTCACTTGGTGGGATATCAACACAACTTCTGTGTTAGAAGGAAAATATTTAATTCATTTTTAGGATTTTCTGCTGAACAACAAACCAATTGGAGACGAGTAGTAAATGAATTTGGTGCTATCCAGTGTTTCCGAGCGGAGCCACAAGGAGGCAGCAAAGTGTCACAATCACAAAACACACCTCTTTATAAAGGCGGTTTGTTTTCTCATCAGAGGAAGAAAATTATTCAACACAGCAGAAATTACAAACTGTTCCCTAACTGACACCAAATCAGCTGTGATAATGATGTTTACAATAAACAGTGTCAACATTATGGTGCTGTAATGTCCCACACTGACAAGCTCCTGAATGTCTCCTTAATAATGCTGATTTATTTGCTCTTTATTTATTTATTATATTTCTCAGACAGTAGTTGTGGTTCAAACAGAGCTGTGTGGATCTTCAGACACACACTCTGTTTCTGATGAAGCTTTTAAACATCATGTTTCAGCTCAGTGACACAAATGTTTAAATCTGGACACTAACGTTTAATGTCGGCTCAGTTTTAGTTTTAATGATTAGACTGAAATAAAAAAGTAAATAAACAGAACAGACAACAGAGAGAAAATGTTGTTTATGATTTGAGTGAACTGAACCTTTAATAATTGTCTGTTAACAGAAAAACAGATGGAGAAAAAACTGAGCCAGAAACCTGCAGAGACATCGGCTAAGTGTGTGTGTGTGTGCGTGTGTGTGTGTGTGTGTGTGTGCGTGTGTGTGTGCGTGTGTGTGACCTGGATCAGGTACAGGTACATGCAGTGCACAGTGTGTGTGTGTGTGTGTGTGTGTGTGTGTGTGTGTGTGTGTGTGTGTGTGGTAGAGGAGATGTGAGGAGTTTAATTAGAATAAAATGTGCTGATTCAGACTCAGATTAAAACCAATGTTTCCAATAACGTAGAGTTTTAGAGAATCCCACAATGATCGTATCTAGTCTCACAGTTTTTAAAATAAACTCTGAAGGATTTTCCTAAAATAAAAGTACAGACTCACACAGAAGAAATGATAAATGTGACCCACTCCCAGTGTGTGGTGTGTTTAACTGCAGAGACTCCGCCCCCTGACTGGAGACTATAATTTAATGATGCAATGATTGTAAAATACGGTCATTGCCATCTTGGTTTTTGGATCCAGAAGTGACCGTATTTAGGCAAGAGGCTGGAGCTGTGGCGGAGCGAGGGGTGGATCTGACTTACAGACTGTGGTGATTGCAGACAGCCTGTCACTCAAAGAGGCCCCGCCCCCTTCATTATGTGTAACTTTAATACTTAATAAAATACAAACAGTCTGTACAATCGTCATGAATGTTGAAAAGAGCTCCAGAGACCAAACTGTTTTTGTACCAGACTGTAAACATGTTTATTTCTACATGTGAACATGGAGCTCTGTGGGGACTGACTCAGTGGTGGAGCCAGCCTCTAGTGGACATCAGAGGAACTGCAGGGTTTGGCACAGCCTCAGAGATTGCTGCTTGCCTTGTATTTATTTAGGAGACTTTGAACACATCATTATGTAACTCAGTGCAACCTTCATGAGCTTTCGGTTCTGGCAACCAGCTGCTAACTCCTAACAGCTAACATTAAGTAGCTCTCCTTCTGCCGATGTCATCACAGATTTGTCACTCATAATGTAACATCATCAGGGAAACAACAGGCTGCGTCCTCTGACACGCAATGGTCTGTGTTCGCCCCAAACACATTTTCTTTTGTCCCCGGGAGCAGTCAACAAGGAGAAGTATCAGCCCGTTAGTGATGTTTGACCAATACATCAGTGCATCCCTGTTCTTATTGTCTTCTTACTTTCTGTGTTCGGGACGTTCCTGGGTACGGCACACAGGTGAGGTCCAGACTTAATAAAAAGTGAGGGACCAGGTGTCAGACCTTCAGCACCATGCATCCAAGAGGAGGCTATAAAAATGGTGGACACAGCACTGAAAATAAAAACATGCAAATCCAACGAGGTGAAATGCAACGTGGACGAAGGTGGATTTGACTTTCACTTTCACGTTCGCTGGTGAAACTGTTAACAAACAGAAACCAACAGTTCCTGCAGAGGATAAAGTGAACAGACACTTAGACCTGCTGGTGGCGCTACAGGAGAAGAAAGAAGGTCACCATCAGGATTCACCTGAACAGAACTTCATGGAGCTGCTGAGACATTTTAGATACGTATCTGAAGCCGAGTGTTGGACTGACGGATGCTGCTGTGTGATAACGTGTGTGTGTGTGTGTGTGTGTGTGTGTGTGTGTGTGGTAACCTGTATGTGAGGGTGAAGAGCAAAGCCTCAGTTAACACGCTGCACACAAACCTGTGAAACATTCAGTGGTTGTGGGTTTAAGTGTGATCTGAGCTCTGCAGACCTGAGAACAGCCTACACGTGATACTTTCTGTTTTTACAGAAACTCAGATCAAACAGGCGACTTGAAGTTTGACGGTGGAGTTGCTCCTTTAAAAACCTTTTTTTTTTTTTATCTTTTTTTTATTTTGATGGTTCACAGTCAAGCTGCAGTGGACCAGGAGCACTTCCTGACAACAAAGTGACAATAACACCTGAAATGACTGAAAGGTGGTATAATGCCAGTGTCACTATCAAAAGATCATTCTGTTGAGCAGCGCTGCTCATGCAGGCGGTGTGGCTGCTCTAACCTGTTAACACAGGTGCTTAAAAAAAAACAACAACAAAAAGCCCAAGAGGTTCCACGACACACACATGCTGCTCATGCAAGCAGTGTGGGCCGGGTGTTAAACTGGAAACACCAATGATAATCTGTACTTTTTCTGTAATCTTGCTGACAAACAGACTGATGCACAAACCAGGCTGTTTTTTAAACGATGTGAAGTTACCGTCGCTGAAACACAACTCTTCCTGAAGATGTTTCACATTCAAATTCTTCAAGCAGCTGCTTTTACTTTTATTGGGATTTTTTTATGTTATATTTGTGTTCTGTTTTAAAAAATCGACAGAGAACGTGTTGCTGTTACGATCAGGGTTATGCACAGTGGGCTCGGTGTATTACCTGGAAGGAGAGTTTGGCCGGGGAGCGCGGAGCGATGGGACTCAGTGTGCTCCAGAAGTGGATGGTGGAGGGAAGAGGACTGGGAGTCAGCAGGACCGGAGTCTGGACACACACACACGTTATCAGAACAAAAGAAAAAACACTGCAGAGCTCCTCTGTATGTCACACACACACACACACACACACACACACAGACACACACACACACACACACACACACAGACTGACAGGTGAGTGTTTACCAGAGCGTGGGAGGTGATGACAGTTGGTGTGAGCGTGTTGGTCGCTGATCCGGGAGCCAATAAACTGTTAACAGCTGCATTCACCTGAAGACGAAACACAGGATGTGATGTCACACCTGTCACAGCTCCAGCTGATCCCAGATGCTCATTACATTTTTAATAAAATGTTACTAATTAATTAGCTCATAATTATTCAACAGTGAGTTCAGAGAACAGGTTAACACAGTCACTGCGTCTGTAGCTACAGTCAGAACACTTAGAGGCTGCTGACCTTATCCAGGGAGAGGCCTGGGGGGAGGGAGGGGGAGGAGGGCAGCTCCAGGCCCCGCGGCTTCTTTGGTTTGGGAGGAGCGGCCTCTGAGGTCACCGTAGAGGTCACCGCTGAGGAGGAGGTCACTGGAGGGACGGAGGGATCTGACACAGAGACATGAAACTGGTGTTTGTTGTGACAGAAAAACTAACGCGAACACAGCGACTGACATTATGACGGAGGGACGTCCCGATCTGATCGATCAGTATCTGATCCATCTGTTTCAGGACCAGATGAGTACAGAATTAAAAGACAATCACATCTGATCCTCAAGACACAAACATGCCTTATCCTGATATAACAAACTCGTGTTTGTTTCCACACCAGCGTGCTGTTTAACAGTCAGATTCTCAGCTTAATAAGATCAGACAGTTTCAGCTCCACTGTGTGTCTGCAGCTGGACTTATGGGTTGTTGAGAATAAAACACACTTTGCTTCAGGCCTGTGAGAGACAGAGAGGAGTGTGTACTCACTCTATCACCCCAGTAACCAGCTGAAGTCTCAGAGGAACGACCCCTGAGGTTACTGGATGTGGGAATAATATCTGGAGGCCGGTGCTGTGTGATGTTGTGTTTGTTCTTTCCTTAATACTAATATTAAACTACGACTGGGCCATGTGGCAAAAATATGATCGTGACACTTTTTTTCAATATTCATAAATATCAATATTTATCGCTATACGAAATTTGATAATGCTGCCAGTTTGTGGAGTATCAGGCAGCTGCCTCCATGTCTGCAGCTGCCTGTACCGAAGAGTTGGTGTCTACAACTGATGATTTGAATCTTCAACTTTCAGGGAGCCGCTCTGCTCACTATGAGTGCAACAAGGGGAGACAGCGTGCACTTTTACATAGAACAAAACGACGGCATCATCATGTGGCTCCAGTGTGTGATGTCAGACAACATGTTGGCATTGCAGAGTCAAAAGAGGCGTGACATGTAACACAACAGCGTCAGCCTCTATTGTGACATATAACATACGTGTCAGCAGCTCTTTATAAACAATAACAATGACATCACATGTCAATAACAATCATTTAGCGTCCCTGTTATATGGCGGCTGATCTCGTCCTCTGCTCGGAGGGTAAGGAGCTCCTGGACCTCACTGTTTGAGTTAGCTGCTAACTACCAACAGCTGTTGTTCTTCTTTGAGTTAGCTGCTAACTGCTAAAAGCTGCTGTTCTTCTTTGAATTAGCTGCTAACTCCTAACAGCGGCTTTTAAAATCTCCTGCGGTGGGTCGCACACATAACACCTTGTCAAAATCTCACACCCTTCCTAGCAGCTGTTCTTCATACAGACACCATTTCGGCACTGTTATTACCTCCGATGCTGCCTTAAAGGCGAGACAACTCTGTCCCCCGATTCTGTGATTGTACCTTTTGTAAAAACGACAAGGTGGAATAACGGCAAAAATTACCCACCTTGAACAGGCAGTGTAAAAGGGGCTACTGTAACAACTGATCTAATCGTCTCAAGGTTGTGCGCCTCTGCAAATCTGTTTAGTTGCAGTAAGAGCTTAATCCAAGTCTGTGAAAACATGGATGCTTCACACACAGACGATCTATACCTGTTAGCGTGTCCTTGCCCTCCCCCTCCCCTGCAGGCTGCTGACCTCCGACCCCCGGCTCCATGCAGGGAGGGGGTGGGCTCTCCACGATGGTGAGGGAGGGCTCTGGATCCCCCGGGCCACAGACCAGCTGGGGGACCTGAAAGAAGGAGCAGAGAGACGTCATGAGTCATCGGTCTGAACCACGACTCAGCAGAGATCTTGACTCTCTTCATCTCCTCCTCTCACCTGCTCCACCTGTTTCTCCCCCATAGACACCATCTCCAGCAAGTCCTCCTCTGACGGCTGGGTCTCCTCCTTGATGACGATTGGTGGTGGAGGAGGACGTGCAGGGGGAGGAACAGAGGGAGGAGGAGCCACCACGGCCGCAGGCTGCTGCGGCTGCTGCTGCTGCTGCTGGGTGGGAGGGGGGTTGATGATGACGAAGACAGGTGGAGGGTGAGACGGGTGAGGCGCAGTATGGGGGTGAGGAGCAGTGTGGGAGAGAGGAGCAGTGTGGGGGTGAGGAGCAGTGTGGGGGTGAGGAGCAGTGTGAGGTTGAGGGGGAAAGCTGGCCGGGTTGTTGACTCCCCCGCAGTCGTCCTGCTGAGGCCCCTGGGGGCCCATTGGTACGTGGGGGGGAGGCGCCGGACTCACTGACCCCCCAACAGGACCCAGGGGGATGAGGGGGGTGAGGGAGGATGGGTCCGCGACACTGGTGAGATAAATCTGAGGAGGGTCACTCAGAGGAGGTGCAGGAGGATTCTGGGAAGGAAGGAGAAACCAGGACTTAACACAGAGTACGGACCAAGGTAAAACTTTACCATGGACTTTGGACCAGTTTATGACCAGTTTGTAACTGGGACAACAGTGGGGCGGGCCTGATACTGACCTGTGACTGGCTGGTGGTGTTGGCTGGTATCTGGGGGCTGAGAGCCGGAGTCGGACACGGAGATGGCTGAGTGACGATCACCTGGAGAGCAGAGTCAACAGCTCCACCCACTGACGGAGAAGATTTAGACTCTGATAACACACAGACCTGAGGACGAGGACGAGGAGGAGGAGGAGGAGGAGAAAAAAAACAGAAAAAGGCATCAGGGCGTCAATGATCTCAGTGGTCATCTTTGTTCTATCAGTGTTTATTCTGCAGATTTAGATTAATAATGCAAAATATAATTAGCACAGAGGTCCCCGGAGACCGCCAGTAGACAATAAACTTGTATTTTAAGGTTCATTAAACACACCTGAATTCACAAATATGAAGGATATGACTACAGACGTTTCTGTTATCTTACATCACAACGTCTGCTGTGACAGCTGATGATTATTCACTCATGTCAGTGACGGCGTTTTACCATCCAGGAGACGTGGCGTGTTTTTTCCCCTGATAGTGCTCCAATGTGACTGTGCTGCTGATCGATACTGTAGTGACTGCTACTTTTAATACTTCATATATCACATCTCACACAAGACCAGATTTGTTGTTGTTCCTGTTTACATCCTGTCGGCTAGCCCGTATACAAACATTCCAACAACAGGAAATACAAAGAGACTAAATTAGAGTGTTTATGATGTAGAATTTGAAACGGTTTATGATCAACTTAGATCACTCATATCAAAAATGTTTTATCCACGACTTCAAAATGATGTTTAACTGCATCTTCACACACTCACCTCTCTGGGCGTGCGGTCGAGCTTGGGGGCGGGGTCTTGCTGTAGCAGCAGCTCTGTTTTGATTGGTCGTGGGTTGGGTGAGACCTGCAGTGACTGGATAGTGAAGGTGGAGTAGAGGCCGGACTTCATGTAGTCGTTACGAGAACTTTTCTGGGGGCCGCTGGGTGAAGAACGCTGGGGATCAGTACAGAAATATATCAATCAATCAATCAGTATATTCATATCAACACTGTGTGTCCTTATCCTGCAGGGATCTACCAAGACAAAACAAAGGAAGTCAAAGTTTACCTGGGGTAAGCCCTTTGATTGACAGTTTGAGACCACGCCCCCGATGCCTTTTGATTGGCTGTTGGGGTCGGCGGTGTCCCTCCTCTGGCCCTCCTCTCCAGTACGTAGCCCCTCAGACAGGGAGGGGTCGGGCTGACTGACAAACTTATACACAAACTTCTGACCGCTCACCTTCTTTATGATGTTCTGAAACACAGCAACAGAAACAAACAAACAAATAGATAAACAGAACGACAGGAAGACAAATTACTGAAAGAGAATCAGGATTTTTTTGTTTTGTTTTGTTCTTGTCGTAGTATTATCAGTAGTATCTTGTTGTAGTATCGCTCGGCTGAGTTTGTCGTAGTTCATGTAGTATCAGTAGTACCTTGTCGTAGTAGTATCTCAGTGCTCGGCTCAGCTTGTCGTAGTTCATGTTGTGCTTGTTCTTGCGGAGCCCCCACAGTCGTGCAACCTCCTCGGCGTCCAGCAGCTTAAACTCTCCGTCCTCACCTGTCCAGGAAATCAGGTGACGCTGTCGCTGGTCCTCCAGCAGGTGGAGCAGGAACTGCCACAGCGTGATGGAGGGGTCCATGGCTGAGGGGGGCGGACAGAGACGGAGAGACAAACACACACAGTTACAAGTTAAAGGTAAAGTTTCAGTACCAAAACCGTTTTTTAAAAATAGAAATGATGCGTTCAAGTTCTCCTCAGCACAAATAAGTATTGGGAGAAGGTAAACTGTAATGTTATCATGATGTGTTCAAATGTTATCAGTCTAAGTTGAGCTGTTTGAAGGACAAAGTTGTTGATGTTTTCACAGCAATATATAATTGATAAGATATTATAAAGGGAATAATGATGCATCATGTACAGTACAAAGACTTTTGAAGAGTTTTTTTTAAAATAAAGATATACTTCATGTGAATAATTATATTAAAGGTTGTTTCATAAATGTGTCTGACTGAATCTGTGCTCATCCAAAGGTAAAGTTATGAAGGGCTGAATGACTAACAGTTCAGTTATTTTTTATAGTGTAGATGTCTTTGTTTCTCCAGCACAGAAGGGGTAATAAATAACAACAAAAACAAAACAAACAACAACATAAAAACATCAGTATCAGCTACCAAACAAAGAATTACTTTAACCATCGTATCGGCCCAGAATTTCACAATCAAAGACTTTAACGGACAAAACAACAACACAGCAACTGAAGTCTGTGGTGTAAAACAATTATGGAGAGACAGAGACAGAGAGTGTGACACACAAACACACACACACACACACACACACACACACACACAGTGGACTGAATGAGAAAGTGAAGCAGCGACTCTCCCGAGAAGGTCGACATTAAACAGATTACAGTGAGAGAGATGCCAGTCAGCCATGCAAATGAGCCTCATTACCATTGGCTGACCTGTTACACAACTAACCTATCAAACACCTTGGAAACCATCGCCATGGTGAGAGACCTTTCATCAATGGTAACTAAGGGAGAAGGACGGCGGTCCAGAGAGGTAGAAACACAGACAGAGACAGAGAGACGTGAGCTGCTGCTGCTGCTGCTGCCCTGCTCAAAGGCACTTCACATGACTCCACACTCACTGTGTGCACCGGCTGCAGTGAGCACAGCTTTTTCATTAAGGTAACAGGGCTCCAGGCTGCGACCACATGGGCATATTTTGCATTCATTTTTTAAGTCAGTGCGAGTACTTTTTAGGACTACTAGCTCGTGTGTCAATTTTGTTTTTTTCATGTTGAAAAACAAGGGTGCAAGTCCGCCTGTGTGGGCCAATGTATGTGTGTGTGTGTGTGTGTGTCGGAAAGCATGTCATAAGAGTATGCATGCATATGATGTTAATTCCACTACAGAAGAGACTTGATGATCACTAAAATAAGGAGGGGAGAAAGTGAATATATGTGTATCAGTGTCAGTTATCGGCCAAATATTATAATATATCGTTGTATATCGGCAAAAAATCCAATATGGTGCATCCCTAGAACAGATCATGTTCTGGCTGCTTTTGGTGGTACCATCACAGGTGGAAATGCCACCGACGTTTCGATTAAAAAAATGGTCTTGTTGTTTGCTGGTCACGAACAGCGGTCTGCAGCTGGCAGCTGTGTCGCCTAAGCATGTGTACATTCACACACACACCACTGCACAGCACCTCCCAGCTTCTCTTTTCAAGACAGTCACTGTTTGGATTTATCTTGAAAGGAGAAGCTGAAACATGTTGATGTTTCTTTTGTGAACATCTGAAGGAAGACTTAGAAGTTTGGTTGTCACCATTCATCCTGAACTGAACCGTTGCTCCTGTCAGCAACATGAAAGATGGCCGACTGACAGTGCACATCACACAAGACTATTTTAGTTTCTCCTTCTCACACGCCTGATGTCAACAGTCCTTAACCCAAACCTGACTGACATAATGTCAGTCAGAACAATGGGCAGCAACTGAGTGAAAAGACAAGCAGTGGGAACCCTTAAACGCCTCACACTGTCAGGTTTTATGTGACTGTCAGCACTGACTGACCCACACTGGAACACACTCAGAAATCACATCTATAATCAGACTGGTGGCTGTAATTAGCTTCTGTGCCTTCATCAATCTGCAGCACTGACAGCTGGGTTTGTTCTACTGCATCTGACTGACAGTTTGTCTTTGTGTTGAAACAAAGCTTCTGTCTGCTCAGTAATGACACAGAGGAGGCTTCAGCAGAAGAAGAAGAAGAAGAAGCCTCAGAGCGTCCTGTACTTCACAACCAGAGGACGATGACACATCAGAGGAAACCTGAGCTCTGCAGGTTTATCACACACAGGAAAACAGCACACATGAAGACAGATAACACACACATCAGTTATAAGGTCATACTGTGTGTGTGTGTGTGTGTGTGTGTGTGTGTGTGTGTGTGTGTGTGTGTGTGTGTGTGTGTGTGTGTATAAACAGTGAATGGATGCAGCAGCAGCTTATCTCAGTTCTCTGAGCGTCGCTACAACAAAAGGTAGTGTGTGTTTGTGTGTTATTTCCACAGAGACGTTCTCTGAGCTCCTCTCTGCTTTTCATCCCAGTATGATTCACTTCACACTGGGAGCTGACCAGAACAACCACGGCTACAAACAACAGCAATTATATTAACAACTGCGGGGAAGAAAAAACTGGACCTCAACACAAAACAAATCTCGTCTCTGATTCTAGAAACTGAGTTAATATGTGACAAATCAAACCAAATTAATTATAAATTAATTTAAAAAATCAGCTGACTGAGTTTACACCTCATTGTTCAGCAGCTACTTGGTGTAAATACTCGAGGTCACATGTGGTTATCAAGAGACAGAGTCCAAGGTGATGTCTTCAAATGTCTTGTTTTGTCTGACTAACAGTCAAAAACTTAAAGAGATTTCATTCTCAATCATGTTCATTAGGATTCGGATCGCGTGGTGTCAAGGTGTTGCGGTACACCAAGTATTTAGGAAACCCCTAAGGTGTCATTTTAAATACAATCAAAAATACAGACGCTCCTCTTTTATTAAACTGATACGGAGATGCTGTATTGAGGTGATGCACCTTAGTGCACACACAGCATGTGCCATCAGAGGTCAGTCTCGAATGGTGGAACTAGCTAGGGCTGAGCAGTGTGTCAAAATTTTCATATCACATTTTTTTTTTAAAAATCATATCCGCATCATGGTATTTGACAGTATTTTGCTCGGCCCACTTGACATGCTGCCGTGTTGTGCTATGGCCTATTCAAGTGCTGGAATTTGTTATTTACGTGACAATGCCTGAATGCACCACAGGCTCCGCTCCTTAACTAACCAAAAGCAATTTAAGTTGGCTCTAACCTCTGCCTGAAGCCAGTGGATTGAGGCCAACACGGGAGTAACATGCTCATATTTATCCGCTCCGGTCAGAACACAAGCTGCAGCGTTCTGTACCATCTGAAGACCCCGAAAACTCTTTTTTTGGCAAACCTGACAGAAGGGCAATGCAATAATCTAGCCGTGATGTGGCAAAAGCATGAATAAGTATCTCAGTACCCTTAAAATTAAAGGATAGGTGAAATCTTGGTAATGTTCCGTATGTGAATAAACGCCATTCTGGTCCTTCATATGAAAATCAAACGAGAGGGTCTGATCCAAGAGCACACCACGACTCTTAACTCTGTCACTGCAATGAATCACAAAATCATCCAGAGACAAAGTAACACGTTCATAGAAATGCCTTAATTTTGCAGGTCCGATAATCACCATCTGTCTTTGTGGAGTTAAGTAACAGGAAATTTCTAGATGACCATCCCCTAACTGCAGCTACACAGGTCTCAAGTTTAGTTATCTCTGAACCATTGTGCAGGATATTAGGCGTACAACTGTAAATCGTTTGCAAAACAATGAAAAGAGACGCCAAATGAACATAAAATCTGACCCAAGGGTGCCAAGTACTGAGAAAATAGCAGTCGACCAAGTACTGACCCCTGTGGAACCCCATGACTAACGGCATGCGGTTCAGAGACTGTGTTGTTGTACAAGATACGTTGAGATCTGTCTGACAAGTAAGATCTCAACCAAAGGAGCACCTGACCTGAGATGCCAAAGTCATTTTCAAGTCTGTCCAATAAAATAGAATGATCCACTGTGTCAAATGTCGCACTTCGATCGAGCAACAGTAGCACAGATGCTGACTCTGAACCTACAGCCAATAATAAATCATTTGCACTGCAATGACTACCTTTGTTAGACTGGGCAAAAATGTCGGCTCAAAGAAAGAAAAACCTCGATCTTTATAGGTCAATGTGTCAAAATCAAGGTCATCAGTAAGTCATGTGTTATGAACAGGCAGAGGTGCAACTGTCAAAAGCCCTTTCACACTATGCGGTGTCCTTTAAGTCCTTTCTTTATGCCCCCTTTGCATTTTTACACAGAACCAAACAATGGCAGCATCATCCTGTTCCAGTGTGTGATTTTAGACGTCATGCCGACATCGTGGAACCGTAAGGTGCTCCTGGACCTCATTATTTGAGTTAGCTGCTAACTGTCAGCAGCTGCTGTTCTTCTTCTTTGAGTTAGCTGCTAGCTGCTAACAGCTGCTTTTACAAAATCCCTCACAGTGGTTTGCCAGCGTCTTCAAAACGTCAACCCATTGTGCCCATGGTCTCATCCCGCCAGCTGTCCCGTCTATACACCATTTCAGCTCTGTTACCACCTCCTGTGGCGGCTTAAAGGTGAGACAACTCTGTCCTCTCATTCTGCCATTGTATCTTATCTACAGGACAGCAACACATCATAGCCTAACTGTGCGATATTCTCACTGTGAGCATGCAGTGTAAAATGGGCTAAATACTGACACAATCCTCCCGCTGGGGACTGAGGACACATTTTGGTAAATAATTATCATTATAAAAATAAGGAACATTATTGTATGACACTTTATAAACACTGAACAAACACTTTAACAAAAGGCAACAGGTCACAACAGGATATAAAGCATCTCTGATGCTGTGAAATGACACCTGTGGTACTGTACCGGGCTTCTCAAGGTGAAGTCTCAAACAATATACTGAACACTTCGTTGTTTCAAACGGTTAACAGAGCAGATGGGAAAAAGAACCAAACCACTTTCTCCATCAGAGAAGAAGAGTGTGGTTTTGTGACCACATCCTGTTCCACTGTGGTTTCTCTGCTTCCTGACAGCCGTCTGTCAGTCAATCAAATCTCAACAACAGGCAGAAGACACTGAGGATACTACCAATACTGTTCATATTACTGTAATACTGCTCACAGCACTGACACAACTCAGATCATCGACACACATCACATCAGAAACATGTCACATCTCACAAACACTATTCAACACTCACATCAGAGTGCGTCAGTGTTGCCATGACAACATGTGAATATTACATCACTAACTTCAACCTGTCTCCATGATAACACTCAGCATCACGTTTGTAATGAGAGCACAGGTTGAGTCCCTGACCAGTTCACTTTACTACTAATCTTTTTATTGATCACTCTCAGAAATATTAACAGAGTCCTTATGGTAAATTATATTTTATTACGTTTTTTCCTCTTTTCATGAGTACAGCAGCAACAACATGATCAGACATCAGTGTGGAAAACATTCAGGCAGCAGCTTTTCATGTTCAGCGGTGCTGACGTCACTGTCACCAGTTAAAATCACAGAAGTCATATCAGCTGATCACTAATGAATGTAACTCAGTCAGAGGATGAGAGAACAGATGAAACTTGTCTGTGTGTCTGTCCTGAATCTAAGATCATTTATAGCGCACAGTCATGTCCAGACTCCGGCCCAGGGAAGGGGGGTGTGCGTCATATCCTTCACAACAATACACCGGTATAATTTTCATATTATATGAAAAGTTTATATTGTGATACTCGCAATATTTCACCTTGTTGACATACTGACGTCATACTGTTACCCACAGCAACAACAAGCATGGCTGAGAGCTAAATCATCATGGACTCCTCTGTGGTTCCAAAAAGAAGTGCAGCTTCAGTAGTGATGAATAAAGTGTGGCGTCCTGAATGTTTGACTTCTCTTAGCGCTCAGAGGGAACTCATCCAGCGCCTCCTCTGGCAGCAGCACAGCGTCTCTCCCTCTCCTCTCTGATTCTGTCACAAACCTTTGCTGATGGAAACCTACGTGAATAAACTCCATATATGTGACTGTCTCCTAACAGCCTGTCACAGGTTACAGCCTGATGGTCAGAGGTGATTTATATAGATTCCGGGGACATTTTTTTAAATGTGTAATTAGTGGTAGATTTTATTTGGTTGAACTATTAATATTGTGACAGAATCTGACTTTGACTCTGAGTTACTGTTGTTGTTCACAAACTAAAGAAATGAGAGATAATTTTTCAGTTTTAACTGAAGATTTGAAGCAAACTGTGAAACTAGATCACTGAGTTTGTTTCAAATCTATGTTCTTAAATGAATCATAAAATATTGTTTTACTAATCTGCCAATTGTCAATAAAATTGCCATCACAAAATACCCTGAAATATCCTGATGTCATTTCAGGACCATATCACCCACCCCTACCCAGGGCCCAGTTGTGGCCCCCAGACTGAGTTTAAACGGCCCTCAGCTTGTCTTTCAGAATATCCTATATGATTAACACAATAATTGTTAATAAAGCAAGATCACTGAGAGTTTTTTTTCATTCATCTCAGGACAGCAGGACAATCATACAATTTGTAGAAGTGCACCAAGTAGGAACTACGCAGGCGGAACTGACAAGTTTTCATAGAGATGGATGGTAAACAAACAAACAATTACTTAACACCAGATATTTCTTGCTGTCGCTTTCTGGAGAGGTGTCAAATTGAAAACTTTTCACTCACATATGAAACAGTTGCATCCATGTCATAATGTGAGTTTTCCAAAATAACCCGTATGATGCGAGCAGCAGCAGCCCCCTGGTATTTTCAGGTTACCATTCAAAAAGGTTTGGACATCCCTGAGGTATCAGAAGCATCGCTCTGTAACACCACTGTACAACTACAAGTAACTGTTTCTGTTGTTCCAACAACTTCAACGAAGAGAGACGCCTCCTCTCTGACTGATCTTCTCATGTCAGTTTCCAGACGTCATATTGTCCAGTTAAACTTTCATTCACATCTGATCAAGGTTTTAAGAAGATCAACTTTATATTTTGGAATCAGGACCTCCAGTATTTGGAAATAGCTCTTGAAAGATCAGGTGTGTCAGATCAGATGTATTATCGATTTTAATTTGTCAGAAATGTCCTGATACATAATCAACATTCAGGTAAATATAAGGTCAGATTCATTATCAGCAGATAATCAATATTAAAGGACTCAGATCAGGGACGCAAATACTTGGAGAAACATCCCTAGTAGACGGGCTGAAAAAGCCCAGACACACCAAACCGACTTCAGAGAATTAGCGGTGACAAAGGCCCCCTGCTGTGTTGCCTGACGTCGCCATGTCTCAGTCAAAGAGTTGTGCATCACATAAACTATAGCTGAAGGCCAACCAGCACGTAGGCTCTGCACCTGCATGAGAGGTAATACCAGCAGTCCGTGTCATCGTCATCATTCAAAAAGGGAAACAGGACGCGGGAACACGTGATGCTAGTTATCCCGTTAGCACATTAACAACAGAATCAGAGCATATTTACCGTGTGCCGGTGAACAATAACACAAACCATCAGGAAACGTTTCTGCTAAAGAGAGAAATAATCCGACCATATGAAACAAGTCTGTTTTGGTCTCCCTCCGTCTGGACTTTAGCTCTTTGTTTACTTTCCTCACTTCCTGTTACTCTTCTAATGCGCTATACTGAACTCATTTCATTCACTCTAACGGGCTGTGCTGTCACTGACTCAACATGCTCAATGGGGGGCAACGGTGCAGGACAAACCACACCGACTACTGTAACAGACGCTTGGTGTGTTGGCTTGGTGTGTCAGGGCCTTCAGACACATCCACAGTAAGTCAGCTAAATAAAAAAACAACATTGTTATTCCTGTTTTTTGTCGTCCACTCTTGTGTTTTAGTGTATTGACGGTAAGAAAAAACAATGATGGAATTCTGGTCGTATCTGTATGTCAATAAAGTTTAAAAACAACTTCCTGTCACCTCTAACTTCTCTGCGATCAATCATCAGCTGATCATAGTCACACAACACAACTTTCCGGACAGAACATACTGATCTGTGGCTTCATTTTAGGCAGAAATTAAACAATCAATAAGTGGACTGACAAAAAATTCATCTTTGACTACTTTACTAACCATTTAATCACTGAAGTCATTTTATCTTGCAAAACTGTCAAACATTCATTGGCTGCAGCCTCTCAGCTGTGAGGATGTGTCTTCAGGTGATAAAATGATCATGTTTGGGTTTCAGACTGTTTGTCAGACTAAATAATATGAAGAGATAAACCTGTGACAAAAGTCTTACACTGTTTTCTGAACACAAACTGACATTAGTGCTGCATTAGTTGCTGCTAAATGTTTACTTTGACATAAAATATATATTTTTTGCTGTTGTTCTGAGGAAAGGTGATGATCTTCTTCAAATGTTGAAAAAATAAAACTATTTTCGAGGCCTGGCGTAGACGAGGGTAAAATATAATTTAATCTTAATGCATAATATGATTAAGATCAAAAGATTGTCAGTTATACTTTTCTGATTTTAGTATCATTGGATTGTTTTGTCTGTAAGTGTCAAATCTGTTGTTATGTCTTTCATGTTTTGTGCAGACCCAAGGAAGAGTAGCTAGCTGATATGGATCCTATTAAGATCACGTCCCTGACGGGAAAAAAAAAAAAAAGTGTTGTTGGTTCCACCATCCTCATCTACGTGACGTTAATGTGAGAAGCAGGAAAATATTATTTTTTTTAAACAAAGATGTTACAATTAATTTGAGATTTTAGAAGACAAGGTCAGAGAAAAAGATTCATAAAATGCTGATCCCAATGTCTGCGCATTTTTAAGACCTTTGAAAGATTGATTTAAGACATTTTAACAACAATTAAGGCTTTTTTTTAACATTACTTAATTCAATGTTTTTCAAGACTTTTTAGAAGCTGCAGGGACCCTGATAAAATAAGAATCATAAAACTTAGAGAGTTTACTTCTGATGTCTGGTCATGCTCTCACAGCCTCTTCCCTTGGCTACAGCTGGTTCAGGTGAGGACAGAGACTTTTACAACCTGAACACACACCTGTCGAAACATTCTCTAATGGACGAGCTCTCAGGCTGCATGTTTCTACACGCTGCCAGAAAACAAACCAGCTCCAATTTGGCATTCAGGATAATACCTGCTCTAACCATACGCACACAATAAACTTAACTTCTATACTTGTGAGGGCACTCATTTACATAGTGTATTCCCCAGGCTTTCACCTTAACCATCACAACCAGGGCTTTTTGTCCACCAGCCACTCAAAAGAAGACCACTGTTTTTTTGGGCTGGTGACTGAACAAAATCTGGCGGCCACTTGCATTTTTTACCAGCATTTAGCTGGTGGTTGGTGCTAACTTTCAAACCTGAAACACTGACCTAAAACTGAACCTAAACACCAAGTCTGAACCCTAAACAGGCCTCTGAGGATCTGTCTGAGGTGAGGACCGGCCAAAATGTCTTCACTCTCCAAAAATGTCCTCACTCTGAAGGTATAAGCTCAAACTGGTTCTCACACTCACACACACTGAGCTGCAGGCTGCTACAGGCCTCAGCAGCTTCCACACACCTGTTGCAACGCTGCTGCTGCTGCTGCTGCTGCTTCTTCCCTCCAAACTGCACAGAAACACACGCAGGGCTGCAACACACACACACACACACACACGCGCGCGCGCGCGCGCGCAGCTGCAGCATGTAAACACAGCGTGCAGCAGCTCCTTCAGCAGCATCTCTTACCGTTTATCAGCGGGTTTGAATCCATCTTGAGCGAAATGTGTCCTGTGCTGTGTCTCTGTGTCCCTGCAGGCTCAGATCTGCTCCATGCTGCTGTGTGCTTGTTGTTGTGTCTCTGTGTCTCCGTCTGTCTGTCCGTCCGTCCGTCTATTGGGGGGTGGGTGGAGGGTGGGGAGGATGTCGGAGCAGTTTACAGCTGTCAGAGCCGGGCTGAGGAGGCTGAGGAGGAGGCGACGTGCAGCAGCTTCTCCCTCGACCTGCTGGCGTTATGTAACCGCTCCGAGCCGCTGCCGCTGCTGCTGCTGCTGCCAGGCTCCAGAGCCTCCATGCTAACTACACACAGCACGGAGAAATTAAAAGTTCAGCTCAGCCCGAAAATCACCGTGCAATAACACACCGACATAAAACAGATTTATGTTTCAGACAGCACTGACAGGCGCCTTCACAGCCTTCAGCTGCATATAACCCGGTGCTAATTAATTTGCTAATGCTAATTAATGTCCATTAACATAAAGTAGAAGTTAAGTATCTCTGTGGAGACAGTGGATGTGTTTCTCTTCGCTACACCCTGCTGTCACAGCCTGGATGTGTTGACAACGCTGGTGGGAGCTAATTAGCTAACTAGCTGGCTAACTAGCAATGCTAACACTGGAAGGCTAACACCTTTGTTTGGCTGCAATTTGGCGATGTTTTAATGTTCTCAGGTGTTTCCGGAGGAGCCGATTAATCGACTGATTTTTGACAAAGTTTCTCCAAGTTCAGGCTTTTCTTGGGGCTGAAGCTGTTAGCCTAGCGTGCTAATCGCCTAGCCTAGCCTAGCCTAGCCTGCTGCTGTGACAGCCCCCCACCGCCTTCCTCCTCTCGTCAGCCCCCAAACAGCGCTGCTCACTGCGGGCTGGAGTTCACCGTGAGCCGCCCAGAGTCCTCCGACACGGAGGAAAAGTAGTTTGTAGAATCCGCCCGGTTGTTTGTTCGTAGTTTAGCGGAGCGAGGCGTCCGTCTGTCGCGACTAAATTCATCACTTCGGTGTGTTTTTCCCAGTTAGTTCCTGTTTGGACGCCTCCTCACTACTTTACACCTGTCAGGCTACCCGCCATGCACACTGTCACACTTCCGGTGATGGATTTCAAAATAAAACGTATCTCCACAGCGAAGTTCATTGTTGACCTTGGGAAAGAAGACAAAGTTTGCTCAGTTGGAGTGATCGGGAGAAACTTTAGTGGAAACTAAACTACCAAGGAGATTAAACTGCTGGATGAAAACAGAATTATAACGTTAGATAGAGTGTGTGAGCTCTACTGAGAGACTGTTCTGTGCTGACCAGAGGACAGGAGGTGTGACCCAGTCATCACTTCTGTTTTTACACTTTCTGGCTGATAAATGGCGTCATTGGCTCTTTTAAAGGACAACATGCTGTCCAGACATGTTGCCTTTACAATTCTGTGGGAAAATAAATACAAAATACAACTGTTTAAATGTGTAAGCCCCGCCCATAAGCAACAATTAAAACAATAATTCCCTCCCAAGTGCATAAAAAATGACATGCCTCCTCTTTGTTTGCACCGGCTGTGATGAAAGCTGTGATTTGTAATAGCCAAACGCCCATAAGCCAAAAAAAACCAAACCCAGTCCCTCCCCAGAAGTTAAAAATAATTTACCATGGCTCCTTCTTCTTGCACCACCCTCATAATTAACAAACAGTCCTTTAGTTCATCTACTCAGCTACTTTGCTGTAGCATCTTACTCCCTCTCTTCTGTATCTCACAGGTTAATATTGTACTTTTTACATTTGTCTGACAGTTTTAGATTCTTTTCAGATCCAGCAGAGAAACAAACTCCAGATGTTTGTGATGAACTGAAGCATGTTTCTGTGTGTGTTCAGAGACCACCTGCACACACAGGTCACACCTGAGCAGGTGACCTGTCTGTGTCCAATGTAAAACAGTTTAGGTGAACTTTATTGAGATAAAAAGCTCCTACACATGTTTCTGCTGTTTTTGTACAGCGTACTTTCAAACAAATATCTGGTTTAAAAAGTTTCCTGAGAAAGTTTGCGCTTTTATTTTTGAAGGTCTAACGTCGTGTTCTTTCTGAGTTCCGGTATTTTTTCAACAGGTGAAACTTGACGCTGCGGTCGCTCGTGTTTCTGCAGCTGCGGGTGTGGTGACGTCAGCACGACGTGACGCCTCTTCTCCTTCTGCTCATCATCGAACCGACAACCAGCTGCCGAGGAGCCGCCGAGCAACACGTGTTTCAAAATAAAAGCTGTCTGGCAGTAGCTTGGTGTCAGGATCACTGTGAGTCTTGCTGACACCAGACCATGTGACGTGAAAACTTTTACACATGAATTAAAGGTACAGTTGAAGTGTTTTATACATTTGTCAGAATACTCAGTGTTGTACAGATTTAGGTGGCGGGTCAGATTCTCCAGGCGCGTCATGACGTCAGTATTTTATACAGATATGAGGAAAGCAGTCGTCTGTACGTAAGTTTAATTTAATATATTTATATTTTATAACAAATATTTGATGTAAACGTAATAAAGAAGTGATTTATTTGACACAGAGCAAATCTATCTTACTTTCTGCTCGTTAAACCACAACTTAACAAACTGGTGAAAACATGGATGCTTCACACACAGCAGATCTACACAATCAGCACAGCTTCAAGATTAGAGTCACAATTCAGTATCTGACCAAATGTCTCCCCTTCTGTTCCTGAGATATGACGTTACAACATGATGATGTCACAGTCAAGCTGACCTTTGACCTTTTGACCTTCATTATTTTATCCTGTTAGACCTTTGGGTCAAGTTTGGTCACAATTAGTGTGTGAATGTTTTGTGAGGTCGCAGTGACCTTTGACCACACAATCAGTGTATTCTTCAGTCCATGTGGACGTTTGTGCCAAATTTGAAGAAACTCCATTGAGGCGTTCTTGAGATATCACACTCACAATAATGGGACGGGCAGATGTACGTACACACGTAGGGAGTCGAGGCTGTCACCGGCGCAGAGGAGGGTGCATACAAATTAATGTGATTGTGTTTTGTATTTATTTTACCACAAATTAGCAATTTTATTTTATTTTAAACTTCTGGTGATTTATTTTTTCTTTAAGCCTTTTTGGTGATATTTAAAGACACCAAGTTTGAAAGGCAGGTTGTTTTCTTTGACATTTTTTGGCAATATTTTCATATAAGTTATTATTTTTGTTTGTTTGATTAGAAAAATAACTTTTTTGTCATTTTAATAATTTGGCAATTTTTTGTTTTTAATTTTTGGATTTTATTTTTTTTTCATTTTACTGTAGACATGCTTTCTATCTAATGACTCGCTTATGGTGGAGGGAGGGTCAAAAGAACATAACAGAAGATAAAGAACAGTCCCTGAGCCGATCCCACACGTTGTCACGCTTTATGACTCCGTTGAGTTTGTTAAGCAGTTTGATCTCTGTGGTGTTTCAGGGTTTTAGTTTTTGTTCATCAGCGCCCTGAGAGGAGAGATGGCTGCTGCCTCTGAGCCTCTGAGCAGGGCACCACCCATCAGCTGCTGCAGGTGGAGTGATGATCACTTCCTGATGTAAACTGTGTCAGCAGTGAATCAGCTGCAGTCGTTCAGTCAGCGTCACGTTTTCCTCCATCTGAGCACCAAACAGGAGGCGTTTCAGTGTGTGTGTGTGTGTGTGTGTGTGTGTGTGTGTGTGTGTGTGTGTGTGTGTGTGTTTGTGTCTATTTCAAGAGTCATCTCTCGGCTTCTTCACGCCACTGCCTCTATTTAGCATCCAGTTTCCATGGCAACAGGCTGCGTCCGTGTTATTGACGGAGCAGCTCTGAGAGCAGCCGAGCTCAATGGTTTTATTACTACTGAACTCTGCAGCATCTTATTGTTTTAGTGTTTTGTTTTCTTTGTGTGTGTGTGTGTGTGTGTGTGTGTGTGTGAGGATTTGATTAGAGACTGTTCTTTATTTATCAGAGGAGGAGGGGGGGCTGAGGCGTGACCCTCCCTCCTCCATAAATGAGTTATTAGATTTTTAAAACTTTGATGTTTGAAAGTTAAAAGTTGAAGATGAAATCCTGGAGTTGGAAAAGTCTCAGTTTTTCTTGTCGTGCAAACGGTTTATTTTTGGACACATTTATTTATTTAAGATATTTTTTGGGCATTTTGCCTTTAATGGACAGGACAGGTGAGTGTGAAGGGGGGAGAGAGAGGGAATGACATGCAGCAAAGGGCCACAGGCTGGAGTCGAACCCAGGCCGCTGCAGCAACAGCCTTGTACATGGGGCGCCTGCTCTACCACTAAGCCACCAGCGCCCCATTTTTGGACACATTTATAATGAGAAATAGAATAAAGTGATTTCGATGAAATGTCACTTTTTAAGATCAGATGTGTTTTTTCTTCCTGATGGAGCGTTTGTTTCACATGATGTGTCGAAGGACCGTCGGAAATGTGAGAATCCAATGATTATTTTTGTCAGTCCCTAAGTGTTTGTTTCCTCCTGCTCTTTTTCCCTTACTTAAGTAAAGGATCTGAATACGTCCTGCACCACTGCTCATGTCACATGTCCAAAAGTATTTGGACACAGCCATGGTGCCAAATACAGTTGTGACTTACGGCTCCTTCACGTCTGGTGTCCGAGGTCAAAACATTTGAACATGATCTCCAACCAGACATTTGCTTCACTGACTCAAATCATGAAGTATGGTTTGATTGACAGTTTCTTTCCTGCAGCCATCAGCACACTGCTCTGCCATGAGCACTTTAAACACTTTTATATTTGTTTATTGCATGTTTGTCCTCAGTGAACGTCATGTGTTGTGTTTTTTTGAGTGTCACAACTAACGTGGTCGTATTCCTTCACAGTGACAATAAAGACTTTGTACTTCAACTGAACTTTTATTATTTAACTTTCAGTGTTACAAACCTGCTGCTGCTCAGACGTCAGCAGAGGTGAAACAAAATCAAAATCAGCTCTTGTACAAACAAAGAGTGTGTGAACGCAGAACACTCAGCAGCTGTTTATTCAAACTGAACCACCACATTTAAAACACTGAACACACTGAAAACTAACTGTGGAGGTCTCTTCACCTCAAAGTGTCACACGTCTACAGTATGATAATATCTGAGGAGTCCTCTGCAGTGGTCAGATCCCAAACCAGGAAACACTGAGCTGTCCACATATTCTTGGCAGTAAGGTGTGATTTGAATAGCTTTTAAGGTCTGATGAAAATAATTTAAATGTACAAAATCTTCACTCTGCAGCATATTGAAACATCAGTCACTTCCTGTGACATTAGAATTATTATTTCAGATTATTTTTTGGTCTTGTTGACCTCTATCTGACAGGACGGTGGCAGCGAGACGGAGAGGACAAAGGGGATGATGGCAGCAAAAGGTCGCAGGTCGGAATCGGACCCACAGCCGCTGCAGCGACACGGGCGACAGGAAAACTTAAAACATGATGACTCTTTTGTCTCTGATTTCTGAGCAGGTTTATTTCCTCTGGACGAACATCAGAGACGTTGAGACGTCACACTGAACGAGATCGACATGTGTTTCACATCTGCGTGTTCACGGTCACAGAGTGATGAAGGAGAGACTCTGATTCACCTCCTGCTCGCCTCTCTGGCGCCCTCCTGTGGAGACATCTGTCCTGCTGAATGTCCTTCTCTGTTACAGACCATATTATCCTATCCCGTCACCATGGTTACAGTATCCTGAGTGATGAGTTGTATTAAAGTCAAGGTCTGTTCGTCCCGTCTGAACAAAGCTTCAGTCTGTTGAACGTGAAGTCAGCAGGTCTGAACGTCCTCAGCTCATCCAACACGTGGACACGTCTAAAAGACGTCTCTTCTGCTCTCTGGCAGATCGGTCAGTCCCTGCAGCTCCCTCAGACCCTGAGGAGGAGGAGGAGGAGATGGAGGAGAAATAAATAAATCAGTAAATTATATCATAAACAAAAATATTCATAAAATATCTTAAAAAAATATTTTTAAAAATCCAAAACTTGTCAGTAAAATATCTGAAATACATTGGTAAAATATTCAGATAATGTCAATAAAATATTTTTTGAAAATCTGGAAAATATCTTAAAAACCCTGGAAAAAAATATTATTAAAATATCCCAAAATAATTAAAAAAAATTTTTTTTAATATAAATTATCTGAAGCATACTTGGAATATTTCAGAAAAAAAATTTGTAAAACATAAAAATATCAGTGAAATATCTGAAATATAATATAAATATATATTATTATAATAATATATAATATTAAATATATTTTTAAGAAAAAAAAACAGTAAAATCTCTCAAAAATTATTAGCAAAAAATCCAAAATATTATAGAAAGTGATAACATAAAATGTTTACAAATCTGAAAAAAAAAATCTCCAAAATATCAGTAAATTATTGCAAAAATATTCATGAAATACCCCCAAACCAGTAAAAAAAAACATCAGCAAAATAAATCAGATCAGTAGATTAATCGGTAATGATAATGAAAATAAACTGATCATGAGTAACTTTACGGTGTGTCAATAGAGAACTGACCTCGAGCACCATGCGGATGTTGGCTTTAATCTTTGCAGAGTCTTTGGTGAGCTGCTCTGTGAAGCTGCAACACAACGTTAGCACAGTTAGCATCTCACACTCAAAACAACAGACACTGTTAGCATCAAGCTAACACACAAGGATGTTTTCCTTTTTCACTTAAACTTAATCTGCAAAAATAATCTCACAAAGCTTTATCACACAGTCTGGCTGAGATCTCAGACACGTGAACTAAAGTCAGTGTTGGTTTTTCTTAACTGCTGCAGGAATAAAACCACAGAAGAAGAGCAGTTAATGTGAACTGACGCTGTGAGCTGACTCGTCTTCTTGTCGATGAATCGTAGAGCTTCGTCGTGGGTCATCTCCACGAAGAAACCGTAACCGACCGCCACATAGATCCTGGACGAGTCCTCCCTGACAGAAGAAGAAGAGGAAGAGGAAATGTCGGGTTTGAAGAGGATTCTGGGTAATCCTCCAAGGTTCATCTGCATTTTCTAAAACACCAAGACAGCTCTGTTTTGTTTCTAATCTGAGGAAGTGTGGGAGGACAAGATGGAAAACCCCGACAGTGAGAACGTCTTGTTCTAAAGCTGATATCAATCAATCAATCAAATACAAAAATAACTGGTGAGCAGCAGTGAAACAGAAACACTCCACTAAACACAGTCGTATGAATACAACATAGAAATGAGCAGAAAAGTTTAGACTGTCTTAAACATGTTAAATATGATCAACGTGTGATGAACCTCTGACGTCTTCATATAAACATGAATAAATTTTGATCGATCAGAGTTATTGACCAGTGTATCAACAGCTTACACTTCAGCCTGGACGAAGAAGTTACAGCCGAGATCCACGTCTGTCTTCAGCTGCTGAGAGCCTGACTCCTGCAGGAACACACACACACACACACACACACACACACACACACACACACACACACACACACACACACGTTAAGGGAAGTGACATCACTCAGCATGTCACTAACACATGACCTTCATACTGAACGTGTTTCATGTTCCTCAGTGAGCTCGTTAGAGATGAGCCAGGCCTGCGCTTATTTGATCACTGGCGATCAGCGCACAATGCATGTTGGTTAGATCTGTGTCCGACTTCCTCCCGACTCGCTCTGACGTCATACAAAAGTGGACAACAGTAATCTCACAGGAGCGAGGTGGTCGCAGTTTTCAGAGCCAGGCTCCATGGACTGCAGACACCTGGCTCTCATCTCATCAACAGCTGATTTCATTTGTCATCAGCATCAGATCTGACAGGATGTGAGTGTTTCTGTGACTTCCTGTACAGACCAAAGGCTCCTGGAAACTGTCTGACCTCAACGCAGCTATTTGTCGCCGCCTAATCTCGCCCATATTCATGTTGAACTAGCCCATCGTTTACGCCAAGAGATTTAGGAGAACGAGTCATCGCTTCCTGTTTATTTCCTTCAGGTTTTAACCAGAATTAAAAAGACAATTTTTGTGTCACTGATTTTCTGATAAAGCATGTTTTCATCTCAACACAAACTACTTTGATAAACCCACAGAACAGGGAGGCATAATAACATCTGTACGTCATCAGTATCAGCTGATCAGCTTTGAAATGAACTCTCAGAATCAGCCAACATGCTTTTTCTTATTTAGCACAATGACTGAACGTCACAGACACTGAACAGTGTTTCATGTCTACACCTGCTGGTGGGCCGTCACCATCACAGTCTGTATGTGTAACATGCTGTTAATTCACTACAGAAGAGACTTGGTGATGATCACTGACATCAGGTGGGAAAAAGTGGATATATTGACATCAGTATCAGTTATCAGTCGAATAAGTATCAGCATATCAACATAAAATCAAATATCGTGCAGCCCTGCTTCAGTGTGTTGGACAGGTGTAATCTTTTAATGTCTAATGATGTCAAAATCATGTGAAGTTATTTCTTCATCCACCGTCCGAACAAAAACGCTGCTGACATTTATTATGTTAAAAAGATTAACTTAATTTATTTCATCACACGATCTAAACGTCTTGATTTTAATTTCTTAATACTTATTCTCTGAATACATATATATCTGTGTGTGTGTGTACCTGCAGACTTTGTATGGTGTTCTTCAGCTGCAGATACTGAGAGATCTTCTCATACACAGAGTCTCTCTGCTCCAACACCCTCCTGACAAACACACAAACACCAACGGTTAAAAAACAGCAATAAACTTTATTAATATAATCCAGTTATATCCTGTTGTGTCTCTTCCCTCTGGTTGTGTAAATAATGTTTAATAACTATTCTTACTGTAAATCTCTCCTCAGAACTTCGTTGATGAAAGTTTCATACTGCAGAACCTTCTGATCCACGTTAGCATTAGCATTAGCATCGGCAGGCGGAGACATCTTCTCTGTTTTGCTCCTTAAATCCAAACTTCCGGCTGTGAAGAAAATAAACCTCTCCGGTAACCGGCTGGGTGTCTGACTGATGTTAACGGCAACGTCTCAGAGTCGTTACCGGTCCACAAACTGTCCGGTTAGCATGCTGCTGAGGACTCACGTAACGTAAACACCGATCATACCCCGGATGTGCAAAACAAGCACTTCCAGGTTTCAATATGGAGGCGGTGACACATTGGACACAGAACTACAGTGAATAGAAGAAACAGTTCTAAAGAAACAGAGAAGAAGCACCGACATGTTGAACTAAGTATGAGTAATAGTACTTTGCAAAAAATACTCTGCTCTCTCAGAAGTAATCCCGCGTGATCGAGCTCTGACAGCCGGCTAAGCGTTTTACAGTCTGACGGACCGACAGGTGAGTTTCTTCTACCTGCTGTAGTTCAGCAGTGGGACTCGTCCCTGACGTCACTATAAACAAACATGGCGGACCACTGGTCGCGCTGCAGTTAGCTGGTTCAACAAATGTATTTAAGATGCTGCGCATGAACAGGTTTGTGTTTTTTAACAGACGGAACTCTGCGTCTCTTTAGTTCCTGTCGGACACGTGTGGTGGGACACCATCAGCTGTTCAGAGCGGACAATTAGCTCTGCTAGCTTAGCTAGTAGGTTACCAAGGCAACGTAAGCTAACAGGTAGCTAGCTGTTAGCTCCCTTCAGAGGCTGTCGCTGTGTGTTTTTAGAAATGAATGTTTAACAGGTTGTTTCTTTACGGTCGTCTCCCACCCGAATCAAAGTACACGGTTATAATATTTAAATCATTTAACATATGGTCGTGTAGCTTTCTTAATTATTGAGCAAAGAAGTGCAACATCAGTGAAATGCTAGATTTATTAACGGAGCTCGTGTTTTGCTTCAGTCCCTCTGATTTTCAGCTTTTGCTAGTAAACCGGAAGCAACAAGAAAAACCCTGACTGGTGTTTTTTTTTTTTGTTTTTTTTTTACCTCAGAAACAATCGTTCTGCTAAAAGTTCCTCCTGATGGTCAGAACAAAACCTGAAGGACTGAACGCAGCTTTGATTTAACAAGACACTCAGTGTTGACACAGCTCAGTCAGGACTTGATAAAAAGTCGCACCTGTAGTCCAGGTTCAACACACACACCTGTAGTCCAGGTTCAACACACACACCTGTAGTCCAGGTTCAACACACACACCTGTAGTCCAGGTTCAACACACACACCTGTAGTCCAGGTTCAACACTCACACCTGTAGTCCAGGTTCAACACTCAGACCTGTAGTCCAGGTTCAACACACACACCTGTAGTCCAGGTTCAACACTCACACCTGTAGTCCAGGTTCAACACACACACCTGTAGTCCAGGTTCAACACTCACACCTGTAGTCCAGGTTCAACACTCACACCTGTAGTCCAGGTTCAACACTCAGACCTGTAGTCCAGGTTCAACACTCACACCTGTAGTCCAGGTTCAACACACACACCTGTAGTCCAGGTTCAACACTCACACCTGTAGTCCAGGTTCAACACACACACCTGTAGTCCAGGTTCAACACTCACACCTGTAGTCCAGGTTCAACACTCAGACCTGTAGTCCAGGTTCAACACTCACACCTGTAGTCCAGGTTCAACACTCACACCTGTAGTCCAGGTTCAACACTCAGACCTGTAGTCCAGGTTCAACACACACACCTGTAGTCCAGGTTCAACACTCACACCTGTAGTCCAGGTTCAACACTCACACCTGTAGTCCAGGTTCAACACTCACACCTGTAGTCCAGGTTCAACACTCAGACCTGTAGTCCAGGTTCAACACTCACACCTGTAGTCCAGGTTCAACACACACACCTGTAGTCCAGGTTCAACACTCACACCTGTAGTCCAGGTTGATGCAGGGACCGTGAGAACATGGAGCAGTACAGTATTCTGGGTCGGATCGGAGAAGGAGCTCACGGCATCGTTTTCAAGGCCAAACACATCGAGGTAACTCAGCTGGTCAACAACAATAAACTAACAATCATTTTGTTTATAGCTAATAATTATAATAAAAATGATCCATAACTGCTTTGATCATCTAATTAATCCAGACATTTTTCAAGTAAAATATTTCCTGGTTTCAGCTTAATTTTGTCAGATATATAACAGTTTATAAATAAGAGAGACTGTGTACAGTGCAGTACAGGATGCAGTTGAGTGTCTCAGGTCTTTAGTGTCAAACAAAAGAATCAACATCAGGTACAAACACGAGGACTAATGTGGACGTAACAGACGGTTTAACCTTCATTACATTCCTGTCAGACAGGAGAGACGGTGGCTCTGAAGAAAGTGGCTCTGAGGCGTCTGGAAGACGGCATCCCCAACCAGGCTCTGAGGGAGATCAAGGCCCTGCAGGAGATCGAGGACAACCAACATGTGAGTCTCAGACAGCGTCTTGTTAGGGTCAGAGGTCAGAGGTCAGCCTCACTCTCCTCCTCCTCCTCTTCTTCCTCAGGTGGTGAAACTGAAGGATGTCTTCCCTCACGGGACGGGCTTCGTCCTGGTTTTTGACTTCATGCTCTCCGACCTCTCTGAGGTCATCAGGAACTCTCAGCGACCTTTGACCCCGGCTCAGGTCAAAGGTTACATGATGATGCTGCTAAAGGGCGTGGCCTTCCTGCATCACAACAACATCATGCACCGGGTGAGGTCATCACTTTGTTTACTTATTCACACAGCAGCTTAGCCAACCTCCAGTTTAGCACTTCACCAACTTAATTTGGCATAAAATAAATTAATCATGCAGCTCTTCCAAACTTTCCAAATGTTATTGGACCAAATGGATCAAATCCTGATCACAGAACGAGTCACTTCATGGGAGTCAGGGCACTCACTAAGAGTGTGTGTACACTAAGTGTGTGTGTGTGTGTGTGTGTGTGTGTGTGTGTGTGTGTGTGTGTGTGTGTGTGTGTGTGTGTGTGTCTAGGACCTGAAGCCAGCGAACCTCCTCATCAGCTCTTCAGGTCACCTTAAGATTGCAGACTTTGGTTTGGCCAGATTGTTCAGTGAGCAGGGAGAGAGACTGTACAGCCACCAGGTGGCCACCAGGTAACACACACACACACACACACACACACACACACACACACACACACACACACACCTTTTTGTGCAAATATTATTTTTGGGTTTTAGTTTTGTAGGGCACCGGTCCGGAGATATTCTGACAAAACTCACACACTGTAAATTCATCCCACACATAGGATGTGCACTATGAGTGTAAAACAAATCACTCATTCAACCTTAAAATCAGAAAAGACCATAAAACTTTATTTATCAAGAAAATAAGAAAATGCTTCGTTAATGTGAACAGAACGGACTGTGTGACAGAAAGACTGTCTTACAGGTTTTTACACAGAACCAAACAACGGCGGCATCATGTGGCTCCAGTGTGTGATGTCAGACAGTATGATGACATCACAGAATCAAAAGAGGCGTGACATGTAACCCAACAGCATCAGCCTCTAGTGTGACATGTAACATACATTTCAGCAGCTCTTTATAAACAATAACAATGACATCACATGTCAATAACAATCATTTAGCGTCCCTGTTATATGGCGGCTGATCTCGTCCTCTGCTCGGAGGGTAAGGAGCTCCTGGACCTCACTGTTTGAGTTAGCTGCTAACTGCTAACAGCTGCGTCTTAAAACTCCTGCGGTGTGTCGCACGCATAACACATAATCCACACATCACAGCCGTGGCACCCATGATCCCGTCCTGTCAGCTGTCCCTTATACAGACATTTTGTTCCCCTGTTCCATGATTGTTCTTTATATACAAACAGCGAGACAGCGTAGTGGCGTGATATTCACGCCTTGAACAGGAAGTGTAAAGGAGCCTGTGTCAGAGGGAGAGATGAGTCTGCAAAAAATGACATTATTATTCTCACATTGTAAACCTCATACAAATAATGAACTTCATTATGATCATGTGTGTGTGTGTGTGTGTGTGTGTGTGTGTGTGTGTGTGTGTGTGTGTGTTCAGGTGGTACAGAGCTCCTGAGCTGCTGTACGGGGCCAGAAAGTACGACGAGGGAGTCGACCTGTGGTGAGAAAACTACTCAGATTAATACTGAAGATCAGTTATTATTAGTTTTGATCAATTTTGTTTTTATTCTGTTCATCATGACAACGCTGTAACGTCTGCTGATGGAAAAACATTTTTAGCTACAAGGTTCATTCATTCATTCATTTCTGTAACCGCTTATCCTCTTGAGGGTCATGGGGCTGGAACCTATCCCAGCTGACACTGGGTGAGAGGCAGGGTTCACCCTGGACAGTTCGCCAGACTATCACAGGGCTGACACATAGAGACAGACAACCATTCACACTCACATTCACACCTACGGACAATTTAGAGTCACCAATTAACCTGCATGTCTTTGGACTGTGGGAGGAAGCTGGAGCACCTGGAGGAAACCCACGCTGACACAAGGAGAACATGTCAGAGCACCTGGAGGAAACCCACGCTGACACAGGGAGAACATGTCAGAGCACCTGGAGGAAACCCACGCTGACACAGGGAGAACATGTCAGAGCACCTGGAGGAAACCCACGCTGACACAGGGAGAACATGTCAGAGCACCTGGAGGAAACAAGCTTCATTTACATGTCATTTTACAACAAAGCACAATGAAATATAATCGGTCGCTCTCACGCTACACACACACACACACACACACACACACACACGACTTATTAAAGAATCAAACATTATATACAGTTACTTAAATAACTCCAACACATTGACAATGACCAAATAATGCAGTGCAGTGTTCAGAGCTGAGCAGCAGGGGGCGCTGATGACATGTTATCACTGAGTCTATGCTGATATGTTTCTCTTCCTGTAGCTCTTCAGAATAAAAGCCCTGATCTGTGTGTGTGTGTGTGTGTGTGTGTGTGTGTGTTTCAGGGCTGTGGGCTGTATTTTCGGGGAGCTGTTGAACTCGTCTCCTCTGTTTCCTGGAGAAAACGACATTGAACAGCTCTGCTGCGTCCTCAGAGTGCTGGGAACTCCAACACAGGACAGCTGGCCTGTACGACACACACACACACACACACACACACACACACACACACACACACACACACGTGTCATTCATTAATCCATACGTGTGTCTTAACTGACATTAATATTTCAACATAAAGCAGCAAAATCTGACTTTTCTAACATTTAAACTGGAGTTAGACACATCTACCAATATCAGCTGATCACTGATCAATGAGATTAGATCATCATTTATTGATCTTCGGAGGAGGAACTCAAGTGTTTCAGCAGCACAAAGTCAGAATCAGCCGAGCAGATTGTCCCATAGAAGAATTTCTCCTAATTACTTATGAACATAGTAAGAGAAAATAAAAGATAAAAGCAGATACAGTCAGAAACAAAATCAAATAATAAGAACAGATTAAAATATAAAGTAACAAAAGATTAAAAGAACATAAAAATAGAAACTATAGTGGAGCCATTACTCAGAGCAGCAACACACAGAGGTTAAAATAATATTTGTGTCTCCAAAATAAAAACAGAAGGCAGGCTCAGTTCTGTTCTCTGATTGGCTGCTGACATCGTCCACTGTTGAAATGATGCAGAACCTTTGATGTTACAAACATTATGTATAGAAGTAATATAAGTAGATCTGTGATGACATCAGTGTGATGACATCATTGTGTTGATGCTCTCCGTCTCTCCAGGAGATCGTTGAGCTGCCAGATTACAATAAAATCACCTTTAAGGAGAATCCAGCCATCCCATTGGAGGAGATCGTCCCCGACACGTCTCCTCAGGCCGTCAACCTGCTCTACAAGTTCCTGGTTTATCCATCCAAACAGCGCTGCTCCGCCAGGCAGGTAGGAAACAGGAAGTGGACTCTGAAGGTGGAGTTCCTCAGGGTTCAACCTGAGGTCCTCTCTATTTTACTGTTTCAGTGCTTTAATCGCCAGTAAAGTCCAGAGATGTAAAATTTATATCAGTTGAACTATTTCTGGACCCGACTGATCTCTGCTGCAGGCGGTCTGTTATTATGTTTAATTGATTGGTTGGTTGGTTGATTGATTGATTGATTGATTGATTGGCAACCCTCTCCTCCTCTCTGCAGGCTCTCCTCCATCCGTACTTCTTCTCCTCTCCTCTTCCTGCTCACCACTCAGAGCTGCCCATTCCTCAGAGGGGGGGCCGACCCCCACGTCAGCGGCTGCAGGCTCCGCCCACTGACTTCTCAGTGGACCTGCCCCTGCAGAACAGCGTGGTAGACCCTGCGCTGCTGCAGAGACACGCCTCCTGCCTCTGAACAGACGACTGACCGACCAATCAGCTTCCTACGTCAGTGCTGATGTTTACAAACGTTTTTATATTTATCTTTATTTATTTTTTGTTTTATCTTGTTGATGTGTTTTTCTTCAGTCTCACCTGCTGACGCTCTCTGACAGGAAGTGAACCTTCACGTTTCCTCTTTACTCAAATCTACATCAACATATTACTGCAGTGAAACAACACAACATGAATAATAAAATCACATGTTTATTAAATATGGCGTGTTCGAGGCTTCTGTTGACTTTACTGAAGAGATGATTATTATGGGATCTGAGGAGGTTCAGATACACAGATCACATTAAACAAAGTAAAGTGTTGAACAAGTGAGTTTTCACGCTTTACCTCCGCGCCACAGTCACCTCCAGTCTGATGTTAGTGCAGAGCTGTCAGAGCGTCACATCTGTCCCATGGACGATACTTTTGACCAATACACACTTACAGTACGGCATCTAGAAGATCAGCTCTGCACTCAGGATTTCTGGTATGTAGGTTATGATACAGTGCTGGTTATGGTTGCTTAGCAACCCCAGACGCAACCTGCCACCGCACCCTTGAAAGTAGGTACAAGAGGAGCACCCAGCACCCTATCTCATGTTTTCCAGGCGGATGAAGATGCAGCATGTGTTCGGCCCCTGATGTCGTCCTGCGCAGAGAATGAAGTTTCTGTGTGTGTGTGTGTGTGTGTGTGTGTGTGTGTGTGTGTGTGCTCAGATAAATTGCCTTTCATGAGGGAATAATAAAGTCTGGATCTATAGATGTCAACGGCCATAATTCAATCTAAATGAAAGCATAATCATGATGTGGAAAAATAATTTGTTTGAATTTCTGTCATTAAAAAATATTTCATTTTCTTTTTTGTAATGGTAAAAAAGAGCAGAGAGAGAGAGAGAGAGATTCCCACAGACTCCCTGCAGTAACTGGCATGTGTTTCTCACCTTCTTCATTGGGGCGGGGAGGGGTATAGTTATGGGCAGACAGGGCTGCTGCTTCTGACCCATCTGTGGTTGAGTCTGGTAAAAGGGGCGGGGACATCTGACAATATGAATATCTTGCTAAACATTTACCTGCACTGATTAAATGTAGGTTAGAAAGGAGTGAAGTGGCTAACACTAGTCTGTAGCTAGTTTATTTCACTATGGACATTAAGCTAATCTCTACCACTCACACACTATAGGCTATCCACCTTTCTTGGAGAAACACTGACTCATTTATCGACACCCTTTCTTTTGCCTCTGCTCTTTCTCCTTTCTCTCTTTCCTTTTGTGAAAACTGGATTTTCTTTCAGTAAGAGCTAGCATGATGATGACTGTAGCGTTGTAGCACAGCTGCTGACTGCTACTAGGCACCGTCACTGTTAGTGCGCTGAGGCAGGACCAAACCATTTCATGCAGATACAGGGGGGCGGTCAGTCAATATGGATGTTTACTTTTTGGTCAATGGGGATATTAAACTGTTACTGCCAAACACAAGTAAAAACAAAGAGATCATTCATTTTATTGCTATATTTGAAAAAAAAGTCTTAATGATGATGGTTTAATAATTATATATTCATTTTTTACCTATTTTTGGAATCGTCCTAACCTTTCTCCGCTATACAGGCGGCACTGTGTGTATCCCACTGATCGCTGCCGCTCTGCACTGTGCTCGTATGGCGGTTTCTGCTGATATCAGGATGGCGTCGTTGTGGCAGTGTAGTGTCCACTCTCCAGCTCCACCCTGGTTAACACCGTTAGCTCTGTCAGCACTGTTAAATGAGTTAGCACTGTTAGCTGTTAGCCGCAGGCTCAGACACCTCCATGTTGAGAGCCGTGTGCAGACACCAGGTGGATCTACAGACCTCATTAATACTTCACTGCTGAGGAGTTTAACCTTTAACAAAGCAAACAAATCATGTAAAATGTTTTACGTGTCCTTGTTTAAGTACAAATAATTATAACTGTTAAATAAATGTAACACAGTAGAAAGTACCGTACCTGCCCGTGAGATGTAAAGGAGAAGTATAAAGTGGCACAAAATGGAAATACTCAAGTACAGTACCTCATAATGAAGAATGAGTGTACTTAGTTACTTTCCTCCTTTGTGCTTCCCACATCAGGTCTGTGAGCATCAATAAAATGAATAAAACGTCTCTTAATCAAATACTGAACTTAAAAAAGAAAAAATTCAGTTCATGTAGTTCCCTCCCACACTTCCTGTTTCTCCTCCGTCAGCTCGCAGCATCAGTCAGACGAGGAGTAAACTGTCTTGAGCTTCATTAGTTATCAGCCTGTTTCTTTATTCTGAGCTCCTGCAGACCTGAGGAGGCGACACAGGTGGGTTGCTTTAATATTTATATAAATTAGACTCAAAGGACAGAGGAGATTTATGGATTCATCATTTAGTTTTATTTCATCCCTCTATTTCACCTTGTTTTATCTTTTTTATTTGATCATTTTTGTTCTGTCTTTTGTGTCAGTTTCATATTTTTATCTTTTTGTTTTATCTTTATCTCCTTTCATCCTTTTTATCTTTCTCATCTTTTTGTTTTTATCCGTTGATTATTTTCATTTAATCTTTTCCTCTTTGTTCTCTTTTTATTTTTATTTCTGTATTTCTTTTTATTTTTTGTTTTATCTTTTTGTTTTATCTTGTATTTGTTACTTCTATCATTTATCTTCAGTTTTTGTTTGTTTTATCTCTTATCTCTGTTTCGTGTTTTATCTTCTTCTTCTGTTATCCTCTTTCTTTAACTAATAATTCTAATTAATACATCTTTCTGGTGATGCAGCAGAGTTGCTGTGATGTGATCAGAGGGAGCTCTCACTCTGTCTCACATTTTTCTTTCTGTTCTTTGTCTGTCCGTTTCCTCTCTGACACGTAGAGATGACGTCGGATTATTTGCAGCTATCTGATTGGTCCTCTGCTGTCATAACGACGCCATACAAAACACTGATGTTCGACACAAAGGTCAGAAACACTTTACATTTTCACATACTGAGCCTCCGTCACAGGCCGAGCCATTTTCACTCATGTTGTAGTTATTACAAATTAAGCCAATAATCACTTCATAGAGACCTGATTTTCTTAAAGACAGAATAGTCGAGACCTGCGCTGTAAGAAAACTCTTACTTGATTTAATGATTTATAGTTTTACAACAATTTGATTTTATTAATCAGTTCATTCTGTCTGTTTTCATGTGAAGCACTCAGAGCTTATAATGTCCTTATTATAAATCACTTTGTGTGGCATTTCTTACATGAAAGGTGCTGTATAAATAAATTTATTTTTATCATTATGTTTTTATTTATTTATTTTTTCAGTTTTAGTCTTTTCACATGTAGTTCATTTTGTGTCTTTAAATAAAGACACTTGTCTAAGGTAATGTCCAGGATGAAACACTGCTCTTGTTCTGATGTGTAACGATAGTTGGGAGACTGAAGAGCTTCCAACTCGAGAATAACGAGCACTTTGTTTTATCAGCGTACAGGATGAACTTCAGACTGAACAGGAGTCAATGAGGGCCTGAGTCTGAGTACAAGCAGAGCAATAAATAACTGTGTCATCAACGTACAGATGAACGCATGAATCATGCACATTAAGACAAAGGTTGTTTTAAAAAAAACAACAACAACAGAGGCCCTGATACTGAACCCTGAGGCACTCCAACGGCAGCCGTAACTGTTAAAACTCTAACACACCTCAGAGTCGATTATTCTGCTCTCCTTTAATGAATACAATTAACGTTCTCTTCCTCACAGGTTGGCCCCGCCCCTTCACACACCTACCTCCAATCACCAAACACATCCCATGAGCCGGAGCTTTACCACGTCATCAATTCCTCCCTCTGGTTGGACGATTCCAGCTGTCAATCACTCAGTTCTGCTTATGTCCCGCCTCCTCCTTCCTCCTCCTTATATAGTAATCCATCTGTGACCCCGCCCCCCACCTGCCTCCTCTCAACACCTGGATGGAATGGTTACTACAGCAACCTTTACCCCTCCCCCCCTTCCTCCTCTTGTGATTGGCCGTTACCTGGCAGTCTGTCATGGAGGCAGGGCAGTGCCCCAGGTGAGAAATCTACCTGTGTGTGTGTGTGTGTGTGTGTGTGTGTGTGTGTGTGTGTGTGTGTGTGTGTGTGTGTGTGTGTGTGTGTCCATCTATCCGTCTGTCTGTCTGGCTGTGTTGCATGATGACTGATGTTTGTGTGTGTGTGTGTTTAGAACAGCGTGAGTGTGTGAGCTGTGGGACGAGAAGCACTGCCCTGTGGAGGAGAGACGCTGCAGGTCATCACCTGTGTGACACCTGCTGCCTCCAACAGGAAACCAGCAACAGAGCACTGCTGCGACCCAAGAGGAGAGCTGTGAGAGACGTGCACACACACACACACACACACACAGTCTTCCAGTCTTCGTGCTAAGCTAGGCTAACCACATCCTGTCACATCTCTGAGATTCTCTGTATAAAAATATAATAAATATATAAATTCTGTTTTCAGGTTGTGACTCAGAGGAAAGGAACTCAGTGTGTCAACTGTGCAACTGGAACGACGACGCTGTGGAGACGAAACTCTGCAGGAGAACCCGTCTGCAACGCCTGTGGCCTCTACTACAAACTACACCAGGTACTACAACTGTACTACAAACTACACCAGGTACTACAAACTACACCAGGTACTACAACTGTACTACAAACTACACCAGGTACTACAACTGTACTACAAACTACACCAGGTACTACAAACTACACCAGGTACTACAACTGTACTACAAACTACACCAGGTACTACAACTGTACTACAAACTACACCAGGTACTACAAACTACACCAGGTACTACAACTGTACTACAAACTACACCAGGTACTACAAACTACACCAGGTACAATCACGGTACTCGAGATGTGTACTCTGTGTGTTTCAGGTCAACCGGCCTCTGACGATGAAGAAAGACGGAATCCAAACCAGAAACCGTAAAATGACTAATAAGAACAAGAGGAGCAGGAAATCTGACCAATCAGAGATGAAGCTGTCCCTACTGACCCCGCCCACTGAGGAGGCCATGGCTGTATTTGACACCACCTACTGCGCGACCAGTACGTACTTATGTGGCCAACACGTACGTGACGTGTGGTACACGAACAAAACTAAATCTGCAGTAGAACAGAAACACCTGGATGTTGTAATGATGTAGAAGAGATCTCCAGTCTACCTCACCTACTGGTTCCCACAATGCACTGGGAGGGTCACTGTTGAAATGTCGGACATCAACATCACTGCGTCAGACGAGGAGGAAAATAAATGTTGGAACACTGTCATGTAATTACTCCTGTGTTAGACGACCAGGCTACTTTCACCCTGTTACACATAGCGAGGCCACTGTGTTTAAGTTAGCCTGCTAAGCTAACTTTGAAAACACACACTTGACAAGCTGATGGTGAGAAAACACCATGAAACACAACTTACATCTCCTGTGAGGTTATATTTGTTGTGATGGACAGAGCAGATACGTGCTGTGAACAGACGGCACAGAAACTCTTGATACTTTACAGAGCCAGAGGCTCTGGCTGATGATAACTGATGAACAGTGTGCTGAATACAGCCCATGTTTCACACAGGCGCCCTGTGACCTCCTCCTCCTCCTCGTCTTCCTCCTCCTCGTCCTCCTCCTCCTCCTCCTTGTCTTCCTCCTCCTTGTCTTCCTCCTCCTTGTCTTCCTCCTCCTCGTCTTCCTCCTCCTCCTCCTCCTCCCTGTTTTACTGTAGATTTCGATTATTTCTGTATTTGTTAAACTTCTGTAATAAACACATTGAATCTTCCTGTGAACTGACTCTTTCATTAAAATAAATGCTCGTAAGCAGCTGCCATCAGTTTGCTCTTTAATTCACTTCTTCACGTTTACAGTTTGTATGATTTGATATTCATTTAAATATTTTTTTTACCGATGGATTTCCAGATTGGGGTGGATGTAAATGAGTATAGCTAATTACTTGAGTGCATGATCAGTTGATACTTTTCACATTATGTTAGTGCAGCATATATAGATTCATTTCATGTAGTTGTTTTTTGTGTGTAGAATAAAAATATTCTGACATTTAACCAGGAATTCACTCATGTTCCCGTTAAGCCCACTTGACTGTGTTTCAATGGAGATTTTCTCCCTTTTGACTTCTGACCCATTTTCCTGCCTAACTTTGACCTCACCTAATCAATCAGCTCCATAATTCAGGTAATTAAATACCCAGATTTAAATATCAGTGATATTGCAGAGGTCAATTCATTCTGGATAGACCTACGTTCTGTCCTAACAACGATCCTAAAGTTGACCTCCAGTCATGTTTTAAAGTAAGCTTATATAAATACACTCTGCTGATTAATATTTGCTTTAACACGGGTTTCCCCACTGCTCTTTCTCCCTCACTGAGGATTTTACCTGGAGGGGGTCTTTAATGTTACTCCACAATGGTTTTAATTGTTTGTTTTTAACCTGTGTTTTTATAATGTTTGTATAATGTTAAAAATCAATTTAAGTTATTTGTAAATACTGAAATTGACTCATTTATTATCCTTAAAATATTAGTATTGAACCTGGAAAGGGTTTTTCTTGTGGTCAGTAGGTCTTCAGAAATCTTGAAAAACATCTGCACTTTCAGACAGCTGGCTGGACCAGAAAGTTTGGGCAATTCTAAATGCCAACAGTACAATGTATGATGCAGATACAGACAAAATGACAACACATATTGAAAGATGAGGTATTGAAGAGTAATTTCCATTAAAATTTTGATTTTGTTCATGAATAGTTTTTTGGCTACATTCCAAAGAAGACATGTTGTAAGTCAGGAAAAAGGCTGATCACACCTATTTCAAATGCCATTTACAGGCCAGAGGATAGGAGTGGAGAGAAAATGAAAATAGCTATTGAGAGCTAAGAGATTACAGATTTTAATAGAACACGTTTGGATTGTTAAGATTTTTAAATATAGTGGACTTATTTGGAACATTAAGCCCATGCCAGACTTTTGACATATTTTGACAAATTAAACAATAAAAACATTAAAAATTGGTGTAAATGAATTATTGACACTTCAAATGAGAGATTACATCATTTTAGCTAAAATGTTCTCACTTAAATTGGGGGCAGTATATATTAAAAATGTCTGAAAAGCAGATTTGGTGGGCTTAATAGGGACGTTTACCCTACTTTATTTAGAGCAAAACAAAAGATCAACTCTCTAAAAAGAGCAGGAAGAAGTGAACACTGAGGTAATGCTCCTCACTGTTCAAATCTCATTTAAAAAAGCAAAATTCTCAGCAACTATCCCAAACTCATTTACAACCATTAATACAGATAAATAAAGTCTTAGATATTAAATATACAAACCCATCTCAGCCATCCCAGATAAATAAATAAGCCCATCAGCATCATCACTCCTCTTCATCTGCAGACCTTCTGAATATATATGTTTCCCTTTAACTCCTCATCTAACCTGCTCCATTAATCCACCCTGCACACTGAAATACACAAGTTGTACAAACATAATGTTTTTAATAGACTGAATTTGCTTCTTGAATCATAAGAAGCTCTACTCTCTACTCCTGATTTTGTGCATCCATAGCTCACAAAGGGAAGGCTGGGGTTTGTTGGGAAGCGTTGGAAGGTCACATCACAGTTGCAAAGGGACACACAGCAGACCCACAGTTCTCAGAAACCTTTCAGACTCATGTACGTTGTACTGTTTTAGTTTACGTGCAGCACTTGTTGTTTGTGTTGATCTGCTCTGACTGAGACAGGAAGTAAAGCAGAAATCTGGGTGCCGACCGCTGGTGACACCAGATGTGCATCTCTGCACTGGTGCACAGAGCCTTAACATGGATGATGGGTTTGTTTTCAGTGACTCTGGATCATTACCGAACCTCAATAACGCTGAGTCAGTCGTCTGCAGTCGTCTCAGTGGTTCAACTGAACTGATCAATGTTGAGCTGACAGTGCAGATGACTCTGGTCTCTGTTTCTACTGTGAAGACGAAGACGAGCTTTATTAAAGTGATTCCCAGCTTGTTACAGACGTGACTGAACTTGGTCCTGTTCACATCTGCACACATGTTGATGCTCAGCTTCCAGTCTGACTGCTGGTTTCTTGTGCTGTCACTCAGCTGTATCTCAGAGGGCTCTGTGTCTGCGTCTGCTCTGTGGTGGCAGCAGTGGTGCACACGGATAGATGAGATGTAACAGGGGCCTCAGTCTGGAGGAAGAGCATCATGTGTTGATGTCGAAGCAGACGGTGAAGGCAGCCTGCTGGTATCACTGGTCCCCCCCCTCCTTCCCTCCAGGCTGCCTGCTGGAGGCCGCTGTTGTGCAACGCAGGAGGCTTCTGGTTTTCCGGACCCAGAAAAAAAAGGCCAAGAGAGGAAAAAGGCGATAAACAGAAGGAACAGAGGGCGGTTGGTGGTCGGAGGACGGACAGATTATCTCTGCGTCAGGTGCGACACTGAGCCGCTGATGGTGATTATCAACCACAACACTTTCACACAGCCAGTGAACGGTTTCATCAGAACACAACACACACTCTGGTCTCCAGTCTGAGTCCAGACGCCCACAAACTGTTGGACACATGATGAAGCAACGGGCCCCTGAGACATGTGAGGGGGCACCTAACAGAAACAAGACTTCACTCTGCCATCTGTGCTCCTTTCTTTGTGTCTCCAGGACTCTGACCCCCCTTGACCCCTCAGGACCCTCAGGACCCTGAGGCCCTTGGCTCTGTGCCCAGTGCCACAGTGACTACATTTATGTGCACAAAATGTGATAACCTGACGAGATCCTGAGAGCCACTGCTGTGCCGTTCATCCGCCACCATGACCTCATGTTGCATCATGATAACGCACAGCTCCATGTTGAAAGGATCTGAACACATGAAGCTGACAGGCGTGCAGTACACACTCTATATGGACACAAGTATTCAGACACCAACAGGGACTGTGATGACACTGTAGTCAAATACATCAACTGTGACATGGAGTCGGCCCCCTCTGCAGCTCCAACAGCTTCCACTCTTCTTGGAAAGATTTCCACCAATTTTCTGAGTGTTTCTGTGGAATTTGTGCCGAGTCATCCTGTAGAGCATTGATGAGGTCAGGCACTGACGTTGGACGAGAAGGCCCGGCTCGCCATCTCCGTTCCACTTCATCCCAAAGGTGCTCGATGGGGCTGAGGTCAGGGCTCTGTTCTTCCTCACAGAACTCAAACCATGATTAGAGGCTCACGGAGAACAGGTGTGTTGATTTGTGAACACTCCCGTGCACACACTCACCTGGTGAGCTGAACAAATCCTGTGTTTTAGATAGATGTTATTGTTTAGGTAGAAAACACAGCGTCAGTGTCAGAATAAAGGTGTGAGTGTCTTTTAGTGCAGCAGCTGGTGTTGGCCTCTGGTCATGGGAGCGGCTGGTGCAGTGGGAGTTCACCTGTTGAGTCTTGGTGATATAATTTAAGGTTTGTGTGTCACTGGTAGAAGTTTGGGTGTTAATTTTGTGTGTAGTTTTGGTTATCTGCAGACAGTATAGCTGCAGTGCAGCAAGACGCTCCAGCTTTTAATTGCTTTTATATTGTTGCTGTTTGGGACCCTGAGTTTAACAGGAGCCTGTTGGGGCATTTTGAGCCACACTGACTGTAGATTTGTCACTGATGTTCACCTGGAGTTATCTGAAAGTGAACTTGAATGTTACACATCATAAAAAAATACCAGGATGTTGTTCTGCGAGCGGTCACATTTTGCTGGATGTAAGCCAGCATGCTTTTCTGCCTGTTGTCAGTGGTGTAGTGGAGGGTGTGCGCTGGGTGACACAGATTTACAGTGTACACCCACTTCTTTTAACTGGCCATTTATAGCACACAAAAAGATTAGTCAACAAGCCCCAAATAAATAGAGAGTATGTGCACTTCCTCCTCGATAACCTATTCATCTACCTAGCAGTATCCCCATCTCATCAACTACCACTTCTTCCTTGCCTCCTCCTCTTCATCCTCTGGGACATCAGGCTCCAGTGAGCCTTTCCATCCAATTCAACCACTCACCAACTCTCTGAACTGAACAGCAGAGCAGACTTGATGTTTCTGTTACACCAGAGTATTGTTGTATTGTTTGGATCTGCAGATACAGCGGAGCTGAGAGGAGGCACCCTGAGCCTCTCCCAGCCAAACTGCTACGACACCACTGGGTACTGCGACCCACAGTCCCCTGCACAGCCTCATCAGCTGAGCTGCAGACACATGACGGATCATTCAAGTGTACTCGTGTGTATAATTAATATATTCATATAAGTACATTTCCTACTACAGACTGCAACGGATATTTGAGCAGAAGGGCCACAGCTCAGGGCACGGTGTTATGATGAAGCAGTATTCTCTAACACTACGCACTTTGTCAGATCGGCTGCTGTACCTGCTGACAGTGAAAAGAAACCTTTGTTTTACCGACGTCATGTTACAAACAGATTCACCACCTCATCACTGAAAAAGAAAATTATACAAGATCCTACAGATTGTGTACTTGGGACTGATACCTGAGGACAGGATTCATTAGAAGAACATTCATCTGTTCAAAATCCTAAATACTGGCATGCAAAAAGGCCGTTACAAGGAAGTGGCTGAAAGGCAATCCTCAAAGTCCAGGACGTTGTAGAGGAACTGACCGAAGGACTAGAGCGAGGACTTCACCGCTTCTGTCTACAGGGGGCGCCAAAACCCACACAACATGTCGCCGTACTGTCTCCAAGTGTCTGTAAAGAATCACCTGTTTGATGATCTGACCCAGTTTGACTCTCAGCTGGGAGCTGTGGTTGCACTGGTTCATCACATTCAGCATCAAATCAGAACACAGACGTCAAGTTGAATAAAAGCATTTTATTTATATCTGATAATAACTGAACTCATCTCAGAATAACTGCAAGTCATTTATTAAATTCTCTGTTAGCTGCATCCACAAAGCAAACATGACTTTATAAATCTGTACACGTCATCAGGCTATGTACAATCAGCTGATCCGTGATGTCACCGACAGGAGCTGCTTCCTGTCTGTCGCTTAGCTACACAATAGCTGTATCTGCTCGTCTCCGGGAGCGTCGTCAGGTAATTTAGATCTTTATATGAAGGTGTGTTCAGTTGACAGTGCGGCCTGCGGGGGGCGTCACTCCGACACACAATGACTGTTCATCTTTTTAACGTTTCTACTCGTTCACGTGTCGACATCAAACTTTATTCTCATGCAAACATGATGAGTCAAACTCTTTCTACGTCACAATGTTTCAACGCTACGTCCAAATTTTGACTTTTAAAATTATGTTAGTGAAGCTGCAGTTCACAGTGTGACCACCAGGGGGCCACAGATCATACATTCAAACTAAAACTTTATTAAAACACTACAAATCATTTTCTCTACTGTTTCACTTCAGGGGTTAAATTTCACATAATCAATGTTTTGTTTCAGTTTTCTGTTTGTTTTTGACATGACCTGATTCTCCTGAGGAATAAAACCTTTATCATTTATTTTACATTTTTATTTTAGTTGAAGCCAATACGGGGATCTTAACTGTCTGTCGTGTGAAGCATCTGATTGGTGGAGAGGGCTAGGGGGCGGGACACAGCCTGACAGACTGCATCTGGCGAAGGATTCCCATTTGAGTGTGAGTGTGAGGCTCTGATAAAGAATGGCGCTGCCAACATGTTCTCATCCCAACTTGTCACATATCGCTGTTTGGTCAGTGAACTCTCTCGACTACATGTGATGCTCAGTGCTCTGGGTGCGTCTGTTGTTTACGTTCCGGGACGCTGTGTCATTTTACACCTGGAAATATACGGTGTCTGCTTGTTAGATGACAGACAGTCTCATCCAAAATAAACTCACAATGTCGATGAAACACCTCGTGTTTACGTTGATTTCCTTGTGCAACAAAAGAACATGGTTAGGTTTAGAAAACAACATCATGATCATGGTTTGGCTCAACGTTCACACAGGAAGCAAACAGCGTTGTTGGTACGTTCCAGCTCCTTATTTTACCCAGTAGCGTTCCAAACTGACGCCGTCCAGCTGTGTATCATACTGCAGTGAAAGGACGCCTTTCTTTATCAGTGTCAGACACCTAAATCACTGACCAAGCGGCGTTATGTGACGACCTCAGAAGGAGAGCACTGAGCATGGATGTATTATAAGAACTCGATATCGGACCCCAAGATGGCGCCTCTTCAGTCCAATGAGAATTGCTCACCTGGCGCATAGGCCAAAAAGTTTCTAGCTTGCTGGTGTTGCAAGTTTTTCTGGACACAGCAGCGCCGATCTGCGTTAAAAAGGTGAAACATAAATTAAACACAGGTGAAGTTCATCTTCGTTTGATGATCGCTGCCTGTGTTAGCGACTGTCCTCATCATAGTAATATAAAGTGAGCTTTAGTGAACGTGTAGCATCGTGCTCGCACACAGCGGTGACATCATTCAGGCAAAAAAAGACTTTTCTTTGGAAAAGTTTTACAACGATCAAATCTCCATGACTCAAAAACAAACAGCACAATAATGAGCATGTCGACGTGCAGAGGTTTCCGTCTGCAGTGTTTCAGAACGCTGCTCTGTTGGGAAAATGAGTTTTGGGCTCCAGGAGATTTTTTCATGGTCACATCCAGTTCTTAAATACATCCATGGCATCATGTGACTGGGCTGATGAGCTGCTAGCTGATTGGCTGACAGGTTGATATACTGGCTGCGCCCTGATTGGTTGAAAATGGACAGTTTTTAAATATTTTAAACTTTTTTTTAAATTTTGCATCCAAGCTAATTTTTTCTGCGCATTTCTCTCTTTTTTTTTGCAAAAATGGTGAAAAGTTCAGAAACTTATAAAACTTTTTTTTTTTTTTGTCTTTTTCAGTTCAGTCTGCACTTCCTGTTTCAGCAGCTTCACTGTCCTGATACTGATCTCAATAAAGCTTCAACTGAACCACAACCAGCAGGCAGAGCCACACAGTCACAGGTGAACCAGGTGAACAGGTGAACAGGTGCTGAGTCATAATTTGGACTTTTAAAATGTAAAAGTTTTCAAATAATTTTTTTTTTTTTTTTTTTTTTTAAATCTGACTTGAAAAATATTTTTTTTCTCAGTATCTCATGACTTTAACTTTCAATCAAACATTTTGACTGATGCAATTAAAGAAAACAAAACTTATAAATTGACTTTGTTAAATCTGAGCTGGTTATCATCACGTGTCATAAGTCTGAGATGTTTCTGAGATAATACATCAGTAATTTTGAGCAGCATCTAGTGGCCATCAGAGGAACTGGGGGCACCGGGGGCTGATGGGAAATGTGGTCCTGATGTAGAAGTCTGTGGGCGTCTGACAGCTGATTGTGTTTTATTTTTAACAGTCCAACAAGGTGTGACATCATTAAAGTTTCAAACAGAAGGAAAAAAATACATCTGTTCTCTGAGCTTTTCAAAATAAAAGAGCTCCTTCTTTTTCACTGAGGCAACAGAGACGACGGGATTCAAACCAACAACCATGACGCTGACTGACGCTCACATCAGAGCTAAACCTCAGTCAGATGCTTTCAGAATAAATCATCATCATCAAGTACAGGAAGCAGGATGTGTCGATGTGTTTGTGACTCTGGACCGAATCCCGTCTCTCCGTGTTCAGATGCGATGGCTTTTATTGCTGAAGGCTCGAGGTATAAACTGAAGCTGTTCGTTAAACTGTGACGATGAACAGGAAACTCTGATCCAACATAAAATGCATCATCATGTGTTCACCTGATGAGGTCAGCAGGATTCATGTGTTCACCTGATGAAGTCAACAGGATTCATGTGTTCACCTGATGAAGTCAACAGGATTCATGTGTTCACCTGATGAGGTCAACAGGATTCATGTGTTCACCTGATGAAGTCAACAGGATTCATGTGTTCACCTGATGAAGTCAGCAGGATTCATGTGTTCACCTGATGAAGTCAGCAGGATTCATGTGTTCACCTGATGAGGTCAACAGGATTCATGTGTTCACCTGATGAAGTCAGCAGGACCCGTCACAGTTAAAACACCTCACTGAGTGGATAAAGACATAAAGACGCCTGTGGGTGGCGTTATGACGCGGGTGGAGCACGCTTAGAACCGCCTGGTTCAAGAAGGCCTCATGACCCCGTTGAAGTCTTGGTGACCCCTAGTGGGGGTGGGGACCCACGGGTTGGACACCAGTGATTTAGGTGAAGATGTCGATTGTTTTTTGTTCTTGTGTCATTTTGTTCCATGTTTGAACTTCACATAATAAATAACTGTGTCATATATCTATGTGTAGTTTGTACATTATCATTACTGTGACATGTGAGGAGCATTTTATTCTGGAACCTGGTTTATACGGAGCTCATTTAAGCATCTTTAAATCTGCAGTTCATCATGTTTTATAAAACTCATGATCTGTTTCAGCATTAATCTGGAACATGTCTGGAGTGCAGTGAAACAAACTTTAATGGATCTGAAATAAACTGCTATAAATGTTAAAGTTGTTGTTCATCACTTCCCACCACTGCACCGTCTTTATTTTAATTAGTTTTATTTTAATTTATGTTCCATTGTTTTACCTTTGTCCTTTGCCGTTTGGTCCTGTTTTATTTATTTTCTCAGGGCTCCATTATTATGTTAAATATTCAGCTGAAACATGTTCAGCTCACATTGTGCCCTAAAGATTCAAAATAAAGTTCAGTAGTTGAAAATAAAACGCCGCCGCTGGCGGGAACGCTCAGTGTTACGAATCAAACGGCACAGGTGCATTGTGGGTATGGTTTAACTTCCCGCGATTGGCGGCTACCTGCAGACAGGTGAGGAGCCGCGTGCTATCTGTGAGCTCAGAGGGATTGTAAGCTGTGAGAGGAGAGACTGGAGGAGGAGCTGCACCTGAGGACAGACAGGTGAGAGACACAACACACCTGCTCAGGTATCTGATAACTGTCCAGAGGAGAACTGCTGCGTTGCGCAGTGACGTACTGTTACCTAGCAACACGCTGCTTTCGGATATTTACTTTGGTTGCTGTTTGACTGATGTTCCACCTGCCCAGGTGTCCACAGCCTTTTGCTTCTGTTAGGGACTGTTCCTGACTAATGGGGAGCTAATGTTAGCATTTGCGAGCTAGCTAATGTGGTTGCTATGGCGGCACAACATTGTTGTTGTTGTGTAAGTTTGTTTTTGTGTGTACTTACAGAAGTGTGTGATGTGACACACTCAAGGTTCCAGTTGTCGAGAATTAACGATACAAGGTTTGTTTTTATTATCTGGTTGATTAAACTGAAATAATGTGACTGCAGTTTAATTAACAAGTGTTTTTAATTGTGAGTAAAGTTCAGTGGAGGTTGTTAACTGTGACAGGAAGTCTCAATTTGGTCAAGAAGAAGAAGAAGAAGTCACAAACTCACAGCTGACATAGCGAGCTGAGCCTAGCGTTAGCATGTTAAAGGAAGAGTTCAACAGTGTGGGAAACAGTTTCTCTCTTTCAGAGAGTCTCATGTCTGTGTGAGCAGGAGTCAGGATGTGCTTAGCTTAGCTTAGCTTAGCTTAGCATCAAGACTGGAAACAACTAGTCAGAGAAACAGTTCCAGCACACGTTTTAAGCTGTAGAGGTTTTGACCTTCAGACAGAGCCAGGCTAGCTGTTTCCCCCTGTGTCCAGTCTTTATGCTAAGCTAGGCTAATCACGTCCTGCCCCCATGTAGGCTAGTTTATATTCTGACAGATTTCATCAGGCTGCTTGTCAGCTGTGTGTTCACAGCCCACTGCTGCTCTTTGACACTTTATTACACCAACACACACGTTCATGTTCTCACATCACGTTCCTCTGTGACAGTCTTTTGTAATGACGTTCCCCCGTGACGTTCCTCCTGCTGTCTGAGAGCAGATCTAATGATGAAGTGTTTGAACCCTTCTGGTCGTCTTTGGACCAGAACCTGAATATTCAGACCATCGTTAGAAGCGTTAGAGTCCAGGCTGTGTGATCAGAGAACCGATCGGCGCACCGATCACCAGCAGACAGTCTTAGAAAATGCATAGAAGAAGAAAGATCCAAATTGCCCTTTATAGAGAGCAGGCTGAAGGGGCGGGGCTAAAGGGCAGCGCAGGGGTGTGTGGGAGCTGTAGTGTAACTGCAAAAGGGTGTGCAGGCAGGCAGGCAGACAGACAGACAGACAGACAGCATGATGTCATGGATGGATGAGGGAGTCTGACGCCACAGAAATGTCTGTGATGTGTTTTGACATCTTTACATGCTACATTTTATTTTGGCGGGATACAGGAAACAATCAGGTGTGTTCAGACATTTAAACTACAGTAACACAGAGGGACGTCCCGATCAATCGAGGTCCTGATTCTGAAATATTTAAAGTATTGATCCGACATGAATAAAGGTTTAACTAGAGAGAAGAGGTCTCACTCTGCTGAGTTACAGAACTACAGAAACTCTCTGGTGTTACAGAGTGAAGCGTCTTCACTCATAAACAATCTTTGGCTGAGTGTTTTTAATCTGCTGTAAAAAAAAAAAAAAAAAAAGAAACGTCTTTAAAACAGCAGCACTGAAACAAACCTAAACCTGAAACTATTCCTGAACTACAGCAGCAACGATTTATCAACTAACCGATTTATCGATTTATCAGTCGACAGAAATTTTTCATTTTTTAAGGAAAAAAGACAAAAATCTGCTCCGTAATGTGAAGATTTGATATTTGATCACCTTGTTTGTGATTCTGACATTTTAAATCATATTAATTGATGAATCACTTCATCCAGGAAATAATTGGCAGATTAATTGATAATAAAATAATAACAAGTTACTTAATAATCTGGGTTATTTGGCTCTGTAGTTTCCTTGACGACAGATTAATCCTTAACCCAAAGGTACAGACACTGGGGTTCAGCGACCTGCGGGGACGTGGGTGGGGACACAGAGGTGTACGTCAGGTCTTGGTGTTGTGTGATGAGACGTGACAGGACGTGGTGGGGTGTGAACAGGAAGTGGCTGGGTGTGACGTGGCGGCGTCTGTGCCTGCAGTCTGCAGGACGAAGGCTGAAATCAAATGAGGCACTTATTATGATCCAGAGCTGCAGGTCCGAGCGTCCTGCTCCACCATGGCTGTTGCTATAGAAACAGGTCATCTTGTCGGCCAAGTCGCCATGGCGATGTTATGGTTATTGACAGCCAGCAGGACCACAGCTGGACCTGAACTGTGTGTGTGTGTGTGTGTGTGTGTGTGTGTGTATGGCTCTGTTACATCATCAGGGCAAAGGTTTTTTGTTTTTTTTTTACAAGCAAGCAGGCAGATCGATCATCTCTGGTCTATTTAATCTCTAATAATAATATTAATATTAACGTCATTGAGCCTTTACATGTTTATAAAAATAAAAAATCATTCCGGAGATATTCACATGCTCAGATTACACACAAAGGTTCTCATGTTGTTTGCATACGAGTTTAAACTTTGAAAGACGATGATGATGATGATGATGATGTCACAAACAGAGAGGAGCAGAGCCTGTATCACTTCGTCTTCTTGATCCTGATCACTGGTATCATGATGCTGAGCAGCTGATCACATCCAATGATCAATAATCCATCACAGTAACACTGTGGGTCAGTGTGACGTGAGGAAGACGTTCAGGACAGCTTTATGGAGAAACATTCTGCTCAAACCTGCAAAATAAATCTGGTATATTTTACAAAATATTTGGTTCTAGAAGTTTGGTGCTGACTCACCTGACCAGCTGCTGAGCTAACCGCTAACTTGCTAACTAGAAATCCCAACAATTAAACGTCAATCAGTTCATCGCAGAGCTGAAGTTCTTAGAAAACGTGGACAAATACAATAAAGGAACTCGGAGTCGGACAGAAGGCTGTGTCTGTCTCCATATTTAACGTGGAGCAAAATTGTTGGCCACAAACACCGTTTAGCATCGTTACCTACTGTTAGCTCTGTTAGCACCATAAGCGGTGTCGGCACAGTTAATGGTGCTAACATAGTTGACGATGCTAAATGGGTGTTGCCGTCCCAGTGGCAGGACGTAAAATTAGCAGTGTGCAAACTAGCTCCCACTTGACCCTGGGGTGGTGAACAGCACAGAGACTCATAACCTAACGTTAGCTAACCAGTGGAGACCAGCGGGTGGTTTTTATCTCAGATCATCAGATACTACTGATCAATAAAAATATCTATTGATCTTTTTTAGAAAACGTCTGGATCCAGTAATGATGACGATTGGTTGGTGAACCTGCTCCGCAGAATGTCAGCATCTGTTACTATGGTGATTTAGCCTTGTTGTTACCATGGTGATCTGTGCACCAGCGTCGTGACACCAGAGAGTCTGAGTTCAGCCCGGACACGGCTGATAACACACTGATCTGGCGTCGTGATACAGGTCTGAAGATGATGATGAAGAGGGATGATGGGTAAAATAAAAATAGTTGGTTAAGTCGACGGCTGTGTGTGCAGCTGTTATGTCATTGGCCAATCAGAGGCCTCAAAACCCGCCCACCAGCCATTCAAAAAGTCAGTGTCTGCTTGCTCCTCATCCTCCAAACAGAATTGTCTGCTGTCATCCAATAAGACGCAGGAAGAGGCGGGTCTTCTATCAGCGAGCCACTTAAAAAAGCCCTTATAAGTAGCCATAAAAAAAGGAAAACATTTCAGCGAATGAAAAATGTCCTCGCCAGGAGCCAATCAGAGAGAGAGCCCGCCCAATAGTTCCCGCCCACTGAGCCGATTGCCAATCAAAACCTTTGTCAGTCTCTGCTGGCTCGGCTTCAGCCAGCGGCCGGGGGCGTTCCCCTGTTGCCACGGTGACTCAGCTCTCCTCCAATCCTCCCTCCATCCTGCCGTGGCGATGCTGGCTGCTGATAGGCTGACCTCTGAGAAGCTGGCTGCTGATTCGCTGTCAGAAGGACGGCGGCGCTCGCCGTCGTCATCAATTGGCATGAGGAAGGAGAACGCTGCACCTGAGCTCCCAGAATGCTTTGCGTGGCGGGTGGTGCTGTTGTGTCTCTCCTCCCTCCTCTCTCCCCTCTCCTGCTCCTCCTCCCTGTCGGCCTCTGTTGCTCTCCTGCTCTTCGTCTCGCTCCTCCTCCTCCTCTCCTTCAACCCTCCTCCGGACTCCTCCATCTCGACCCCCTCCTGCTGCAGCGACGTGTCCCAGGATCGAGCACTGATCCTGGGTAAGCTCCTGCTCCTCCTCCCCTTCTCCCTCTGGTCGTCCTGCTTCTCCTTCTGCCTGACAGTCTGGCTTCTTTTCCTCCTCTGCTCCTCCTCCCTCCTCCTCTCCTCCTCCTCCTCCTGCCGTGCCTCCTCCTCTACGACATCCAGGTCCAGATCAGGAGGCCCTAACCCTCCTCCTCCTCCTCCTCTGCCTCCTGTTCTCCGTTTGGTTTCTCCCTCTCTCCTCCTCCTCCTCCTCTCTCCTCCTCCTTCTCCTCCTCCTGTACCACTTCCTCCTGCCCTCTGCTGGCTGAGGGAGGTGGTTGTCATGGTTACTGTATCCACATGTTGCTCCTCTGTGTGTGAAGAGGAGGAGGGGGAGAGGGCTCCTTCCTCAGGGCCTGTCAGACAAACAGAGACAAGTTCAGCTGCAGTTCCTCCTCCGTCCACCAGGCGCTGCTGTCATCAAACTCAAACACACTTCATCTGTGCGCTGCATTCCCCACACTGACAGACTATACAGTGCGCCAGAAAAAGATTCAGTCTGTCCCAACACACAGTATCTGAGAGGACGAAAGTACCAGGATGTTGTACTGCATCCGGTCTGATCTTGCAGTCTGAACACCAGCAGGCTTTACTGGCTGTTCTGACCCACAATCCTCTGCACAGCAGCCGATATACGTCTCATCGACTGTCAGAAGTCACAGTGATGGATGACGGCACATTCAGGTGACTGATGACCAGCTGATGACCGGTTATGACTCATATCAAAATGGAAGATAAGCTACATAATCATGAACCTGCTCTGTGATCATGTGAATTTTTCTCTGTGTGCTCGAGTCCATTGGGACGTACTAAATCTTTCTCTGGCGTGTGATGATGGTCTGTGGATGAGACTGATCTACACAAGATGTGCTTAAAGCTTCACACATAACAGTTTGTGATTGGAGCCTGAATGTAAATCACATGACGCCTGTGTGATGAAGTCAAGAGCTGCCGGCTGCAGCCGGAGACTGACGATGATGAAAACACGGAGCGGTGAGAGTCAGTGAAAAGTGAAAGGAAACGACAGTGTCAGAGAGTTACCAACCGCGAATTCTCAGTGCGTCCAATCACGTAGAAGCAGGGTTCACCCTGTTTAGAGTTGGTCATACAGAGAGACAGGCTGGACAGCTCCACTGAGGAAGAGGAGGAGGACGAAGAACAGGACAGGACAGGAAGAACAGGAGGAAGAGACAGTGAAAGTACAAAGTCAAGTCAAAAGAGTACGAGAGCAGAAATCAGGAGAATCCAGAGCTGTGAGTGGACGAGAAGTCAGACGAGTCACTGAAGGATTTTCACTAAGATCTAAATCTTCATTTCTATTAACGATCTGTTAATTAGGATGATGATCAGTTTACCAGTCGACACAGAGAGTGATTTCTTCATCATTAGTCACCAGAGATGAAAAGTAACTAAGTACATTTACCTCGATATGGTACTTAACATATTAAGGTACTTCTATTTTAACTAAGTATATCTGATTCATGCTTCTTCTTCTCCTCATCTCAATGCTGCACCACATTCAGACCTCGTTCACACAGGAAGTGTTTGAGCAGCTGGAGGCTTTTTGTAACAGTTGTTAATGAGAATTAAACTTTTTGCTCGTGTTGTTGCTGCGCTCCTCGTGTTTCTGCGCTCTAGGCGCCTGGAGTTTTTGTCGGAGCGCTCTGAACTCCTCAAGTTGAAAAGCTTCAAGTCAGAGCAGTAAAAAGGCCCCACGTCATCTCCACCCTCAGCCAGAGCTACAGACAGCACCCTCTGCCTCAACATGGCAGCAGCTACACACTGATTACTGCAGGATACAGAAACTGTGGACTGATGACACAGGAAGGTTAGGGTGGGGAGGTGATGGGCTGGTTGCCTGGCAACAATAAAAAGGTGCAGCAAGTGTTTTTTTACTAGTGGCATTCAATTAAAGAAACAAAAAGGCAGTGTGGTGCACCTCATGTCTTGTAACCTGCAGAACACTTCCTGTGTGATCGAGGTCTGAATCAGCTGCTGTAGTTTCTTCCACCTGACATGTCATGATGTCAGTTTGTCCGTCAGCAGGATCACTGAAACACTTGATGATCATGAGTCTTATTGGAGGTGTGTATCATGAGCCAGAGAAGAACCTGTTACATTTTGGAGTGGATCTGAATCACAGGGTGGATATTTCTCACTAGTGTTATTTGGTCTGAGCTGAGGTCAGTGTGTCTCACCGTAGTCGGGCACGTATCCGTTTCCTTTCTTGAGGACGAGGTGGATTCGATGTCCTCCTCTCCTGATCTGCTCCACAGCCTGACTGTGAGTCATCCCTGACGTGCTGTCTCCATTTATCTCCACCAGCTGGTCGGATACCTGAGACAACAGGTACACCTTTACTCATCAGCACAGACACTGCAGGGCGGACCAGGAGACTTGAACGGGATTTTAATGAAGGAAGAATGACAGATTTATAAAACAGTGAACCCAGTCAGATCTACTTTCTGTTACTCTTTGAAATCCTTCAACACTTCCTCCACTGATATTTCAAAATAAAAGGCTCCCCTCAGCCTCCTCCTGTCAATGTGAAGTGAAACATCCGCATAGATGAACCAGGACTGTGTCTGATGTGAATCCTGCCTCTTATTTAAAATAATTATAATGATGATGATGATAATGATGTCACAGATAGTCATTGATGTAGTTGAGCCCTGCAGCCTGTAGAGGGCGCTGAGAGCTCTGTACAGTCAGTGAGGACCATGTTGTTGAACAGAGCAGGAAGCAGCTGGGTGCTGAATGTTTGATGTTCAGAGTCTCACAGCTGCAGACAGAGAGTCGGTCCTCACACCCAGAAATACAGAACATGATTTCATATAATAGAGCTTAGGATCACTGAACAGCATGTCTGCTGGACCCATTGACTCTATTGGAGTCCTTTGGGTTCTAATGTGAGTGTGTGTGTGTGTGTGTGTGTGTGTGTGTGTGTGTGTGTGTGTGTGTGTGTGTGTGTGTGTGTGTGTGTGTACCTGTATCTTGTTGCTGCGTTGGGCCGGCCCCCCGTCCATCAGTCCCAGTACGTACAGGCCCATGTTGTACTCGCTGCCCCCCCTCAGAGAGAAGCCGAAACCTGTAGGACCTCGTTCAAGATCCACACTGTAGAACCTGGACTCATCCTGACAGACAGACACACAGACACACAGACTGTGTATCATACTGTAGTGTGTACTGATACTGATGCTGTGAGGAGTGAGTGTCAGACTGACCTTTGACCTCCCTCTGGATCCTTTGATCAATCGGCCGTCGATATCGAGCTCTGCTCCTTCTGACAGAGACGACGAGTCTGAGGACAGACACACGACGACGATGATGATGATGATGATGATGATGATGATGATGATGTCAAAACTTTGTTTACAGTATATTTATCTCCGTAGTGTTTTCACAGACCAATAGAACATGTTGGAGTAAAGATGAAACTGTGTCAAATATTTAGTTCTAGAAGTTTGGTGACACTCTGCAGCTGGTTAGCTAATGTCTGAGGGTGTATATAAGTGTGTGTGTGTCGTACGGTGTCGTGGCGTGATGCTCAGTCTCAGCGTGTTCCCGGCTCTCCTCAGGATCTGGGCGAGGTCTCGGTGCTGCAGACCTCCGACCGCTCGGCCCTCCACCGCCTCCAGCTGGTCTCCAGGTTGGATCTGCCCGCTGCGAGCCGCCGGGCTGCCGCGACGCACCGTCACGAACCGGTGAGACATCAGGGAGGGGGCTGCAGGGGGGGGGGGTCACATGGTCAGACGGTCAGACATCAGCCAAACTACAACACACCTGTAACCATGGCAATGTAACTGATGATGGTCGGCGCTGTGATGAACCAGAGTCACCCGCAGAGTCAGACATGTTAGTGATGAAGACTGTGGCTCGCCCTTCGTCCCTCCTGCTCTCTGATAGCTGTGTAATAATACATGTGTTTAAATTATCGATCTGAGTTCAGAGTGTTCGGCCGAACCAACAGCTGCTGCAGCAGGAAGGAGAAGAAGAAGCTGGAGTCAGTCAGTGATCACATCCTGTTAGAGGAGACAGAGTAACTGTCTGGTTTTACCTGACGGCGACCTCTAGTGGTCAGCTCACCTGAGTCACAACAGGAAGTAGTGTGACGTTAAAGAGCCTCTCAGTGAAAGAACATGACTGCGACTGAATCACTTGTTTTTACATTTCGTACGTACAGCAGCTGCTCTTAAGAAGGAAGACGAGATATTTAATATTCAAACTGATAAGCTTTATTGTTCTCTGTAAATCTCCACTCACTCTGCAGCAGGATGTGATGAAGTCGTGACAGGAGCCTGTTTCCTGTCACTGTGTGACATCATCACCTCAGTCAGTGTTTGGGAACTGTTGAAGCTTATGTGACTTCAGTGTCTCAACTGTCCCATGATGCACCTCTCCGGGGTCGATGCTTCATCATGTTCAGTGGAAGACAGGTGTGGACTGCAGGCAGGTCAGTCTGGTACCTGCACTCTGTCACTACGGAGACACGCTGTTGGAACACGTCACACTAGGCCCGTTTCCACTGCAGGAACTTCGGGGTAAATTTAGGGGGCCGGGGCCGTTGGTGCGTGTCTCCACCGCAGGAACCACCCCGAAGGACAGAGCTCTGGAACTTTTACAGGGGCTAAACAAGTCCCTGCCTCGGAGCAGGTACTCAGAACGGCCCCGAAAAACTCCTGGCTGGGGCTTGGGGGTTACTTGGTGCTGATTGGATATACTCAAGGACGTCAACAGAAAGCAACAAAATAGCTGGCATTTTTAAAACTCAGCAGACAAGGGTTAGCTCGTTCATAGCTTCCACCGCCATGTAAACAAACTCAATAACCGGCCCGTGAAAAACATATTTTTCCAGCTAGCAAAGCAGTTTTGTGTTGCTATGTGTGGTATTTATTCAGTTTTGGGAAATCACGATGTCTAGAAAGCATCAGTAGCTGCAGCTGACAGGGACAGCTAACAGCAGCAGCAAAGCTAACATCAGGACGTCATTTGTTAAAAGCCTCCTGTTGTCGGATACGACATGAAACTACTCCAGTTAGCTCAATCATGTTGTAACTAAGACATCCGCTGGAAAAAATATTTTTTTCACGGACCACTTTGTGACTTTAGTGAGTTATTACAGACACCGCTATCAGCTAACAACTAACGGCGTCCATATGCCCCTACGTCGCCCCGGTCAAAATGGTTGCGCAACGATTACATCACATCCAGAACCTTCCTCCTACTCTGCTCTCTCAGTGGAGACACGGCAGTTGAGAGGGCCAAGCGAGAGGATGTTCCTGTAGTAGTTCCTGTCCCCCAAATAGAACCAGGAACTTCTTCAGTGGAAACGGGCCTAATGTGTCTCATTGTCTCGCTGGAAGAAGATGGGACGTCCCTGAAAGAGACGGCTTCTGGATGGCAGCATATGTTGCTCCAAAACCTGGATGGACCTGTAAGCATTCATGGAGCCTTCACAGATGTGAAGTTACCCATGATGCACCTCAATCCATCACCGCTGCTGGCTTTGAGCTTTGAGCTGGCAACAGTCTGGATGGTCCCGGAGGACAGGACGTCCATGGTCCTGGTCAGACTGCTTTGTGTCAGTCCGTCTCAGATGAGCTCGGGCTCAGAGAAGTGGGCGGAGCTTTTTCTGGATGTTGTCGATATCTGGCTTTCACTCTGCATGGTAGAGTCTGAACTGTCATTGGTAGATGCAGCCATGTGTTTACTGACAGCGGTTTTCCAAAGTGTAATATCCTTTATACAGACATGTTGGTTTTAAATGCAGAGCAGTCTGAGGTGTCAAAGGTCACGGACAATCAGCCTTGTCCCTTAGGTGCAGAGATTTCTGCAGATTCTCTGAATCTTTTGATGATATTATGGGATGTAGATGTGAAATCACTAAATGAGAAACATTGTTCTTAACAGCTGAGCTGTTCAAGGACGTCTCTTTCATACCTACTAAAGCTACTTTCATCTGTTACCTGTTAACCTGTTTAGCTGAGGAATTTTCCAGACGGTTTTTGAGCATTTCACAACTTTGCCAGTCTTTTGTTGCTCCTGTCCAAACTTTTTATTACAACATGTTGCAACATTAAAGTCAGAATGAGTTTATATTTACAAAGAACAGAAACATTGATCAGTTAGAATATTAAATATCTGTCTTTGGACTGGATTCAATTGAATATAGGTCAACAAGGGTTAACAAATCATTGCATTCTGTTTTTATTTGGGTTTTACACATCGTCCAAACTGTTTTGGATTTGGAGTCGAACCACTGAGAAACACTGGAGGAGGAGAAAGTTAAAACGTTTTCTGTTCCCACTTTAAATGCTCTCGTTCTTTCTCTGAACTCATTTTTGTGTCCGAATGGAGAGAAAAACAACATTTGTGGGAGCTGGCTCTTACAACACAGACTGCCAAGTTCATCGCGCGCGCACACACACACACACACACACACACACACACGCACACGCGCGCACACACACACACACACACACACACACACACACACACACCTGATCCTGGTGTGGAAACCTCTGTGAGGGAGGAGGGGGAGAAATTCTCAGAAAGATTTTCTGGCTCAGAGACATTAATCACCTTCTGAGGACAAAGAGACTGAGAACAAGACTGAACAAAAATGGAGAGGTCACATGACCTGCAGACAGACAGACAGACCCTGGACCATGAACCAACTCCAACCTGCGACTGAGTGTTTGCACAGTTTCATGTTTGAAGTCAAACAGCAGAAGATAAAACATGAACTGACTGAAGGACAGAAACCGACCTGCTCACAACACATCACACACAGGTGAATGTAACGTGTAACATCACATGAAGGTGAATGTAACATGTAACTCTACGCTGTTGAAAGGCTCAGTGAATGATGACTGAACCTGTGGTCCTCTCAGTCTGCAGAACGACACTTCTCAGGCTTTAAAAAGACCAACTTTATGTCTGTGTAAGAGGCTTTACAGTTACATCACAGCCAGCTGTGTCTCCACGGTGGACGGACGCTGGACAATCGACTGCTGGTTTCATTCTGATTTCGAGGAGATTTGTGACACTGACAACATGAACTGCAGCGTCTCCAGTCTGTGTTCACTTCATGTCATCTCCCTCCTGTCTGTGATGAAGACAGAAAAATCTCCCAAAAGACTTAAAATAAATCTGTGATGGTTTCCTGTGATATTTAGAACAGAGTGCCAAAGTATTTAGAAATAATATGAGTGCTGAGGAGTTTCAGTGTGGATCTGCTGTAGCACGAGTCAGACTGCCTCTCTTCAAGTGTCAACTCATGACTCAAGTTCAGCTGCAGTTTTGCAACCAACAGAAACACTGGATAGAACAAAGGAACACAAAACGACCACAGAAAGACTCAAAACAATCATTAAGAGACTCAAGATTGCCACAGAGACTCGGAGCAACCGCAAGACACTCTTAACATTCACAAAGACCCTCAAGATGGCCACAGAGGCTAAAAAAAAAAAAAAAGCTGTAAGACAGTTTAAATCATAAAACTTGACAGCAGTGTGTTTAACTGACATAACCTCAAAACTGTGAATTAGGTGCACCACAGGGCCCCGCACTGGGTCCTCTGGTCTTCTGATCACAGATATAAATACAGAAGATAATTAAGTAAAGATAAAGTTGGGTTCTAACACTGATTGTTATGGATTATATATGTGAAATGAAATGAAAGCACTTGTTTCCTGGAGGCACAGAACCAAGAGACCTCATGGAAGGTTTAGAAAAAGGAGTGTTTGTTAGTTTTTCTTGGTCATCAGAAAGTTTGAGCTGCTCAGGAACTGCTGCTGCTGCTGCTGCTGATGTTGTTTCCTGTCGAGCTCAGAGACTCACAGTATGTGACTCTGAACTGGACAAATAAACTGATCGGACTCAGCAGGACTCATAGAGAAACAGGATTCATAGAGAATGGACTGAGACAGGAAAAAACACCAGCATGGCCCTTTAAAGTCACTCCTCTAAAGGACTTATAAAATATCAAAGAGTCAAAGTGTGTGTGTGTGTGTGTGTGTGTGTGTGTGTGTGTTTAACCGTGTTTAAACTGAACACACACACACACACACACACACAGATGGAGGTGGGAGGGTGGATGTTAGCATGTGAGCTGATAAGCAAAGTGCTGAGCTCAACATGTTCAGAGGAAACAGAGGGAAATAAATGTACGAGGAGGAGAGTGTGATGTTATTCAGACCGACAGCTGGAGGGAAACACTGACGCTAAAAACTCACTGTGACTCTAAAAATATCCAAAACCTGAAATCACACAGCACCACTGTTTGATGGCAACTTTATAACCTCAACAACATCACAACCAGTGGCATCGTTAGAGCTGCGCGTCTGAGGCTTCAGCTTCGGATAATCCGCGATCCAAATCTATATTATTTTCCTTAAGAAACAGGAATAGGCCTAATAATAAAAAAGCCATGGATCTAATAACGTGTCATTTTGTTTGTGCATTAAGACCCTCGAAAATGTTTAGTTTTGGGTCCTCTGTGTCTTTGAGCTGCACATTGTGTGTAATCGTGTGTAAGAGGGAAACAGTTTGATGTTGCAGCTGGTGAAGGTGGAGCTCATTTTAAATGTTTTACATACGGCTCAGTAGTTTCATCTATTATTATACATCATCATTTATTATTGATTATATTTTGTATTAACAATCTGAGACTTCACAGTAACTACAGCAGACGAATAAATGTCGTGGAGCATAAAGAGTCCAGTGTTCCAGTGTGTCAGTGTCCCTCTGACGTGTCGAGGAGAATACCCAGAACACCTCTAACAGGAGGCGTCCAGGAGGATCCTGATCAGGGGTCTCATTTATAAACACTGTGTACACACAAAACGCCTGAAAGACGCATACGCCACTTAGCGCGGAAAATCTGTGATCTGATGGGAGAAACTTTGACCCATGGGTATTGGGGATCAGGTAGAAGCTGGGCTGTAGAAACTGTCAAATATTTTTTGGTAGCATTTTTGGTTTTTGTCCATAAGTATATTTTTAGTCTGGATCCTTCACACTGGTTTATAAATGAGACCCCTGATGTTGAACCACCTCAACTGGACCCTTCTGACGTGAAGAGGTAGCTTCTCTACTCTGAGCTCTTTCCCACAGTCAGTACTAATCACTAAAAACTACTCTAACGTATTTAACATCACAATTCATTATTAATCTGTAGTGGTCTCTATCAGTGAGGATTACAGATTACAGATTACAGATTACAACCATCTGAAACTTCTCCTGGTCAGAATTCCTTCAGTGTCGATTGTTGAGGAGCTGAATGATCCTCAGAGGTCTCTTCCTCTCAGAGACACACACACCAGCTGATTCACACCAGGACACACTCTGAAGAAAGACGTTCAATGTATTCTCATGTTCACATGAATGACATTACGTCCTTAACGTAGAGCTGCGTAATTAATGTAAAGTTACTGGGGATAGGTTTAGGAAAATAAACATGGTGAGGATGCACTCGGGATGCTTCCTTGTTTACTGCCATCAGAGCATTGGTGAGATATGTATGAATATGGGTGCGTTACTTTTTGGCCTGAGCAGAGTTATTATAGCCGAATTATCCACGGAGGTTGTATGACTCCGCCCACCAGTCCACCCTGTGGTTGTATGACTCCGCCCACCAGTCCACCCTGTGGTTGTATGACTCCGCCCACCAGTCCACCAAGACACCAAGATCAGAGTCACCAATTCAGTATCTGACCAAATGTCTCCCCTTCTGTTCCTGAGATATGATGTTAAAACATGATGATGTATTCTTCAGTCCAAGTGGACGTATGTGTCAAATTTGAAGAATTTTTTTGAGGCTTCTTGAGACGTCATCCTCACAAGGGTGGATGGGACGGATGGACGGACGGACCACCTGAAAACATAACGCCTCAGGCTGCAGCTACTGCCAGCACCGTGGCATTAAACACTGAATAAAGCAGTTTCATGTTACAAAATAGTTTAACTCCGGCCTTTCTCATTGCAGCTGGGCTTCTTACTATGGCTGACGTGAAAACACACAAATGTCTCTATCTAGAGTCAGTGTTTGGTTTGTCCGCTCTTGGCTACTGTAGAAACATGGCGGTGCAACATGGTGACCTCTGTAGACGAGGACCTGTGGAGATATGAACGTCTCATTCTGAGGGAAGCAGAACACAACCACTCTGATCTTCAGCTGATTAAAGAAAACACAACCTTTAGATTAGATTCACTTTGAATCGACACTCTGGAGTTTTGAGGGTTAATAAAACACCAGGATGCATAAAAAGCATCATAATAGAGTTTAGTGTAGTCTGATCTGAGCCCCCTGGATACAGCAGCTGTGGTGTGTGAGTGTGTATAAATATATGAGATCAATAATGTAAAGGCCCATCAGCCTCCATCAGCCTCCATCAGCCTCCGTCAGCCTCCATCAGCCTCCGTCAGCTCTTGCAGTCGACTCACTCACATCTTTGATTTTAATTTACTGTAAAGCTCCAAAATAAAAAGTGCTGCTTTGCAGAATTTTAAAATCCTCCTCCAACAGCTGACGGAGCTGCAGCTGCTACATGATCACATGAATAAAACACAACGTTAACATCCAGCAGGAGAGTGCTGTGTGTGTGTGTGTGTGTGTGTGTGTGTGTGTGTGTGTTTTATGTCAAAGTGATTTCTGTCCAATTTCACAGTACAATAAACTCAGACTCACCTGCGCTCCAGTTTGTCACACACACACACACACACACACACACACACACACACACACACACACACACACACACTCAGCTCCACATGGTTGAATTATGGATTAAAGGGACTCTCTATTATTAGACAGTTTCACAGTTGGTGAAACAGGAAGCTGCAGCTAATGACGAGCGGCCACGCCTGAGGTTCGACCAAGAATTTGGTCGTCATGGAGACGTGATGAGAGATCTTGTCATGTGATCAGAGCGCTGCTGAACACACAAACCTCGCCTCCTCACAGCTGACCAATCAGAGCGTGAGGTGGCTGTGATGTCAGAGTGTTTCAGGAAGTTACAGAAATGTTTGGACGCAGATTCCTCTCATCAAACAGCAGAGAGACGTGAGGGCGGTCTGATGGAGTATTAATACTGTGTGTACTGTGTTGCATTTAACAATCAGAAACTACATTTACTGTCAAAACGGAAGTTTATTTTGAAAAGACTTGAAACATAATAAGTATAAATTGAAAGGCGTTCCTTAATGTTGTAAGCGGACGCAGGAGGATACCTAGTGCATCATATTAACACATGTAGGTCCACTGACAGAGCTCAGCTATTTGACGAGATGGCAGGTGGAGCAGAGCCTCTCCTCCACCGGGCAGCTGCCTCCGTCTCAACCACTCTCACTCTATGTCTGTGTCTGCAGCTGCCTGTGCAGCAGAGCAGCGTGAGAGCGAGGAGCGCTTCACTCTGCAGCTCAAGCTCAGGATGAAACATCTCCAGATGTTCACTGCACACTGACTGACAACAACAAAAAGATTGCTTGACAAAAGATTTGCTCTCCATGCTGAGACACATGACTGACATCAGATCAGCAGTTCAGAGTCGCACTGGGAGATGAAAAATGACATCACAGCCTCTCAACACAAACATCCAGTCCAGTTCTTCAGTATCAAACATGTCACCTCTTCACTGTGACATCATGTGATCACTGCTGCTCACTGACGGACTCTGTGTGTGTGTGTGTGTGTGTGTGTGTGTGTGTGTGTGTGTGTGTGTGTGTGTGTTCACAGGACAGCTGAGACCAACCTGCTCCTCCTGAACCACCTGAGAGTCTGTCTTTACTCTCTCACACTGAAACTACTCAGCTCCTACAGCCGTGACCTGCTGTCATCACTCACTGCTCAGTTTCATCTGAAGACACGACGGGACAAACAGTAAGATGTTGTTAAAAGCTGCAGCGTCCGTCACAGTTTCCTACAATAATAGAATAAGATAATAAAATGTTTCAGTTCCTCATTAAATAAAAGTGAACTAAAAGTTTGTGACTGTCAGAAGAACAATTCACATTAATCAGTGACTGAAATGTTCTGATGCAACAGAAAACAAAATACTCCATCACAAGTCAAAATACTGACTGTAAAGTACAGCTGGATTGTCAGAAGTAAACGTCTGTTAGATGACGATGATGATGATGATGATGATTAGTATATTATTATTATTATTATTATTGATTCTTTAACATGTAAACAGCATTTTACTGTTAGAGCTGATTTTATCTACTTAACACAAAGCTGTGTTTTTTATTCATCGAAGAGGTCAAGTAAAAGTACCTTAAAATTTCACTTGACTAGAGTAAATATATTTATATAGTTATTACTTTAGTTTTTGGTGCTTTTTTGGTCATCACAATAGTTCACATTTTTTCTGTCAGTTGATTATTTCAGCTCTGAATGTCAGTCGTCCTGTAACAAGCTTCATTTGAAATACAATAAAATATATTTAATCATGTCCAAATTTGACTCTATATAATATAATATAATATAACAAATGTTTTCTGTGTCATTTGAGTTAAAACACTTTCTGATCATATGATTGTGAACATGAAGTCACATCTAGACTCAAATACACAGTCGGAGTGCCGTCACTCACTGAGGCTTATTGTTACATAACACACACACACACACACACACACACACACACACACACACACACACACACACACACACACACATTATTCTTTATATAATCAGAAAATAAAAACTAAAATGTTTTCATGGTGAATCCTACAGCCTGTTTCTGCTGTTCAAGTTCAGGTCAACATTTAAAATGAATGACACTCACTCATAATGACACCTGATCATGTGACTCTATGATCATGTGACTCTATGATCATGTGACTCTGGGCCTGTGACATCACTGAATGTCAAACTGTGTATTTACTTGCCTTCTGCTTTCCCCGCTAGTTAAGTCTGTCGTACTCTGTTATCCTTTATCTCAGTGAGGTTTTAACACATTTTAAGATTCTCTGTGAATAACTCTTATCTTGAATTTCCCCTTAAAGTTAAGATTTAATCTTAACAAGATATCATCCCCTCTGGTCCTCAGCACGGGCACGCCACAGGGCTGTGTGCTTAGCCCGGTCCTCTTCACCCTGTTCACCCACGACTGTGCTGCCATCCATCCCACCAACACAGTCGTGAAGTTCGCAAACGACACCACAGTAGTGGGTCTCATCTCGGATAACAACGAGACCCACTACAGAGAGGAGATACACCAGCTCACACAGTGGTGTTCAGCCAACAACCTGGTGCTGAACACAGGGAAGACCAAGGAGGTCATCGTGGACTTCAGGAGGTCCAGGAAGACTGATCACGCCCCCCTCCTCATGGACGGAGAAGCGGTGGAGCGTGTGGACAACATCAAGTTCCTGGGCCTCCACCTCACCTCTGACCTCTCCTGGTCCCTGAACACCTGCCGCCTGGTGAAGAAGGCCCAACAGAGGCTCTTCTTCCTCAGGAAACTGAAACGGGCTGGACTCTCCTCTCGGCTGCTCGTGAACTTCTACAGGGCCACAATCGAGAGCATCCTCTGCCTCAGTCTGACCGTGTGGTATGGCAGCTGCACGGCACAGGAGAGGAAACAACTGGCACGGGTGGTTAAGACTGCACAGGGCATCGTGGGCCGCCCCCTTCCCTGACTTGGACTCGATATATGCAGGCCGGGTCAGGAAGAGGGCAAGAGCCATCGCCACGGACCCCAGCCACCCGGGCCACAGACTGTTTGTACCGCTTCCATCAGGAAAACGGTACAGGAACATCCGCACCACCACCAACAGACTGAGAGACAGCTTCTTTCCCAGAGCTGTCAAAGCTATCAGCCCCTGCACCGCAGGACAATAGACTGGGAGCCAATGCACACTGCACTTTGTATAGTTCTATTTATATTATTTTATTTTATTCTATTTTTTTATTGCATGCCAGTTAGTTTATCTTGTTTGTTATTTTATTATCTTACACGGGGGTTGCACTGAAAATTTCATTGACATGTAAATGCTCAGTGACAATAAAGACTTCTTGAATCTTGAATCTTGAATCTTAACTTTAAGGGGAAATTCTAAATCCCTGCACGCTGTCGTGTTAGCTGCAATAAACTCTATTTAAATACACAAGGTCTCGGCCCTCAGACCTTCATCAGGTAACACCTCCTCAGGTGAGACCAACCAGAGACCGTGAGCTGTCCTGAGCTGAACCTCCTGCGTCCACATCAACACTGAATAATGTGATTTTTAAAAAAGAATTTATCCAAAAACACGTCGAACACGTCGGCAGGCGAAACCAGAACAATAAAGCTACCTCATATCCGCAGCTCAGGAAACAGGCGCTCATAGCACAAAGACCCAGCTGGCATAATCAACAATATACTGATGATAAAATCACAGCATGACATCATCATCATCATCATCGGAGGAGGAGGAGGAGGAGGAGGAGGAGGAGAGAAGTCAGACTGAGTTTTACACTCAGGCAGAAAAACACTTGAGTTCAGTTAAACCTCAAAGTCTGAGCTACAAACAGGTTTGTTTCTCTGAACAGGTTTGTAAAATGTTCTGTTCATTTGGACGCTTTCATTAAATTCAATAAACTGTGTTTGATTTTTATTTATTTTTTTGATTCATTTAAATAACAAAGATTTCTTTATCGTGTCTGTAAGTCGGGACCAAAGTTTACTCCTCTTAAAGGATTAGTTCACTAAAAACACAGAAACATGTTAATGCTCAGAGTCTGACCTGTGACGGGATCACACACACACACACACACACACACACACACACAAACAGAGTAATAACTGCAGAAAGTTTCAAAGAGGTGAAACTATGTCAGACATTCCTGAGAGCTGATAAGGACTGAGGAGGAGGAGGAGGAGGAGGACAAACAGTAAGAGGAGAAGGAGGTGGAACAGTAGGAGGAGAGGTAGGGGGAAGAATAGAAGAGGGGAGGGAGGCGGAGGAAGAGTAGGAGGAGGAAGATGTGAAGAGAGGAGCAATTAATGAATTTACAGAAGCTTCACAAATTAAATTTCAGGCTCAGAGGAGGAAAAGTACTCAGATCCTTCACTGCAGTAACAGTACAAATACCACAGAGTAAAATACTCTAAATACTCCATTACAAGGAAAACTCCAACATTGAAAATCTGACTGAGGTAAAATTACTCAAGTATTATCAGCAAATTGTACTCAGAGTATCAGAGGTAACTGTAGTGTGCAGTGTTCACTTATTATATTCTACAATAGTAAATTCTGACGCAGCATTCTGATTGGACAGGAGTCGTCCCATGAGTGCTGGTGTACAGTACAGCAGCACTGGGACTACTTCCTCTGCACGTATCACTCCACCTTACAGGTCTTCTGAGCCTTTAATTATGTTAATCGTTGATCAGCGAACATTAAAAGTCATTGTGACACAAAATGAAACTTACAACCACAAACATTTGAGTTAAATAATAAATGGTGTGATTATCTTCTGCACTTGGTTTGTGACCTCGTGCCTACGACCAAATTACAGCCGTGCAACAGCACATGATGCGTCCAAGGGCTGTCGGAAATTTGAAAATCCAATGATATTTTTTTTTCCAGTTTCTGGGTGTTAAACATGGTGTAAGTTTGGTGATTTGTAAAGAACATGCCTCCTCTGGGCGGGTTTGGAAGGTATGATTTATTTAGAAATAAAAATAAAAATAAATACAAAACACAACCTTTTAAATTTCTATGCCGCCAGTTTTTTTTAAGACAAAAAAAAAGCCCAAAAATTTTTTGAAGAAAAAAAAAAAAACACCAATTTTTTTAAGACAAAAGAAAACATTACCAAAGGAAAATTGCCAAAAATTGGTAGAAAAAAGGCCAATTTTTTTAAAGTTTTAAAAAAAATAAATAATTTTTTTTAAAGAAAACATGGTCGGTCACGAGGGCGGTTTGACCATGATTGGTAGTGCTATCATTGTTACCATGGAGAAGGTTTTCAGTCCACTCCGACTCTGACCTGCGTTCAGCGTCTTCGTCCATAGAAGCATCCGTCTGTCTGTCTGTCTGTCTGTCTGACAGTTAGTTATCAACAGTTTATTGATTCATTGATTTTCTTTCCCAGCCCACTGTAAAGAGTGAGGACAGTCTGCAGCTGATGAGTTCATGAACGTGAGGTTAATGAGTTAAAACATCGACACAGCTGGATATCTGAGTGATCTTTAAAAAGCCGTCTGTGCAGATTACGCTTCACTAAATGCAACATAAATCAACCTGAACCGGAAACACTGCACAACCACTGAATTTCTGCTGAGCGACAATCTTCAGAAATTTCCAGAGCCCGACGACAAATCAAACTCCGCAGATAAACTTTAACCAAACCATGAAAACTAAGAAAACAAACAACAAAAAACAAACAAGTAGACATAAGAGTTTTTAAAATCCTGGTTTCAGCCCCGTCAGTGAACGTCTCATCACAGTGCAATATTATGAAGAGATCACTTCACTGTCAGTGTGGACAGGAGGAATTATTACACTTGGACTTATTACACTTGGACTTAACAAAAATACTGAGGAGTACAGCTTTAAACCAGAGCACACACACACACACACACACACACACACACACACACACACACACACACAGTCACACACTGACTTACGTTTGGAGTCCTTCACAGTTTTCAGAGCCGACTGCAAACGCTCCAACATGATGAACAGTGGAAACAAGCAAACACAGGAAACTACAACTGCCTGTCCCGTCTGTCTGTCTGTCCACCTGTCTGTCTGTCTGTCCACCTGTCTGTCTGTCTGTCCACCTGTCTATCTATCTGTGTGTGTGTGGGGCAGGTCGTTCCTCTGAAAGCAGAGTGAGACTGAGTGTGGGCTGCAGAGAGAGACAGCTGAGAGAGAGGGGGCGTGGCCAACAGAACGCAGATAACACACACACACACATACACACACACGCACACATTAACAGAGGAGATTATTGTTAATGTTTCAGAGGAGGTGATGCGTTCGAGGTCTCTTGAACTGAGTTGTAAACCTCGTTGCTGTTCCTTCCAGCTGAATGCAGTCGACTCAGTGGAACAAACAGAAGCGCAGCTGCTGCTTTAATCAACCAGAGACTCTCTCTCACACACACACACACACACACACACACACACACACACACACACACACACACACACAGAACTGTCAGCGCCTCCTGGAGGCTGAAACTCTTCATTACAGTCACATCATGAACAAACAGTGTCCTGATGACGGATCTGTTCTCACCATCTGAACACAAACTCAGTTTCTGTAGCACTTCACTGTGTGGTCATGTGACTGCAGGTGACACACAGGTGTGTCCCACATGTGAAATATACCAACACACCAGGGCTGCACGATCATGGCCAAAAAGATAATCAGGCTTGTCTTGATCAATATTTAGATCACAATAACTTCTCATGATTATTGAACAAAATATTTTTCTTGTACTTTCACAGTTAAACAGTCAGAGCGCTGCGTTCACCTCCACCTGGTGCTGCATGTCTGCTGAGGTACAAATCTTTGCATCTAAATAAAACAAAACAAAAGGTTCATCTTCACCTGAACTCAGTGCCTCTTCCATGCGTACCTTTCCCCCACATACATGTATTTTCAGAGCGGGCACAGTACCGTGACGTGCTGCAGCGTTGCTGTCATGAACGTCTGAGTTAACACTGGATTAAGACGGAGATTAACGGTAACGTATGTAACTCATTCATTAATTCTGACCAAATTTGACACAAATGTCTAACAGGATAAAATAATGAAGGTCAAAAGGGCCCAAGAACCCAGGGCCCACTGGACCAGGAGGAACCCAGGGCCCACTGGACCAGGAGGAACCCAGGGCCCACTGGACCAGGAGGAACCCAGGGCCCTCTGCACCAGGAGGAACCCAGGGCCCTCTGCACCAGGAGGAACCCAGGGCCCTCTGCACCAGGAGGAACCCAGGGCCCATTGCACCAGGAGGAACCCAGGGCCCTCTGCAGCAGGAGGAACCCAGGGCCCTCTGCAGCAGGAGGAACCCAGGGCCCTCTGCATCAGGAGGAACCCAGGGCCCACTGGACCAGGAGGAACCCAGGGCCCTCTGCACCAGGAGGAACCCAGGGCCCTATGCACCAGGAGGAACCCAGGGCCCATTGCAGCAGGAGGAACCCAGGGCCCTCTGCACCAGGAGGAACCCAGGGCCCTCTGCACCAGGAGGAACCCAGGGCCCATTGCACCAGGAGGAACCCAGGGCCCTCTGCACCAGGAGGAACCCAGGGCCCATTGCACCAGGAGGAACCCAGGGCCCTCTGCAGCAGGAGGAACCCAGGGCCCTCTGCAGCAGGAGGAACCCAGGGCCCATTGCACCAGGAGGAACCCAGGGCCCTCTGCAGCAGGAGGAACCCAGGGCCCTCTGCACCAGGAGGAACCCAGGGCCCTCTGCAGCAGGAGGAACCCAGGGCCCTCTGCATCAGGAGGAACCCAGGGCCCACTGGACCAGGAGGAACCCAGGGCCCTCTGCAGCAGGAGGAACCCAGGGCCCACTGGACCAGGAGGAACCCAGGGCCCTCTGCACCAGGAGGAACCCAGGGCCCTCTGTACCAGGAGGAACCCAGGGCCCTCTGCAGCAGGAGGAACCCAGGGCCCTCTGCACCAGGAGGAACCCAGGTGAGTTAACTCAGGTTAATCAGTGAGGACGGATAAGGAGAGAGCAGCTGTCTGTGGACACCTCATGTAAAACCATTTTCTGTTTGTCTCTTTGATTTGACCCAAAGCAGCTGAAACTGATTCACAATCACGTGATTGATCTCCCTGAAGTTGAACTGACCTGGTGTTACACTGTGGACATTAAGTGTTCCCTTCATGTTTTGAGCAGTGTACTTTCCTTCCTCCCGTTACATCATTTGTTGTGTTCAGTGACTAATACAGCTGCTCATAACTTCAGATGTTGCCTCATCATCATCAGACAATCTTCCTCATGAGAACTGTTGACAACATGTTTATTACTGATCACATGCAGAATGACTGTTTCTGATGAAAGCCAGACCATGTGACCTGCGAAGACTGTTTACACATTTAATCTGAGCTGAGGTCTGAGAACAGAGGGACTCGTACTCTGACTGAAGTGAATCAGTGCTGTGTCATGTTGGACTCAATAAAACGGACGCGACCATCAGTGTGTGAATGAAGTGAAAGCTGAGGGTTCACTGGGACTCACCTCCACCGCTCACTTCCTGAGAGGCGATGACGAATCCAAAACCTTCTCCTGACCGCCTCCTCAGCTCCACCTCCACCGTCTTAACTCCTCCTCTCCCGTCCTTGGCTATTGCTCCCAGTGCTCCCCCCCCACCTCCCCCTTTGATGGGAGGAGGCCCTCCGGCGCTCTCCTCTACGCCCAGCAAATCTCGCGGCTCCAAGGTGAGCGTCACAGGAACTGAGTCCAGGAAGCTGGTGCTCTGGATGAGGGCCGAGCTCGGGGGCCCGTTAGGCGTCTGAGCAGGAGGGGCCCCTGGAAAACAAAGAGGAGTCAGACTGATAAAGACAGGGGGTGCAGGAGGAGACGCGCCGATAGGAGCAGGAGGAGTCGAGCGGTGTGGTTACCTTGGTGGGTCCCCGGGGCCGGGAGGTGGCCCTCCTGAGGACTCTCCAGGACCAAGCCAGCCTGGCTGAGCGGGGGGACGCCCCCCAGCAAGGCACCCGTGGACGGGGAAGGCAAGTCGGCTGAAGTCGGGGGATGGGAGGAAGGGGGCGTGGCCAGGCCGTGTGGGGAGGGGAGGGGCTTGTAGAGGTTGGGGGTGACGACTGGTGAAGAGACGGGACCTGAAGGAAGAAGCTGATTTAGTTTTTTCACGTGGAACAGGACCCGTGTTTTATCAGATCAGACTGAATGTACAGCCGTACCTCCTCTGTAGACCAGCAGGACCACCTCCCCCTGTTTGGTGTGCTCCTGCAGGACTCTCTGGACCTGAGGACAAAAAACAAAGACTGAAGATGGTTATTATTATTCTAGTGGGTTGAAATGGAGATTTACAGGGATGCACGATAATATCGGCACCTCATCAGTGTCGGCTGATACAGTGAGTGAATATCACAGACACTGAACAGTGTTTCATGTCTCCACCTGCTGGTGGGCCGTCACCATCAGAGTCTGTGTGTGTAATATGATGTTAATCCACTACAGAAGAGACTTGGTGATGGTCACTGACCTCAGGTGGGAAAGGTGGATATATTAATATCAGCATTGTTATCGGCAAAAAAAGTTGTTATATATTAGGATATCAGATATCGGCAGAAAATCCTGCAGTCATGCATACCTCAAGATTTATTAAGTGTCCTGCGCCAACAGCCATGGTAGCTTCTCTCTGCCGTCAACAGTAACTGTCAGATGGTGGTCACTGATGGAACAGCCACGGGAAACAATGCATGTTTCAGTATCTTGCCTAAAGACACGCGGGCTGGAGGAGCCAGGAATTGAACCCCCGATCTTCCAAATATTGGATGTCTCTGAGCCACAGCTGCCCCAAATGAGATGATAATAAACTCCCAATGTCCTCAAACAAGTACCTCCTAAATCACAGCGTCTGAGCTTGTTACCTCTGCTAACATGGGTCAAATCTGTCGTCATATCAAACCACAGATTCAACCATAAATGTGACTGGGTTTTATCCAGACTGACTTCGCCATCTTTTTTTTAATACATAAATTCGTGTTTGTGGTTTTGCTGCCACCAGATGACAAAATGAGTCCACAAACAGGGACAACAGGTCCACGTTCATCATCAGGTGCAGCAATCCCAAAATGTTACGTCCTCACATGATTCGTGGCTCCAGTCTATAAAGATAATGGACGCAGCCTGGAGGAGGCCGTCAGATAGAAACACAGACTGAAGGTTTGATCGGACCAAACTTTATAAACCAGCTCCTGAAACTCACTGATGCATTCAGAGTGACATCATGACGACTGTGTCTGTGAGTCCGTCCAGAAACAACCAGCTCGTTGAGACAGGCGCTGTTCTTCGAAGAATGACACAGACACTTGTGATTGAATTTCTGGATAGCCAATGAGAGTGGAGCTTTCTGAGACAACCTTGACCCTGATTGGTTGGATGTTGATGAGTAATAATCTCACCTGGGAGAAGCTGAGGCTCTGTACGTCTGCTCCGTTGATCTTCACCACGGCGTCCCCCGGCTGCAGCGAGGGGCAGTGCCTTCGATCCCAGACCCGTCTCACCACCGCCAGCTGACCTCCTTGCCCCGCCGCCATCATGCTGAACCCCAGCCCCCCACTCTCACTGCGCCCGAGAGCCACCGGTACGAGCTCCCCACCAGGAGCCGACCCTGGTGACCCCGCCCCGAGGGGGAGCACCAGCCCCGGGTTTCCTCTGGAGGCTGGAGAGGGCGCTTGGTGATTGGCTGGACAGCCGTTAAAGCCACAGGGCGGGACGTCTCTGGGTGGGGTCAGGGCGAGGGAGGTCTGAGGCATCGGCGGGCGCTGCACAGGAGCGCCAGGAGGTGTGGTGGAGGAGGTGGGGTTCTGAGAGGAGGTGGGGCTGGTGGAGTTTTGGAGGAGGCCCGTCTCTGGCTGAGAGAGGGGCAGTTTGGACAGAGCGTGGGAGGACGAGGAGGTGTGGGGGAGCGTGGAGGAGGAGATGGGGAGCGCTGACGTCGACAGGTCGCTCTCCGAAGACTTGGAGCTCTGATGGTGGAGGAGGGAGGAGGAGGAGAGGGCGGGGAGGGTGCTGCTGCTGTAGCAGATCAGAGAAGACCTGAGAGGAGGAAGAGTTTATAACAAAACTTCAAATATGTTTATTTAATATTTCAGGATCAGCACTCGTACTCGTATCATCAGTAAAAATAGAGTCGTCTCAGTCAGCGTCCCTGAGGGACGCCATGATACAGGCTGACCCTCTTCATAAACACCATTTCTACTGTTGCTAACACTGCTAATGCTAACACTGAAGCTCCTCCCACCTCCGTGTTCCAGCATTGGACACACCACCGTCAGAGTCACTGTGATTGGCTGCTGTCCTCTCTGGAGGGGGGGGTGGACCCAGAGGGGGGTCAGAGGGAGAGGGGGTGGGCGGGCCTGTCAGCCCGTTTGTCATTGGCTGAGCAGCGTAGGAGGGCGGGGTGTGGCTGAGTCCTGGATTTCAGAGTGAAGGAGGAGGAAATTATCAGACAGTTACTGATTAATGATCACCAGAGAATTAAAAACAGAGAGGAAGATGAAAGGGTTAATGATTTATCACAAATGTGTGTGTTTAATTCTCCGTCTTGTTTAAGACATGAAATGAAGTTTCAGAGATGAAAGCAGATTAATAAGACATCAGGCTGCAGCCTCTGTGAACAGTTCGGTACAAACAGCTTCTCTGCAGCTTGACGTCATGTGTCTGAGGTGTGATGACAGCTGATGATGATGATGATGATGAGGGGTTTCTGGCTGACCTGGCGTGCTGCCGTTGGCGTCTAGTGTTCGGCTGTAGGTGAGGTGTGTCAGGCTGCGGTTCATGTTTGGAGGGTTGGGGGGCTCGCTGGGCGTCTGTGGCTGCTGAAGGGGTTAAAAAGTCAGAGACAAGGTTATTGATGAACACACAGTCACCGATGAAGAAGAATAAAAACTACTGAGACATATGAGACGCACCGCCTCCAGACTCTGTTTGGGACATCCGTCGGGGTTGTAAAGCATCGGGTATCCTCTCCTCAGCACCACGTCCACGCTCTGACCCATCGGCACCGCCTTCAGCATCTCTACCACCTCTTTATGAGAGCGGCCCAACACGCAGCTGTCATTGATGTAGACCAGGATGTCCGCTGGAGGACCAGACACCAGGAGACACAGTCAGTGGACACGTTATTACATCAGAGCGTCACATGTTCAGCTGTCAGGTTTCTTTCACCCGATATTTATTCTCCTTTCACGTGGTTGGGTTTAGGAAATAAGAACAGGAAGTGGCTTGACAATCTTACAGGAAGTGAACACCGGCCTCCTGGGTTAAAGTCAGTGGTTGTTGCATCCATCATATATGATACACGAGGTGCAGACTTGATGAGGAAATACAGCGAGTGCTGGACGGAGCAGTGAGTGACAACAACCCCGCCCACATTCAAGAGGACTGTCTGAACACACCGAGGGTCTAGGTACCATGTCTGAAGGCTCACTGCTGGTTCCAAAGGTGCTGGACTGAAAGGGTTTGGTGGAGACGGGGCTGATGTACCAGTCTGTTCCACTTCACATGAGCTTTGTGGTATCATCCAGCACAGCTACTCATCTGTAGCTGTGGCTCATCTGTGGTTCATCTCCCAGAGTGACAGTCGTACGACACCTTCAGAGCTCCAGTCCTCAAATAATGTTTGTCTTTTTATCACTTAATGTAGAAGTTCATATTTTTTGTTGCGTGTTCTTTTGTGGAGTCACTTTGATGACAGTACTCATCTCCCCACATGTTCCAGCAGTACAAGTTCACCCCCAACTCTGTTTTACAAGAGCAGGATGCAGCGACAGTGCTGTGATTGGTTTAAAGAAACAAAAACAAGTGATAGTGTCTAAAGGCCCTGACACGCCAAGCTGACGGTCGGCCGTCAACCAAAGTCGGGCCGTCGGTGAGCGTCTGTCGCCCTAGTTTTTGTGGTGTGTCCCGCACCGTCTGCACTTCGGCGTCAGCGGCTTTTCGGCTGATTGAGCATGTTGAATCGGCAGCAGAGCTTGTGGGTGAGAGAGATCACTCTGATTGGCTGTTCAGGTTTTATTTCCTCGCCCCTGTAGCGAGTGAATCTGCCTGTAGTGAAACTGGGGCTAACCGGTGCTTCCTCCTCAGGCTCCACTTCACTCAGCTGCCCCACAGACCCGCTGCTTCTTCACACTTTAACCTGAATAACAAACCGGAGCTAGCTGGGAGCGGCTAGCGGAGCGTTAGCCGCAGCATGAGCGGAGGGAAGCACAGCCAGTTAGCCTCCGCTAGTCTCTGAGCTAGCCCCGGCTCTCCGTTTGGATCCAACCGGAGCACCGAGCCCTGGTTTGTTATTCAGGTTAAAGTGGGAAGAAGCAGCAGGTTTATGGGGCAGCTGAGTGAAGTGGAGCCTGCGGAGGAAACACCGGGACCGTCTGGATGTAATAGTCCGTGGAGGTGCTGCGGTGCTCGGCTGCACAGATAGGAAACCCCTCGGCTGACAGGATGTACCACTCTCTCACTCCGCTCTCTCTCACGCAGGTGCAGAACGTACGTGCTACTTGGCCGTCGGATGTAGTCCGTGTAGTGTGTTCAAATGCAACTGACACAGGGCGACGTGAGGCGACGTGAGGCGACGCAACAGTTGGCTTTCATCACCGCTAGTTCTTTGATGTCAGTTTGGTGTGTTCACCTGACTGATGATGATGATGATGATGATGATGAGTCTGACTGGTCTCTTTGTGTTACACTTGTTTTGAACTCGTCTCTGTACATTATTCTCTGAACTTCATTCTGAATGTTTCAGTCATGAAAAAACAGTTTGACTCTTCTTTTAAAACATTTTCATATTTTTACTGTTTATTTCTTTATTCTGAATTCACCTGATCATCTTCACTTAATAACCAGTTTCTGTCTTTTGTTCTGTTTCTTCTCTGGTGTCGAGCGCTCAGGAGTTTTCTGCTGCCTGTTGAAACTCTCTGTTCTCTTTCCCACGAGGTTTCATGAACTGTGTGTGTGTGTGTGTGTGTGTGTGTGTGTGTGTGTGTGTGTGTGTGTGTGTGTGTGTGTATTACATTCCTGACTATTTATCCTCAGTGCATGTGAGCAGGTCTGACAGTGTGGGAGAGAAAGGAGGCTGTGTGTCGGACAGATTAAAGAGTGTGTGTATGTGTGTGTGTGTGTGTGTGGGGGGGGGGGGGGGGGGGGGGGGGGGGATTAGTTGTAGATCATGTGATTGTGTTTTAGAGAAAAATAAAGACCTGGGAACCAAACAGCAACATAATCCTGCAGACCGACAGACAGCTGTGTGTTTCAGACGTGCAGGTTTCAGCATATCTGCAGTGTGTGTGTGTGTGTTTACTACAGTGACAGTAGTATTACTGTAGTAGCAGTGTAACATGAACAGAGCGTTTTCACAGCAGACTGTACTGACCTGTCAATCACAGGTGGAACTAACGACATCATCTCCTGCTGCAGTTCAGAGCTCTCGTTAACGTGAATCAGTTCCACCTGTGATTTTCCTGCTGCGACGAGTCGACATGTCTTCACTTAACAGAATCAGATTCATTTACAAAAATGAAGAAATCAAAGTGAAAGTGAACATGAAGCGAGTTTTAACAGAGGAGTTAAACATCTGAAAAAGCTGTCAAGCTCTCAAACATTTAAATGAAATTTTACTTTTTATTCGTTTCCACAGAAGTTTTACCGATCAGTCAGTACGTTTACACAACGTCAGAGGAAATTAATTTATTGTGTCAGTCTTTTAAAACCCCTGTAAACATGTCAGTGTGAGTGAAATGGTCCTGCAGTGAATGTGTCACAGTGGGACTAACACACCCAGATCATGTGACTCCTACATGTATACAGTCAATCAGACCCAAACTGGCCGAGGCGCTCTGAGCATGCTCCACAGTTTCCGCCCCGGGCTTTGACCCGGAAGTCCAATAGCATTAAATGTGTCAGAGAAGAAGAAGCCGGTAACAACATGGAGAAATCTACATCCAGAGCTGTGACTTTTTGGACGGACCAAATGTACAGAGCTGTAAAGTTGTCCACCATGGTAGCAGTTAGCAGCTAGCTAACCGTAGCTAACTTGTTTGTCCATTGTTTGGTCTGTGACGTAATAGGTCAACAGGAAAAAGGTCCAATACTAACAAGCTGAAAGGGGACATATCTCCACCTATCGTAGAGGAGTTGCACATATTTGGCTCAATAAATGGATTCCCCTCCCGTGCTTGTGTACTGGGACAAGGACAGTAGGCCAGTTAGATGTCCTCATCCAGCTGGGACTGGAGACACAGTGGGTTTCAGAGGTCAGAGTAACACCTGTAAACACCTGCAGAGCTGTTCACATGATGTCATCGTCTTTTCTTCAACACTGAACTTTGGTGTGTTTACTTCCTGTTTGTGAAGCTCTCACTGTGCGTTCCAATCCTCACACCACCATACTGCTTAGTACGCAGGACAAAGGTTTAGTGTGTC
>CM069301.1:1484175-1529175 GCA_035609425.1 Epinephelus awoara
TTAATCCTTCAGATTAACACTGAGGAGAGGATGTGGGGCAGAGTGAGGCAGGTTTGGTGTTTGAAGGATTACAGACTGAAGATCCTCTTTCCCTCCCAAATAAAAAACTCCACTTCAATCACGCACACCCACATTTACAAGAAGTACTTTTTACAGCGGATCTTGGGTGCGTTTGTTTTTCATACCTTTGAACTTGCCGCTCTCCAGCAGAGCTCCAGACTCCTCCAGAGAGAAAAACTCCTCGATAGACACAAAGTTGTAGTCCACACCTGAGATCTCCCCGTCCCGAGGCTGCCGGGTCGTACCTGTGGGGACGGACACCGTCATGTGAGGGCAGTAATTATATTACTGAATTCAAACATGCTCAAGATGTTCCCACATAAATCAATTTAAGGCATTAACATTATTATTATTATTATTACTGCTTATAATATCACAGTTTAGTTTGTCCAAATGGTGTTGCCGTACCTGCAGCTGTTACTCAACAGCTGCAGGTACAATCACCAGCCCTTTTCCACACAGAGGTGGCGCCATAGAGCCACCACAAAGTTCCCTCTTTACGCCGCCTTCACACGTTTACACAGAACCAAACAACGGCGCCATCATGTGGCTCCAGTGTGTGATGTCAGACAGCATGATGACATCACAGAGTCAAAAGAGGCGTGACATGTAACACAACAGCGTCAGCCTCTAGTGTGACATACAACATACGTGTCAGCAGCTCTTTATAAACAATAACAATGACATCACATGTCAATAACAATCATTTAGCGTCCCTGTTATATGGTGGCTGATCTCGTCCTCTGCTCGGAGGGTAAGGAGCTCCTGGACCTCACTGTTTGAGTTAGCTGCTAACTGCTAACAGCTGCTGTCCTTCTTCTGTGAGTTACCTGCTAACTGCTAATAGCTGCTGTTCTTCTTCTGTGAGTTAGCTGCTAACTGCTAACAGCTGCTGTTCTTCTTTGAGTTAGCTGCTAACTGCTAATACCTGCTGTTATTATTCTTTGAGCTAGCTGCTAACTGCTAACAGCTGCTGCTCTTCTTTGAGTTAGCTGCTAACTGCTAACAGCTGCTTTCTAAATCTCCTGCGTTGGGTCGCACACATAACATGTCATCAAAAGGTCACACCTGTCCTGTTTATACAGACGTTTTGCTCTGTTGCCAGTGGGAACACACTTTTCCCAGTAGAAGTCCTGTGTTTTGTAATCTGTCTACCCTCCCAACCTCATGGGATCGCAGCCGTCCCTGATACGGCGGTTATACACTTATTAGTAATTAATCTCGGGAATAAATGGATACATACAAATTTCGATGCATAAATTTACATAGAAAAACATACGAACAGTAAATGAGAACAGCTCAGCATGGAAATCTGATGGATGATAACTTTAACGTGATGTCTGTGAACACAACAGAACATGAAGAGCTCTCACTCTGTCAGATTATATTGAGACCAAACACTGTGTGTGTGTGTGTGTGTGTGTGTGTGTATACTTCAGTGCATTTCCCCTGACAGCCAACTTTTCCACTGACCTACAATACTACACTCACACACACACACACACACACACACACACACACACACACACACACACACACACTATTTAAATACCTCTCTGACACATGTTCAGTCACTTCCTGTAATCATTAACAGACGCTGTGTTTGAAGTGAGACCAAACCTTCAGCTGCTCAGGGTCAACTTTACCTTCAGCTTAAAGGAACATACCGCTGTATTTGTTTCACCCACAGACTGGGACCAGACTGGGACCAGACTGGGACCAGACTGGGACCAGACTGGGACCAGTGTCAACTGGTCTCATAATTAAGAGAAAGTACTTAGAGTTTCATCAACATTAATATCAAAACATAAAAATATGGGTGCAGAATCTGTGTTGGCTGTGAAGGCACTGACGCACCAAGCTGACGGTCTGCTGTGTGTGTGTGTGTGTGTGTGTGTGTGTGTGTGTGTGTGTGTGTGTGTGTGTGTGTGTGTGTGTGTACAGGTGTGTCTTACAGGGCACAGCTCGCAGGTACAGGTTCTCTCTGATGAGCTGCTGCAGCTGACTGTCCATGGAGCCCGGAGTGAAACACTTACTGAGGTACAACCTGAGATCCTTACAAAGGGACGAACCTGACACACACACACACACACACACACACACATTATATCATAGTGATGTCATCAAACGTCTCATGTCGTGTGTGTTCCAAACTGAGCACTGGAGACACATTCACAGACGGCAGCCTGTTCAGTTCACTTCATATGTTTCTGTCAAATTATTTCCAGGAAGGTTTTTGTCCCTGCTCAGCTTCCGTCCCTCACACAGTACACACAGCAAGCTGCCGATGTTTAAAATAAAATCCTAGATGATTATTTTAATCATCACTTAATCTGCAGATTATTTTTTGCATTCATCCTCAGCATCATTTCATCTATAAAATGTCTAAAAAAAGTTTGTGATTTGATGTGATTAGGTCTCACGCAGGGGCGTAGTGGACCGGGGGGTACGGGGGTACACGTCCCCTGCAGCTGCTGTATCTGTCCCCTATGTGTCCCGCACTTCTCGAGCCGTTCAGTTCATTTTAATAAGTTGGAGTCAGTTTTTCCAAAGTTGAAGGCACGTGAGAGAGCAGGCAAGGTGTGTACTTGCTGTTGCTTTTATCGTCATCACAGCTGAGAGCATGCACTTTATGTTTAAACTAAAATGTGCAGCAAACAAGGCGGCAAGATGCAGAAACTCTGCACTTGTTCTTTATATCAAACCATGTAGGCTGCTCAGTTCAGAAGCATCAGTACCAGCTAACTGCTACCTCTGATAAATATGGCTTGCTAAATGGCTTCATGCTGGCATTAGACTGACTTTCCCTTATTTGCACTCAGTATTTATTTGCTTGTGTATTTTTTAATCCGTAATACTGTGATAGAAAGAGGGACGACAAAGCAGCTCTCAGGGATCATGACGGGGAGCAGGCAGCGGCAGCAGCACTGACAGTCAGGAGGTTTCACAGGTGAGGAAAGATATTAAGCAGTGTTAGAAAGAACACTGAAAACCTGTACTCACGCAGAAGTACTGTTACATTACTAACACATTACTCAACTACAAGTAAAACTGCAAATGTCCAAAGTTCTCTCGATCAGAATCTCCACAGCGAGACTAAATGCTGATTGGAAGGTTGTTTTACTTTAGTTTAATGTGGTGTCACTTTTGTTTTAGTGGCTGTTTAACATCTCGATGCTCGGCGGTCAGGGTTCATGTCAACACAACTAGAGCTCGGTGGCTCAAAGGTTTGATTTTCATCATTTAATTAATGAATCTGATCATTAATTTAAGAGCTGAAATTGTTCCCCAGGGTTCTGCCCACTGCAGGAGACGACCTCTCTTCCTGGTCGTGAGTTGTTTTTGGTTATTTGGTTTGGTTCCTTGGCTGCTAAGGAGAGGTGCGGTTGATTGGGAGAGAATATTTCAGTAACCCGTCGCCCTCACTTCCAATATGATGGCTACGCCCCTGGTCACATGACACTCAGTCTAACGTCACATGAGACAAACAGAAACAGCCATAACTGAAACAAATAATTGATCATCAATACAGCTGCTGATCAGCTTCCTGTCGACCAGCTGAATGTTTCCAGTGAGCATGAAAATAAAACACGAGCATCAAACATCAAACAAAAACTAAAATATCAGTAACACCTTTAAACATGTGCGCTCACCTGGAGAGACCGTCTTGATTCTGATTGGATGAGGACAGGAGTTGAGGACTCCTCTGACATCACCGAGGGTCATCCCTAACACGGGCGTCCCCCCGATCTCTAAGATGATGTCGCCCACAGTGGGCCCGCCCCCATGGGCCGCTGTGACGAATGGGAACTCGCCGTAGTCTGCCCCGCCCCCGATGGCCAGACCCAGCTCTCCAGAGCCGCCGCCCAGCGGGACGAAGCTCTCCTGCACCTTCGAGCGCCAGTGCAGCTTCTTCACAGTCGCTTTAGACATGGCGTCCGAGCTGCAGACAGGAAGAGATGAGCAGAGTTACTGAGCATGCTCAATGAGACACCTCGTTTCACCTGCTGTTCACAAGACGCAGCTTTAATGTTCAACTGCTGGTGTCTGATGTCTCTGCGACACACTCAGAGTGATGAGGCATCCACACCTGATCACACCTGTCCACACCTGATCACACCTGTCCACACCTGATCACACCTGTCCACACCTGTCCACACCTGATCACGCCTGTCCACACCTGATCACACCTGATCACACCTGTCCACACCTGATCACACCTGATCACACCTGTCCACACCTGATCACACCTGTCCACACCTGATCACACCTGATCACACCTGTCCACACCTGTCCACACCTGATCACACCTGATCACACCTGTCCACACCTGATCACACCTGATCACGCCTGTCCACGCCTGATCACGCCTGTCCACGCCTGATCACGCCTGTCCACGCCTGATCACGCCTGTCCACACCTGATCACACCTGTCCACACCTGATCACACCTGTCCACACCTGATCACACCTGATCACGCCTGTCCACACCTGATCACACCTGTCCACACCTGATCACACCTGATCACGCCTGTCCACGCCTGATCACGCCTGTCCACGCCTGATCACGCCTGTCCACACCTGATCACACCTGTCCACACCTGATCACACCTGATCACGCCTGTCCACACCTGATCACACCTGTCCACACCTGATCACACCTGATCACACCTGTCCACACCTGATCACACCTGATCACGCCTGTCCACACCTGATCACACCTGATCACACCTGTCCACACCTGATCACACCTGTCCACACCTGATCACACCTGATCACACCTGATCACACCTGTCCACACCTGATCACACCTGATCACACCTGTCCACACCTGATCACACCTGATCACACCTGATCACACCTGTCCACACCTGATCACACCTGATCACACCTGATCACGCCTGTCCACACCTGATCACGCCTGTCCACACCTGATCGCACCTGATCACACCTGATCACACCTGTCCACACCTGATCACACCTGATCACACCTGATCACACCTGTCCACACCTGATCACACCTGATCACACCTGATCACACCTGATCACACCTGTCCACACCTGATCACACCTGTCCACACCTGATCACACCTGATCGCACCTGATCACGCCTGTCCACGCCTGATCACACCTGTCCACACCTGATCACACCTGATTACACCTGTCCACACCTGATCACACCTGATCACACCTGTCCACACCTGATCACACCTGTCCACACCTGATCACACCTGTCCACACCTGATCACACCTGATCGCACCTGATCACGCCTGATCACACCTGATTACACCTGTCCACACCTGATCACACCTGATTACACCTGTCCACACCTGATCACACCTGATCACACCTGATCACACCTGATCACACCTGATCACACCTGATCACACCTGATCGCACCTGATCACACCTGTCCACACCTGATCACACCTGTCCACACCTGATCACACCTGATCGCACCTGATCACGCCTGATCACACCTGATTACACCTGTCCACACCTGATCACACCTGATCACGCCTGTCCACACCTGATCACACCTGATCACACCTGATCACACCTGATCACACCTGTCCACACCTGATCACACCTGTCCACACCTGATCACACCTGATCGCACCTGATCACGCCTGTCCACGCCTGATCACACCTGTCCACACCTGATCACACCTGATCACACCTGTCCACACCTGATCACACCTGTCCACACCTGATCACACCTGTCCACACCTGATCACACCTGATCGCACCTGATCACGCCTGTCCACGCCTGATCACACCTGTCCACACCTGATCACACCTGATTACACCTGTCCACACCTGATCACACCTGATCACACCTGTCCACACCTGATCACACCTGTCCACACCTGATCACACCTGATCACACCTGTCCACACCTGATTACACCTGATCACACCTGTCCACACCTGATCACACCTGATCACACCTGTCCACACCTGATCACACCTGATCACGCCTGTCCACACCTGATCACACCTGTCCACACCTGATCACACCTGATCACGCCTGTCCACACCTGATCACACCTGTCCACACCTGATCACACCTGATTACACCTGTCCACACCTGATCACACCTGATCACACCTGTCCACACCTGATCACGCCTGTCCACACCTGATCGCACCTGTCCACACCTGATCACACCTGTCCACACCTGATCGCACCTGTCCACACCTGATTACACCTGTCCACACCTGATCACGCCTGTCCACACCTGATCGCACCTGTCCACACCTGATCGCACCTGTCCACACCTGATTACACCTGTCCACACCTGATCACGCCTGTCCACACCTGATCGCACCTGTCCACACCTGATCACGCCTGTCCACACCTGATTACACCTGTCCACACCTGATCACACCTGTCCACACCTGATCGCACCTGTCCACACCTGATCACGCCTGTCCACACCTGATCGCACCTGTCCACACCTGATCACACCTGTCCACACCTGATCACACCTGTCCACACCTGATTACACCTGTCCACACCTGATCACACCTGTCCACACCTGATCACACCTGATCACACCTGTCCACACCTGATCACACCTGTCCACACCTGATCGCACCTGATCACACCTGATCACACCTGCAAAAACCTATGATCACCTGTAAACACTGGCAGAGAGTAACACACTCTTGACACTGGTAAACTCTGTGAATGCCTTCAGACACGAGTGAACACCTGTTTAGAGGCCTGTACACACACCTGTTCACACATTACAGCATCTGCAAACAGCTCACCTCCTCACTCCATCACCAGAGAGCTTTGTGTCCTTCTGAGGAAGCTTCTTTACAGAACTTTATAAACACATGTTCACTCCTGTAAACTCCTGAGGTGGGAGAGTTTAAGAAATCAAACTATTTTTCAAACACATTTCAAACACTCCCTAGTTAGGTAACAAGGAGGAAAGAAGGACAACTATGAAGTAATTAAGGAGGTAAAGAAGCTTAGACAAGAAGGATTCCTAGGAGGTAACAAGGAGGTAAGCCCTTTACACAGGAAACGAAGAGATAAGGAAAGTTCCTGGTTAGAAAGGAATAAAAGAAGTCAGAGGATAACCTTTACCTCCTTACTACCTCATTAGGAGGAAGAGGGAACCCTTGTGAGGGTGCAAGGATGCTTGTGAGGGAATTAGGAGGTAAAAAAGCTTAGCTTTTAGCCTTAGCTTTTAAGTTCCTAGTTAGGATGAAAGGAGCAAAGGATGCGTTTTAACAAGCACGCAAGCAAGAGTGCAGTTAGGTGGTGAGGGAGCATAAACAACAAGATGCTTCTTAGTAACATAGTGAGGAGGTGAAATGATCTGGGTACAAGGAGTTGAGGAATCTCTCTTATCTTGTAGTGAGAATGTAAAAATGCTTCCATGTTAAACTCTCACCAGAGAGCTTAGTGTGCTTCTTCTTCCTAGTTAGATAATAAGGAGACAAGAAGGCTACCTATGAAGTAAACAAGGAGGTAAAGAAGCCCTCTAAACAAGAAGTGGGGAAAGTTAGAAAGGAGTAAAAGAAGTCGAAGGGCTGCCTTTACCTCCTCACTACCTAATCAAGAGGACGAGGGAAACCTTTTGAGGAAGCAAGGATGCTTGTGAGGGAATGCAGAGGTAAAAAAGCTTCCTAGTTAGGGTCAAAGGAGGAATGGATGCTTTCTAGTAAGGAAGCAAGAAGGTTAAAAGCTTCCTAAGTAGGTGGTGAAGAAGAATTTTTGTTAGAAAGCATCGATTACTCCTTTCACCCTAACTAGGAGGCGTTTTACCTCCTCACTATTTGACTAGGAAACATCTTTACCTCCTCACTGTCTGGCAAGGAAACATCTCTGCCGCCTTGCCTCCTCAGTAGGAAGCTAATTAGAATCATTATGACCCAACTAGGAAACATCTTTACCTCCTCACTGTCTGGCAAGGAAACATCTCTGCCGCCTTGCTTCCTCAGTAGGAAGCTAATTTGAATCATTACGACCCAACTAGGAAACATGTTTTTACCTCCTCACTATGTAACTTGGAAGCATCCTTTTCTCCTTTTTTCCTCACCACCTAACTGTGACAATAGTTCACCTCTTCTCGTCACTCCCTAACTAGGAAACATTTTTACCTCCTTGCCTCCTCAGTAGGAAGTTAATGTGACTAATCACGACCAAACTAGGACACATCGTTACCTCCTTGACTCCTTGTTAAGGATCTAACTCTGAAGCTCCTCCACTTAACCCTCAACAGTAACTCAGCCCTTCACAAAAGGACCCTGCAGACGCCTGTGCTTTTAATTCGTCTCCTAGCAACAGTGAAACGTTGTGATGAAATGTTTAATCAGCAGAGAACGGTTCCCCGCGTTCTCCGAGTGTTTGGGATCAGTTCCTCCGTCAAGTCATCGACTCTCTGCTTCAGTCTCACACAACGGCAGATGGTGGCAGACAGCAGGGAGCCGCACACACACACACACACACACACACACACACACACATTAGACACACACAGTACACACACATTATACACACAAACTCACACATACACACAATACACACACTCACAAACGAACACAGTTATACACACAAACACAAATACATGCAGACCAGCCACTGACACCATTTCATTTATACACAATCAGACCCACACACACACACACACACACACACACACACACACACACACACACACACACACACACACACACACACACGCGCTGCTAGACAGCGTACATTAAATATGGATGAGCATATGTGAAGGTGGGAGTCAGAGAGGAAACAAACAACAAACGTCTCCGAGCAGCGATTCAAATAATCCGAGCTCTGAAAAGACAAATTTAACTGATGAAACAAAAACACAAAGAAACAAAAGGGGAAGAAAAAAAGGGAAAAGGAAGCTTCAGAGGAAGGAAGGAGACGACAGAGTTCAGTGAGGGAACAAGGAGCTAAAGTAGGAGGCACAGAAGCTTTATAGGGATGAACAAAGGAGGTTCCTGGTTGGCTAATGAGGAGGAAAGATGGCTCCTTAGTATGTAGACAAGGTACAGAGGTGAGGAGGTGAGAACAGAAAAATAGTTAAAGACAAAGGAGGCAAAGAAGCATCCTTGTTAGTTAGTGAGAGGTAAAGAAGCATCCTTGTTAGGTAGTGAGGAGGTAAAGACGCATCCTTGTTAGGTAGTGAGGAGGTAAAGAAGCATCCTTGTTAGGTAGTGAGGAGGTAAAGACGCATCCTTGTTAGGTAGTGAGGAGGTAAAGAAGCATCCTTGTTAGGCAGTGAGGAGGTAAAGAAGCGTCCTTATTAAGTAGTGAGGAGGTAAAGAAGCATCCTTGTTAGGCAGTGAGGAGGTAAAGACGCATCCTTGTTAGGTAGTGAGAGGTAAAGAAGCTTCCTTGTTAGGTAGTGAGAGGTAAAGAAGCCACCTTGTTAGGTAGTGAGAGGTAAAGAAGCTTCCTTGTTAGGTAGTGAGGAGGTAAAGACGCATCCTTGTTAGGTAGTGAGGAGGTAAAGAAGCATCCTTGTTAGGCAGTGAGGAGGTAAAGAAGCGTCCTTGTTAGGTAGTGAGAGGTAAAGAAGCTTCCTTGTTAGGTAGTGAGGAGGTAAAGACGCATCCTTGTTAGGTAGTGAGAGGTAAAGAAGCGTCCTTGTTAGGTAGTGAGAGGTAAAGAAGCTTCCTTGTTAGGTAGTGAGAGGTAAAGAAGCATCCTTGTTAGGCAGTGAGGAGGTAAAGAAGCATCCTTGTTAGGCAGTGAGGAGGTAAAGAAGCATCCTTGTTAGGTAGTGAGAGGTAAAGAAGCATCCTTGTTAGGTAGTGAGGAGGTAAAGAAGCATCCTTGTTAGGTAGTGAGGAGGTAAAGACACATCCTTGTTAGGTAGTAAGGAGGTAAAGAAGCTTCCTTGTTAGGTAGTGAGGAGGTAAAGAAGCATCCTTGTTAGGTAGTAAGGAGGTAAAGAAGCATCCTTGTTAGGCAGTGAGGAGGTAAAGAAGCATCCTTGTTAGGTAGTGAGGAGGTAAAGAAGCATCCTTGTTAGGTAGTGAGGAGGTAAAGAAGCATCCTTGTTAGGCAGTGAGGAGGTAAAGAAGCATCCTTGTTAGGTAGTGAGGAGGTAAAGAAGCATCCTTGTTAGGTAGTGAGGAGGTAAAGACACATCCTTGTTAGGTAGTGAGGAGGTAAAGAAGCATCCTTGTTAGGTAGTGAGGAGGTAAAGACACATCCTTGTTAGGTAGTGAGGAGGTAAAGAAGCATCCTTGTTAGGTAGTGAGAGGTAAAGAAGCATCCTTGTTAGGTAGTAAGGAGGTAAAGAAGCCTCTTTGTTAGGTAGCGAGGAGGTGAAGAAGCATCCTTGTTAGGTAGTGAGGAGTCTTGTGAATGTATGAGGAGGCGGCTGCTGTGTCTCAGACAGGAAGTGAAGTGATACTCGTCGTTGTCACAGCGTGAACTCAACATGTGCTGCTATTAACACTTCATTAACACACTCACTCACTCCGACTCGCTGTCTGTCACTTCCTGTCTGTCACCTCGCTCACGTCAGCTGCTCACGCATCAAAATGAGACGTTTACAACCTGATTCAGTAAATGAAGCGTGTGTGTGTGTGTGTGTGTGTGTGTGTGTGTGTGTGTGTGTGTGTGTTGTACCTCTACAGACGGATGGTTCTGCTCGGTGTGTGTTTAGCGGCCATGTTCAAACTATTTCAGTGTTTCTGTCTCTCGTTACGTCTCTCGCCGTCCCGTTTCTCTGTTTCCTTCACACACACTCTCCCTCTCTGATAACAGCGGTCAGAGTACAGAGTGTGATGTCAGAGTGTGTTCAGGGAGTGGACTGCTTTACTCTCTTTATGTAGCTGTTAGAAGGAATGTGTGTGTGTGTGTGTGTGTGTGTGTGTGTGTGTGTGTTGACATGGTGTGTGTGTGTGTGTGTGTGTGTGTGAGTGGTTTCGGTCCATAGAAACCGTCTGTGTGCTGATTAAAAACCACGTGTGACCTTCAGTGAGTGTTCAGGTGGAGCACTGGGGCTGACTGTGATTGGCTCATACACCTGTCAGTAAAGACAGTGATGATGATGATGATGTCATAAATGGCTGATAATGTCTCCTCAGTGGGACCTTTATTGTGAAAGTCTCCGCTCAGTGAAGCTGCTGACAGCTGAACTCGTCCTGTAAAAACTGACTGTGTGTTTGTGGAGCGACGTCGGAGGTTTTCACTTCAAAACAGTCGGCGTCTACTGGACGTTAGTGAGACACTCTTCAGCTCCTGATTGGTTCAGACTGCTGCGTCTCCTAAAACAACACTACAGATGGTTTTTCTGGATCAAACTCACTGGTGTGACTCACAGGATCTAGACTGCGGCTCTAAATCTGCCATTGGCTGACGATTTTGGGTGTCACCCTCCCTGTGTGATACCGTGTCCAAAACACCTTCGCTACAGGAAACAGTGACCTCCAAGCTAACAACATACATGGTGAAAATGACGTCTTGATGAAGATCTGGATCGTGCCTGCTCTGTTGTTTCAGTAAATTGTTGTAAAGATCTACAACCAATGAAAGAGCTTGTTAACGCACTTCAGAAAGGCCCAGGCTCTGAGTTGATTTGCCACATCTCTAAAACGTCTCCAGTGAAATGACCTGAACCTGAACACGATCCTTTCTGTGCCAGAGGTCTGATCTCAGACTGTCCTGACTCCCTGCCAGATCAGCAAACCTGCTGCTGCTGCCGTCAGTGGAGCATCTGCCCAGTTAGCATGAGCTAACACAGCAGCAGTGCTAACACCAACACTGAGCTGTTAAACCGTCCAAACAAACTCACACTGACACCAAAACAGCTCCATCAGGTAACATTAGCCTGTGATGCTAACAGTTAGCTCTGTCACAGATTCTATTTTGTAAAGACACTGTGGCTGCGCCCTGGGCTCAGTGCTTCCCAGGATGATTTTGATTGGTTTAGAGAAACACAAACAAGCCAGAGTGGTTCTTCACCTTCGCAGAATGACTCGTATACACAGACACCATCAAGCTGCCAGGGCCTGCAGATGAAAACTAGCTTGTAAGGCTAAATCTGGCACATTTACATGACTTCAGTGATCACGTTCATTGATGTGCACTCTCCCTTTCTAAATAAAATAAACATAAACATAATATGGTGGTTCCAGATCTTTTTCGACAGCTGTGTGGATACGTCTAGTTACGTGAGATTAATCTGTCACGAACAGGTACGAGTTGTTTGAACATCAAGTCTCAGCTTTTTAAAACTCTGTGGACTGTCGAGTGACCTCACTGGGAGCTGGATTATCCACAGAGGTCCCTTCCTCTTAAAAACACACAGACCAGCTGATTTACACCAGGAAGCACTCTGAAGAAAGACGTTTCATGTTAAAAAACAAAAATCTGTTTTTACTATGCCTTCATCGCAGAGGGGCTGCTAACTACGGTGGCTGACATGAAAATGCTAAAATGCCAAAACACAAATGGACAGAGTCAGAGTTTGGTTTGTCCGTTCTGGGCTACTGTAGAAACATAGTGATCCACACCAGTGGTTCCTAACTGGTGGGCTGGGGTCCAAAAGTGGCTCATAAATATTTCAAGTTTGTTAAAAACACACTTCATTTTTAAGTACAGTGACTTTTGCAGCAGCGAGCTTTTATTTTGAAATCCTGCTGTAGAGAGAGAAACAGAAACTAATTTGACGACACGGCCGAACACAAATATGACGCTGAATATATTAAAGGTTGTGAACTGATGACTAAGGAGACATCTGGACCAACTGGGAACCACTGATGTAGACGATGACCGGCTCAACACAAATGTCTCTATCTAGAGTCAGTGTTTGGTTTGTCCGCTCTGGGCTACTGTAGAAACATGGTGGTGCAACATGGTGATCTCTGTAGACGAGGACCTGCTCCCTGTGTAGATATAAACAGCTCATTCTGAGGGAACGAGAACACAACCATCAGATTATATTCCATATTTGCTGATGTGAATCCTTCAGACTGGAGCTTTAAATATTGACTCTCACAGAGATGTTGTTAGTTCACAGTTTGTTCGTCCACTTTATTCTCCTCTAAGATGAATAATATCTGCTGTTGTGTTGATCCCCTGTGGACACAATTACAGCACTTTGGGTGTAACTAATCTAATTAGTATTGTGATAATTATCCAGTGTTCAGCCTCCCAGTAACAAACAACAGCTCCCTGAAGCGTCTGCTCCTGTTCCCACAGAGGTGAGAGGAGAAACATGCTCAGTGTTGTTGGAGAGTTTTAAAGTAGGAGAACCGGCTATTTTCATAAACAGACATTTCACCGTCTCCGTTTTCAAAAAGATCTTCGTTTACACTTACCTGTGTATATACACAAGAGCATGTCAAACCTGTAGGTGGCAGTGTAACGAGAAGCTCAAGCCTTCCATGTATCCACTGTCACCATAGCAACATAGGTCGCACTTTTGACACAGGCGCAAGTTCCGGTGCATACTGTGACGCTGGCTGTCTATAACTGCGTTTATCTACGTTTATCTCAGTTTACATGCAAACGCGCAACCGGAGTTTTCCAAAATCTCCACTCTGGCCGGAGTTTTTAGAAAGACTCGTTTTCAGAGGAGAAATCTCTGTAAATGAAGGGCACAAACGCAGGAAGATGTCTCCGTTTATCAAAATCACCGTGTACGTGTAAACGGCCTCTAACTCACAGTATCTCTCATTCCTGCTCTGTCTCCTGGTGCACTCTGTTCAGGTGTGCTGCTGGGGGGGGTGTGGCCTTTGGGAACAAAGGGAATGGTTTGGGGAGGACAGTGGTGGAAGCCGGACAGCCTGTCATGGGAAAACCTCAGTTGTCTCTTGTCTGTTTCCTGGAGCGGCTGGAGGCAGAGGTTTAACCAGGTGTGTGGAGGACGGCAGAGACGGAGCGCACTAACAGGTTGGGACCAGATTGTCTCTTTTCATGATTCCTTTTTTGTTTGTAGTTTTCTTTTTCTATCACATTGCTTTTACCCTGTTTCTTTTTTGCATTTTGAAGGATGGATATTAAACATTTGTTTACACACATGGATTACTGTCATCAGGAGAGTGATTTAAGTTGGACAGAGGGCCCGTCCCAACACCCCCCCTTGGCCCTACCCCTACATTTGTGCGTTCCTGCGAGAGGTAGTGGTCTCCTGATTCCTATTTGCGTGTAGGGGTAGGGGGCATAAGGAGGGGTAGTTGGTATGAAACTAGCCCTTCGGAGCGAGGGATTTCAGATGCTGACTTGCCAGCGAGGGGTAGACGTCGCCATGGCTACCACTGAGCAAGAGACGGGCGGGGCGGGGGTTAGGATTGGGCCAAAGAGGAAAAATATTATAGTGGACATTCCTCCAGTTATCCTTCTTATTCTATATTTATATTTGGGAGGGGATAATATCTAAATAAATTGTGTTTGAGCCTTATTTAAGTTTCCTTTCCTTCCTTTCTCCTGATGTCAGAAGGAAATTAAGGGCAGCCCCCTTATTTTGCTGACCCTCCTTTAACCAAGTTAAAGTCACTGTAGCGTTTGAATTTAACTCATAACGAGGCTTTAAAGGTGAACTGATTGTTGCACCACCACAGTGATTATAAACTAAACAGTGACGTTTAACAAGAGATCTCAAGCTGTCAGAGGGTCCCTGAACACCTCATCAGCTGATTGGTCCCTTTCACACTGAGAGCAAAAGACAACATAATCAAACAATATACTTCAGTGGATATTTGACAGTTTGTGCCACAGAGCAACTCTGATCCAACACATCTTGTTTTATATTAACTCAGTCACAGATTCAGAGATCTGACTCGTAGCTGTCAGCAGCTGTTAAAGGTCCAGTCTGAAGGATTTAGGGAGACGTGTGTATATATATATATATATATATATATATATATATATATATATATATATAATTGAATCTCCTTGGACGCAGCGAGATTCAGGCAGAGGATCACAGTCTGATCATTATGAGATATGGATACATATCTGTATCTGTAGGTGTATGATATGAAACACAACAAACAGAATGGTGTAGAGTCAGTCACTGTGACGAGCGCACATTAAAACACCGGAGCTAGAAGACCTGCTGGTTCCTGGTGTGCCGGTCAGCTCCAGCAGCACAGGAGAGGACTGTGTCATTTATCTTGTCTGGCCTGGGAACGCCTGGGGTCCCCCAGGAGGAGCTGGAGAACGTCGTTGGGGGGAGGGACGTCTGGGGTGCTTTGCTCAGCCTGCTGCCCCCGTGACCCTTTTCTGATAAGTGGTTGAAAGTGCATGAATAGATGGATGGTTATCGTAGTGTTGTAACCCTGCTCAGCACACACTCTCTGTGTCAACCTGTTCCTGACACGTTTGTCTCTCATCTCCTGAACATGATGACCTCACCTGAATGCAGTTTGCTGACACACACACACCAACTACAGTACAGACTGCAGAGGCACACACTGTTATGCTCAGCACCTCAGCCAGGGTCACAAAAACATATGATTACCTGTGATTATGTTGTTTATTAATTTGGATTTATTCATGCAGCCAAAAATGTGTAAATATTTCCCACAAGCTCTTTGAAATATCTGAACTGCCCCTTTAACATCTCGTGCCTGTTTCATGTTTTCTGTTTGAAGGATGTCGTCGCTGCCGTCTGGTGGATGTGACGAAGTTTAAAGCAGCTCATTGATCAAAAGAAGCACGAGCAACAAGTCTCTGTGGAGCCTCGTCAGCTCCATTCAGCAGGTATTTACACCTGAAGTGTCAAACACACCAGGATGACTTCACTCAGTCACAGCAGCTGCTCATACTGTGGTTTCTGTTTTATATTAAAACTAGAATTACCACCCTGTGGTTGTATGACTCCGCCCACCAGTCCACCCTGTGGTTGTTTGACTCCGCCCACCAGTCCAGTGTCTCTGACAGTCTCCATCATGTCAGTGAAAACATGGATGCTTCACACACAGAAGATCTATACAATCAGCACAGTTTCAAGATTAGAGTCACCAATTCAGTATCTGACCAACATGTTTTGTGAGGTCAAACTGACCTTTGACCTTTGATCATAAAATTCTAATCAGGTCATTCTTGAGTCCTGGTGGACGTTTGTGCCAAACTCCGTCCAGATATTCATGAGAATGAGACAAACTGATGAACAACCCAAAACCATGATGCCTCTGGCCGCCTGTCGTCAGCGTGGAGGTATAAAAATGAAGCAACAAGCTGTCGGAGTAAACTTTGATTCTGTGATTCAAACAGAGGCTGATATGTCTCTGTGTGTTTGGCTGAGTCTGGATTAAAGAGTGCAGGTTTAATCTGTCAGTGTTTTATTCTGATGAGGGTGACACCAGCATGACCTGTGTGATGATGATGATGATGATGATGATGATTGTATTTGATGGACTCTAATCAGACATGATGGATCTCTGATGGATGACTGATTTATAAATGAAGCTGCTGCAGTGTCTCTTCATCTGTTCACCAGTAATAAATAAATATCAGACATGTAGAAACAAACCCGTCGACACAGGTCACAAAGTCTGCAGGAGATTCAGATCAAATCGTCGCAGCGTTCATGAGCTGAACTTTTTACGTTCCTCTCCCTGAGCTCTTCTGTCAGTGCTGCAGCTCTGATGACATCAAACTGTTCACAGTATTTTACACAATGTGTTGTTGGGACACGCCAACGTGATGCGTTTCATTATCCTTAAATATGAAGCTGCAGGTTAGAGGATTGCGTCAGGACCAGAAACTGTCAGTGTTGATGTTGACAGCTATTTAAGATTTAGACTGAGTCTTGAAACGAGGATGCTTTTTAGTTTTATTCACACTTTAGTCATTTTTATCCTTCATGGGGTCAGTCGATGAAAATTTGTGACATTTTATTGAACTTTTAGCCATTATGTTTCCTATCTGTTTTTCTCTTTAAACTAATCCAGTGAGGCTGATTCATGTCTCAGATATTAAAATCGAGGAAACAGGTTGTATAAATATTTGAGACAATGTGAGCCAACTAGGATTTGTCCCCAGGTTCATTGTAAACTCTGACTTCTCCACGTGACTGTTAAGAAGCAGAAACATAACTTGTTTCTTCATGTGCAACATGTTAGTCTGGAGGTTTAAACTGGTGTCCTCTCACAGAGCTGGTGATTCAAACTAAACTTTCATCTCTGTCAGAGAAAACTGATCTGAGTTCAGCCTGTTTACTTACAGCACAGCTACACTCACAGATAACTGAGCCTCCTACCTGCCTGTCAAACACCATCAACCCACAAACCTTCTCCAGTCCGGACTGAGTGGAGTCCTGCGGGGTGAAGCTGTGAAGGCTGCGAGCGGAGCTAGCTGCTAACAGCCACCGCTGCAACTAACAAACTCCACACATCCATCCAGCAGCTCCACCATCCACAGTCACACACACACGGCTGATATTTACTGCTGAGTTACAGCTCACAACTCGCACCAACCCAAACATCCTGGTGCAGACTATTTACTGGAGTTTACAGCCTGTCGCTCATCAGGCATCTGAAGATCATTACAAGCTGTCAGTGTCCGACAGTCCACCTCCAACACTTACATCACGCCGTGTTGACGAAAATCAAACTTTGAAGATTTCATCTTAGCTTTTATGATCAAGATCTATTTTTAGTCATCGTCTCAGTTTGGGATCCAGAGTTAAAAAACTGATCCCAGTGCAGACGCTCTCTGAGCAGAGGAGCAGCTCTGTGTGGGTGAAGAGAGAAATTATTAATGTGAGAGTAGATTTTTAGAGACTGTGTGTGTGTGTGTGTGTGTGTGTGTGTGTGTGTGTGTGTGTGTGTGTGTGAGTGGATTTATAGTGAGCAGGTCAGATGTAGGTCAGTCACATCAGAGCTCCTCGTACTGTATGAATGTGAGGAGGCTTCACTGTGGCCTCATTCTCTTTGTTTCTCCGTCTCACTGTATCTAACCTATTTTCATCCTCCCTCTGTGTCTGTGTGTGTGTGTGTGTGTCTGTGTGTGTGTGTGTGTGTGTGTGTGTGTGTGTCTGACTCTAATGAGGCTGCAGATCTTCAGGCTCTGTAAACCAGCTCTGACACTGAAACACACTCACATCTGGAAAATTCAAAAAGTACATGTTGTTTCTAACGCTCTCTGTGATGATGATGATGATGATGATGATGATGATGATGATGATGATGATGAGGAGGAGGAGGAGGAGGAAATATGTCTCCACAGCAGCAGACACTGGTCGTCTGTAATTATTATTCAAAAAGGGAAACAGGAAGAGCTTCCTGACTCTAGGTAGCATGTTGACAGAGTATATTTACCGTGCGCCAGTGAACAACGACACAAACCATCATGACGTTTGTCTGTAGGCCGACCCTGAAGTTAGCGTCACCGTGGTTCCTTCGTCAAAAAGCCGACAGGATTTTTCCTTTGGATTTTGGATTATTGCAGAAAATAAACTCTGTGACAAATAAATTTTTTTTATATGTTTTGTTCAGTAAGATAATCTTTACTTCTGAACACCACTTTATGATTTTAGAAGTCTAAATTCCATCACCAGAAGTAAAAAGCAAACATTAAGCTATAAACTAACCACACTACGGTCACATGACTTCAAGATGGCCGCCACGATGAGGCTGTTAGTTTGTGTTTAGTGCGATGATGCTCTGTCGTCTCATTAAGCCACGTTAGCAACTGTGATGTGTCTTTTTTAAAACACATAGAAGCTTCTAAATTCACAGTGGGGTATTTACTGACGTATTTTAAGGCGTAGAACAAAACATAAAAGTCTCCTCAGCTTATTAAAAAAACAACCCTGATTTAGAGACGAGGGAACAGGAAGCACTAACATGCTAAATCATTTCCAGGTTTAAGGACCTGTTCCTGGTGCAGTCCATGACGCCTCTGGCTGCGGCTGACGCCATGCTGACGCATAAGAAAACAAAATCAGTTCAAACTTGTTGATGTTTGCAGGAGCCGAAGCTTCTGATGACAAACCTGCCAGTTCATCAACAAACAACAGTCGTCTCCATGGAGATGACCAACAACACTTTTCTCATGGCCTCTGAAATTATTTCATCACTACGTCTTTTTACAGTGTGGCCACGACTCAATGGTCTCATTCTCACTCACTGTCAATTTGTGTCGACACATTTATGAGGTCAGATGTCACCAGGCGTGCTGGCTGTCCTCAGTCAGAGACTCTGAATGAAAGAACATGAATGAGTTTGTTTCTTCGCCGTGTCACCTGAAGGTTCCTCCTCTCAGAGGTGAGAACGACACTTGAACGCTCTGCTCGCTTTGAAGAAGACTCATTCATCTCCCGTCAGCTTCAGTCGGCTCTCAGGTGTTTCCTAGAAGACTACAGATCTTTGATGTGAAAGACTACAACTCCCAGAGGAGTCAGCGAGTCAGTGTTTGTTGTGTCTGTGAGCAGTGAGTGATGTGTTTGAGACGAGAGCTGCGAGGCTGGAGGTGAAGCGACTCTGTCTGCCGCTGACAGCTCCTTCCTCTGGGACACATTACTGAGAGCGCTGTAAAATTGTAAAACTCAAACACACTTCCTGTTTCTCATCAGTGTCGATAACCTGCGTCTAAAACTGATGCCTGATTACAGCTCGGACACCATCTGACCCGCTGAGATTTATGTTGTTTGTTTCCAGATTATATTTTACATTCATTCTAATATTCATGGACGTTTGACCTTCCTCAGTGATGATCTGTTGGTTGTAACTAAGTACAGTTACTCAACTGCTGGACTGAAAGGTTCTGTGTGTTCAGGACTGCAGTCAGTTTGTTGTGTCTTGGCTTTAAGATTAAAGAGATTTAGTGTTGTTTAACAGTGAGGACTGCAGATTACAACCATCTGAAACTTCTCCTGGTCAGAATTCCTTCAGTGTTGATTGTTGAGGAGCTGAATTATCCTCAGAGGTCTCTTCCTCTCAGAAACACACACACCAGCTGATTGACACCAGGAAACGACGTTTCGTGTGAAAAAAATCTGTTTTTCTCATCCTCACTGTGACCTCGTCACATGTCCACGTTTGGTCATGGACTTTCCACGTCCACATGTGACGTCCAAGGTACCCTGGGTGTGTTGTTGTTGACGTTCTGGGACGCCGTGTCAACTTCAGCCTGTTACATGCATTGTCTGTTTTCAAAATACACTTCTGTTTTCACAGGAAATGTACAGTTTGATACAGTCTCTTTCAAAATAAAAGCACTACGTCAGTACAACACCACCAACTGATGTTTTTTTCCTTCAACAACACACACACGTGGTTATGTTTAGCCAACACACACACGTGGTTACGTTTAGCCAACACACACACGTAGTTACGTTTAGCCAACACACACACGTAGTTATGTTTAGCCAACACACACGTGGTTAGGTTTAGCCAACACACACACGTGGTTACATTTAGCCAACACACACACGTGGTTACATTTAGCCAACACACACATGTGGTTACGTTTAGCCAACACACACATGTGGTTACGTTTAGCCGGCACACGTGGTTACATTTAGCCAACACACACACGTGGTTACATTTGGCCAACACACACATGTGGTTACGTTTAGCCAACACACACATGTGGTTACGTTTGGCCAACACACGTGGTTACATTTAGCCAACACACACACGTAGTTACATTTAGCTGGCACACACACATGTGGTTACGTTTAGCCAACACACACACGTGGTTACGTTTAGCCAGCACACACACGTGGTTACGTTTAGCCAGCACACACACGTGGTTACTGTTTAGCCAACACACACATGTGGTTACGTTTAGCCAACACACACACGTGGTTACGTTTAGCCAACACACACGTGGTTACGTTTAGTCAACACACACGTGGTTACGTTTAGCCAACACACACGTGGTTACGTTTAGCCAACACACGCACGTAGTTACGTTTAGCCGTCACACACGTGGTTACGTTTAGGAAAAAAGAACAGGGTTTGGCTTTACAATCTTACAGGAAGTGAACACCAGCCTCCTGGGTGAAAGTCGATGGTTGTTGGACCCATCCGCCGCCCCTCCGACCCATTCTACTCGGACTTCTACCACCTTAATTAATGTTGTTGAATGTATGTGTTCATGTGTACAGTAACTTCCACCTCGGGCGACAGAGAAACGTCGTCCCTGCAGGTCTGTGACAGCAGAGTAACTGGACTGGTTCCACCCAGTGACTCCGCCCTCTCTGTTTTCTGTCTGAATGTCTTTGGGTTCTGATCGAGACATGTGATGACATCATGTTGGACTTTTTGTGACTAAACATTTAAAAGAATCTTCAGATTAATAAATGATAAACTGATCCTCAGCTGCAGGGTTCATGTTCTCTCTAACGCAGCGTTCAGACTAATCTGCTCTCATGTTTCTGTGTTCAGCTCCACGGGGTCAGAGGTCACTGCAGCCTGACAGGAGAGGGGCGTGATGATGATAATGATGAAGATGATGGAGGAGGAAGAGTAGGATTGTTTCCTGTCTGGTGACTCTGAGCCTCTCTGACAGCAGCTGTCAGTCTGAATCTCTGCAGAAACACAGTGAGCAGCCGCCGATGACATCATCACCACACAGGACAGAGCTTACAATGATGTCATCAGCAGGGAGATGAGCGTCAAACCCTGCTCTGCCAGGGGTCAAAGGTCGAGGTAACGACTGTGTTTTATAAGTGATGATATGTTGGTACACCTCCTCCTGTTTGTCTTTATAAAGTCAGTCAAATGTTTGGAGTGACGTCACCTCGATGACACGAACACTGATTTTATTCACTGAGTCAGTTTTACTGTGAAGTTTGAGTTCAACAGAGATCGAGTGTTTTTAATGGAAGAATGAAAACAAAATTATTTTCTGTTTGAAATGTCAGAAAATAATGAAAAAACGTCTCCGGTGTTGTTTTGTCAAATCAACATTTGACCACGTGTCGTTTATTCCTCTCGTCTAAAATGACCCACAGCAGTGTTTCAGAAATTAGCGCCCACAGTGATGTCACAAGATCGTCACATCCTCGTACCTAAACCACAGAGGAGCTCGCATACAGCCGTCAACTGTTGCAATTTTAAAAACGTGGTTATGTTTAGGAAAGGATCATTCTGTGGGTTAAAATACAGATGTTTGTTCAATTATGTATGTGAGTCAAAATAAAGGCTCATTTATGTTCAGCATTAGAGATGGAGACGTCTCTGGAGCTGCTGCCTGCTCTCCCACCGGCGAGGTGGTTTGTAGGGGCGGGGAGTGAGGCGGAGGACGCACTCAGTACGTTTCCATGACATCAGAGAAGATGGATTCATTGTGTCAGACTTTTAAAATCCCTGTAAACATGTCAGTGTGAGTGAAATGGTCCTGCAGTGAATGTGTCACAGTGGGACTAACACACCCAGATCATGTGACTCCTGCATGTATACAGTCAATCAGACCCAAACTGGCCGAGGCGCTCTGAGCATGCTCCACAGTTTCCGCCCCGGGCTTTGACCCGGAAGTCCAATAGCATTAAATGTGTAAGAGAAGAAGAAGCCGGTAACAACATGGAGAAATCTACATCCAGAGCCGTGACTTTTTGGACGGACCAAATGTACAGAGCTGTAAAGTTGTCCACCATGGTAGCAGTTAGCAGCTAGCTAACCGTAGCTAACTTGTTTGTCCATTGTTTGGTCTGTGACGTAATAGGTCAACAGGAAAAAGGTCCAATACTAACAAGCTGAAAGGGGGCATATCTCCACCTATCGTAGAGGAGTCGCACATACTTGGCTCAATAAATGGATTCCCCTCCCGTGCTTGTGTACTGGGACAAGGACAGTAGGCCACACAGGCCAGTGTCCTGGAGACACACTGACTGTGATTTGAGGCTTGAGCCAACATCAGCGACATAAATGAAAGCATGAAGCTGTGCACCATGGCGCTGAGGTTAGCAGAAGGCTAAACTGTTAGCCATCAAAACATGATCTAATATTATGATAAAAATAGCACTGAGTTAATATGTTTCATATTCACAGTAAACAAAGAGGCGACAGAAGGACACAGTGTTGAAGCAGCAGGAGACTGACTCCAGATCAGCTGAGTCAGACTGCAGAGACTGAAGCTGCTGACAGATCAGATCCACTCCAGCTGATCTCAGAGCAGCAGAGCAGCTTCAGTCTGTAATCTATCCATCTGAATGATCCCACATCCTCCAAACTCTTCTTCTGTGGTTTCCTCCCTCATCCTTCACCCCCTCTCTCCTCCATTCTGCCTCCTTGTTACCTTGTTTCCTCTTCTTCTCTCCTCCCTTCCTCTCCTTACAGTGAGAACAGACCGATGCAGGTCTCTGAGCTTTCCTGGATAGAAGTTTGGTACAGTCTTGGTAACATGGTTGTAATCTGTGCTGCTGATTGGTCGGATGTTTGGTCAGAGGTCAGATGAGAGAACGGGACAAACTGAGGGAAACACAGAGGTCGTGCTGTTGACTGAAAACTGTCGTCTCTGATGTGTTTTCTTTATTGTCTGTTTGAAGTGGACCTGAGTCTGAGATGTCCCATAAAGGCCACCGTACTGCGATTTTATACTTTGGTGCAGACTGCAGATGTTAGCCTGCAGTCTGCACCTCTCAGTTCATTTTAGATTTCATTGTGTGTGGGGTCTACTGCAGGAGATTACAAAGCAGCTGTTAGCAGTTAGCAGCTAGTTACACTGCATTAGCCTAGCGGCTAGCAGAGGGTTCCTCTGCTCATATGAAGCCAGGAGCAACAGCAACATTTAACAAAGGTGACCTTACAAAATTCAGGTTCCTTACAACTCACAAGGTTCACTGACAAAACAACTGTCTGATGCTAAACATGTTTTCCATACAAATACAACCTGCTAACATTATTAGCACAAGCTAATTGTTACATCTCTGGGGAGTCGCTCTGCATAGACGCATCTGCTGTAGCTGCAGTACTGAGCCAACACACGTGTAAATCCTGCTTTACATTCACTTCCTGCTGTCTGTAATCACACACTGGAGCGACATGATGCCGCCGTTGTTTTATTCCATGTAAAACTGTAAAAGCAGCGTAGATACGGGACTTTGTAGCGTTTCTATAGTGCCGTAAACATTGTAACACGTAGGTCATATTGTTAAACAGTCACTGTTTGGTAAAGGCAACAAAACTGTTTGGATTTAGAAAAAGATCATGTTTTGGGTTAAAGTACGGACATTTGTTATGTCACAATTATATAAAGTCAAGTAAATACATCAGGAGTTACGTTAAAACAGCTTTGTCATCTTGTTTCACAGGAGACAAGAACTGTGATGAAAGTCCTGTGTTTGTTTGACTCACCGCCACCGCGCCTCCTCCCGCCACACCCACTTTCTCGCTCTTTATACGTCAGCTGACCTCAGCGCCAGGTGTTGCTGTTGCTGTCGCTCGGTGCATCTCATCTTCATGTATTTTGTGTTAAAGCTCCACAAGTTGTCAGTCATCGTCTGAACCCCGCCCCCACATCAGATAAATTGCTGATTGGTTGCCTATAAATCAGTGTGACCGGTAGGTTGAGCAGACGCCAGTGCAGAGATGCAGGTCGGTCTGGTTTCCATGGTAACAGTAGGTAAATATTCACTGATTATTCCTTTATTATTCTGCAGGTTTTGTTCCCAGCCGACCTGCTGAGCTGCGAGGATTAACTCAGCAATTAATGTGAACGAATTAATGAAGTGAACTCATTCAACAGTGTCGTCGTTATGTCACCGTCGTCACAGCCCAACACTTTCTGCACTCTGTTTCCTGCTGACTGATCGACACCACGGCCTCACTGTGACTTTATTATGTTTAATATGAGCGTCCTGTTGGTGTCTGAGTGTCTGAGTGTGTCAGCTGCTCTCACATCAGTTCGTCTGTTGTGTCGACTCTTTGGTCACATTCCTGTGTGAGTGTCTCTGCGGTGCGTTCACTGATCTGCTGGATAAATATTAACCTGAGGACGTCCACACCTTCCTGCTCTGACACACACACACACACACACACACACACACACACACACACACACACACACACCTCAACTCTGTGACCAGGTTCTCCTCCACACTGAGAAATATACAATCAGACCGTGTCGTCCTTTTTACACAAAGATGGTGCTGTGGACTGAATCACAGTGTTTATTTACTTATAACCTCCGGGTAGTAAACTCTCACGTCACCAGTGGTATCGTGAGGGTTTACTCAGGTATACCCACTTCTTTTTTCTACCCACTTATCAGCTAAAAAGCCATTGTAATATATGGGAGAGTATGCCTACCTCCTCTTCGGTAACCTACCTGTCTACCTAGCAGTACACCCACCTCTTCAACTACCACTACACCACTGCACATCACGTACATAAAAGTAAACGGCGCTGAGCAAACGTTGCCTCAATCAGATTGTTTTTAACAACCTCAAAAGGCCCAACAAAGAAAACCCCCAAAAAGTCAGTATCCTTTTATGTGCACACTATATTTAGAATATTTTTACCGTCAGACTGCTCTTTGTGACGGGGAACTGGAGCCGTTATCTCAAGGCCAATAATGGTCTACTGCCGCCTTCACCAGTTAGCGTGCAGTGTTGGGCTCATTACTCTAAAAATGTAATATATTACTCGTTACTCTGTTCAAGAATGATCAGTGTTGCCCGTACCGTTATACCGGGGGGCCAATTCCAGCACCTGAATAGGCCATAGCACAACACAGTGGGCCGAACCCGAGCACAGTGTTTGATTTGGTGTCTGTGTGACGTGCCTGCACGCCATGACGAAAATGAGTCCACTGACTGTTGTACTGTAAGTCAGCACTGACCTGAAAACTAAAGTAAGGTTGTAACCAGTTGTTTGGTTTTATCACTGACATGTATTAGCAATTAGCTGCTAACTGCTAACAGCTACTTTTCCACATGTCCTGCAGTGGGCCGCACTCATAACACTTTGTCAAAACATCACACCTGTCCCGTCCTGTCGGCTGTTCCTTTTACACAGACGCTGATTTGATCCTGTTACTCCCTCCTCTGTGGCGAGGAGGTACGCCGTGATTTTCCCGCCTTAAAGACGCAGAGTCAGAGGAGCTCCTGCGTCAGTCACAGGTCGCTGCTTCAGTTCAAGTTTCACTAAAAAGATTTTTTACTGACATTTCATTCAGTAAACAGACTGATGCTCTGCAGACTTCTACTCCTCAACACCTCCTCCTCCTCCTCCTTTACATATATATACACCTCCTCTTTGGTTAGAACAAACATCTCCTCAACAACAGCTCCTCCTCATAATACAACTATCTCTCAATAAACCTCTTCTTCCTCCTTAATAACACCTCCTCCTCCCCTATATGTACGCCTCCTCTCTCTTAATAAACCTCCTCATAATACACCTCTTCAGTGCAAATGAACAACTCCTCTTCTCTTCTCTCTCTATATATTTACCTCCTCACTCTTAATAAACCTCCTGTTCCCCCTCCTCCCCTACTTCCTCTTCATAAAAACAAACATCTTCTTCTCCTCAACATCTCCTCCTCTTCCTCCTCCTTAATAACACCCTCTCCTCTATATACACCTCCTCTCTCTAAATATGTCCCATTCTGTGTGACCCCCACCTTCTACTCCTCCTTCTCATAAAACACCTCCTCTTCAATAAGAAAGAAGGTCTTCACCTTAATAACACCTCCTCCTCCTCCCATTCTGAGTGACCCTTACCTCCTCCCAAAGTACACCTCCTCATCTGTAAGAACAACTTGCACTCATGCACTCTCATGAACACACCTCCTCCTCCTCTTCCTCCTCCTCCGTAACATACAGTCTGTTCACTCCTCACTGTGTTACTTCCTCCTGATGATTCACCTCCTCTTTAATGAGAAATAACTGCACCACCTCCTTCTCAGCCTGCTCTTCACAACAGAACACGTGTAGATACATGCACTCCCATTATTACATCTTAACTGCACTTTACTCCTTAAAGCACGTGAAGGAGGAGGTACATTTAGGAGCAACATAGTGAATGTTTACTCCTCAGTTTGTGTTACTTGCTCCTGATGATTCACCTCCTCCTTCACAACCTGCTCCTCACAACAGAACATGTGTAGACATGCACTCTTGTTATTACACCTCCTCCTTCTCCTCAACAATACCTCCTCCTCTATATGTACAACTCCTCTCTCTTTATAAACCTCCTCCCATTCTGAGTGACCCTCACCTCCTCCTCCCCTGCTCCTCCTCAGTAACATACAGTCTGTTTACTCCTGAGTTTGTGTTACTTCCTCCTGATGATTCACCTCCTCTTTAATAATAAAATAACTCCACCTCCTCCTTCACATCCTGCTCCTCAGAATGAAACATATGATTACACGCACTCTCATTATTACACCTTAACTCCACTTTACTCCTGAAAGCACCTCCTCCTTCACAGCCTGTAGGAGCATGTCTAGATACATGCACTCTCATTATTGCACCTCCTTCTCCTGTTCCTCCTCAGTGACATACAGTTTGTTGTGTTACTTGCTCCTGATGATTCACCTCCTCCTTCACAACCTGCTCCTCACAACAGAACATGTGTAGACACATGCACTCTCATTACTGCACCTCCTCCTCCTCCTGCTCCTCAGTAACAGAGTGTATGTTTACTCCTCACTGTGTTACTTCCTCCTGATGATTCACCTCCTCTTTAGTAAGGAATAACTCCACTTAATGCACCTCCTGCTCCTCACATGCACTCCCGTTGTTGCACCTCCTCCTCTGCTTAATGCACCTCCATCAGTCAGCTCCTGTGTGAACCTCCTCCTGCTGCCATTCATTAGAACCACTGAGAGCAGACAAAGAGCAGCTTCTATAGCGCGCGCACACACACACACACACACACCATGTAAACACACACACACACACACACACACACACACACACGGTGTCACCTCACACTGATCCCAGAGCAGCTGGTAGTTTACAGTTGTGTTTTACACGGTGACAGATGAGACCTTCAGGTGCACACACACACACACACACACACACACACACACGGTGCACGGAGGGATGGAGGGACGGATGGAGGATGTGACCGACAGCTCGCAGCTCGTGTGTCCGGGCAGCGGGCTGCATGTCTCGGCTCAATGTGCTGACAGCGCCGTTTTACCTGCACGAGCACAAACACTCCGACAAACCGGGTTTGTCGGTCAGAACGGCCGAGAACGCGCCCCGGAGCCTCGTGCCACACACAGGGTACAAACAAACCGGGATCCCGGTGTTCCGTTACCTTCATTGTTCCTGCCGTGTTCCTCCGGTTCCTCCGGTTCCTCCAGCCCCGCGCGACGCGTCTCTTCTCCGCTCCCGTTAAAAATCCTCTCCGGGCTTTTAGTGTATTGATCGCTCCCTCGGTGCTGCTGCTGCTGCTGCGTGCATGCGCGAGCGTGCGCGGAGAGAGGGGGCGCGTGCACGCGTGACAGTGCGTGATGTCCACTGCAGGTAAAAACGCAAAGCGCTGAAAGGTGGAAGATCACACACACACACACACACACACACTCTCTGTGATACTCTGTGTGTGTGTGTGTGTGTGTGTGTGTGTGTGTGTGTGTGTGTGTGCGTGCGTGCGTGTGTGGGCCGCAGCAGCTTTACTACAGAGAGAGAGAGCAATGACCAGTTAATGTCTCTCCACCATCCTCCTCCTCTCTCTGAGGCAATAAGGAAAGACAGAGTGATGATAAAGGAAGTGTGTGCGTGTGCGTGTGTGTGTCTGTGTGTGTGTCTGTGTGTGGAAGGGGGCGGGGCACCAGGAAGGAAAGAGGAAGGAAGTGAGAGAGAGGAAGCTCCGCCCCCAGAGGGAGGGGTCTGTGATGATGAGGAGGGTATTCAGGGTGATAGGCTGACATCAGCGTGTGTGTGTGTGTGTGTGTGTGTGTGTGTGTGTGTGTGTGTGTGTGTGTGTGTGTGTGTGTGTGTGTGTGTGTGTGTGTGTGTGCGTGCGTGCGTGCGTGTGTAGACAGGGCTGTAAACAGAGATCCTGACGTCAGGAGTCCGACCCCCCTCATTGTCAGATTTTGAGACCAGAATTAAAAATCTGTCCTGTTTTTATGCACACTTTCAATTGACCCATAAAAACCCTGCAAACCAGAGACACAGTACATGAGGAAGATGATGATGATGATTTGTTTTTATTTTGTGTCAGACAAACGTGCCAAACCCTCATGGGTTAACAACACGGGGTGACAGGGCCAAAACTCAAATTTTTCATGACCATCCAACCCAAAGAAATCAACACAGACACAGGTCATGTGACTGTAAGGTGCGGCCCTCATGTCTTCACATACAGTAAAGCAAGAAATGTCCCTCATTCTCAACTTCACTTGAATTACTCAACAAACAAATTATGTTTGTATGTTACTATGTAATGGAAGTATGTTTAAACAGCACTGTGGTTACTGTGTGATCAGGATTAGGTGCAAAAAACACTTGGTTATGTTTAGAAAAAGCAGTGACGTCTCTGTATCACTGTCCCAGCTGGGTAAACACCAGCTGTTCCAAAAGACCCAGACACTGAAGAACTAACCCTGCAGTTCCTCTGATGTCCACTAGAGGCTGGCTCCACCACTGAGTCAGTCCCCACAGACCTCCATGTTCACATGTAGAAATAAACATGTTTACAGCCTGGTGCAAAAACAGTTTGGTCTCTGGAGCTCATTTCAACATTCATGACGACTGCACAGACTGAGTTTATATAGAACTCACCTGTTCATGTTTTATTAAGGATTAAAGTTACACATAATGGAGGGGGCGGGGCCTCTTTGAGTGACAGGCTGTCTGCTGATAGAGGTCAGATCCACCCCTCGCTCCTCCACAGCTCCACCCTCTCATCCAAATATGGTCAACATTTTCTCCCGGTCCCTGCCTTATAGATTAGGTTTACAGTTTCCTGTTCTCTGAGGTCTGAAGGTTTCTGTCCGTCACAGAGAAGTCTGATCTTCTGTCTTTGGTTGTTTGTCTTGATCAGTGATGAAAATGATCCAGTGATGAAGAACACCAACCAGAAACATGAGGACTCAAACTCAGACCTGCAGAGGTTTGTGATACAGATGTGTATATAAAGATGGATTTATGTGTGTGGGCATGACATTATACACATATGGGCTTCTTCCTGTTTGTCTGTGGGACAGATGTGACAGCTTTGCACTAACGTGATCAGCTTCTCCATATTTATCACTGGTGCTCGATTAGTCGTCCGCCCCCTCGCTAGTCGGCACCAGAAATATTGGTCGGTTAAACCTATTAGTGTTTTATTCATGTACAAAGCCGCTTAACTGTCATGCAGCCGCCCACCACTAGTGGGTGTTACAGAGCTGTCAGACAGTAATGCTCCAGTAGACTGAAGTTTTAAAACAACATGGTGGGAAATTGGAGAGATGTCCTCTCACAAAACCAGCGCGGTTTGACAGCACTTTGATCTAGAAAATGAAAACAAGGTAGCATGTAGGCTGTGTCAGAAAATAAACTGACATATAATCACTCCACTGGAACAATGTGCAACCACATTCAACTCAAGCATTTCAGGTTAACAATGAAATTTACCAATTTGGGTCAGCCCTTTTAATCCAAAGCCACCTTGTGGCTTTCTCTGCGGCTTCACTTGCAGATTGGATGATCCTCTTCTTGGCTGCCCCTGTGATGCCCAACTATCTGAGGACTTTGCAGAGTGAGTATCCTGCAAAGCCTCTTCAGCCAACTTTTATGGGCTCGTAGAATGTCCTCCAGCCCCTGCCTCTGCCCCTGCTGTAACAGGGTGTCATAGTATCCAAATGCAGCACTCAGAGAGGCAGGCAGACAGTTGGAAATGACTTTAATTAAGTTTGCAGCAGACAGGGAAATGCAGAGGAATAATCCAGCAGGTAAAAATCCACACAGCACAAACTCCGAGACCAGTGTGGCAACACTGCGACAAGGCAGGAAATCTCCAAGCAGCCACAGGAACAGGCAGACAGAAACCAGGAGGGCAAAGGCAGAACTCGTGGTCGGGCACAGAAAACTAAGGCAATTACCAGGATTCAGGCAAGGTTGGCTGGTCAAAGGCAGGCAACAGGAAGTCAGTCCGCAAAGTAGTGCTGGAGATTCCTGCATGCAAAGAGGTGAAAGACAATCTGGCAGTGAGTGTGTGGAGAGCAGGAGTCTTTATACTGAGCCAGTCAGTGACTGAAAGCAGGTGAGCAGAGTTGCCTTGATGAGATGGGTGTAGCTGGCAGTCAGCAGTGGAGCAGAGGTGGGGTAAATGGAAAAGTACTGCATGAGGTGAGCAGAGGAGCTGAAGTGTGACACCTCCACTCCTCCACCAGTTCTGGTACTTTGCGCGTTTCCTCTCATTGGCTTCCTCAATCCACTCTTCCCAGGACACCGTGAGCTCCAGCATGATCAGATGCTTTGAAGCCTCAGAGGTGATGATCATGTCTGGCTGGAGGGATGTTGTTGTAATGTGCTGGGGGAACTTCAGCTGCTTTCCCAGGTTGACCTACAGCTGCCAATCAGTGGCTGTGTGGAGGAGGCCTGTTGTTGTCTGTGGACGCGCTCGGGGTTTCTCTCTAGCTTTGATGAAGGGGATTGTCTTCTTAGGAGCATGATGGTGTTTGCTGGTGCTGATGGCTAACGCTACGCTCTCAGCAACTCCTTTGAGCACCTGGTCATAGCGCCAACGATAGCGGCCATCAGCCAGAGCCTTTGGGCAGTTGCTGAGGAGGTGTTCTAAGGAGCCTCTTCCAGAGCAAAGGAGGCAGGGAGGTGTCTCACTCTTCCCCCCAGAGATGGAGGTTTGCGGGGCTTGGCAGGACATCACAGACTGCTTGTACAAGGAACCGGACGTGATGGCAGTCTGCCTGCATGATGTTAGACCAGGTGACCTTGCGCTGCAACGTGCTCTCCCATCTTGTCCACACCCCCTGCTGCCAGAGTTCCACTGCCCTGCTCACCCGCTCTTCCTCCACGCCTGCCCAGAACTCTTCCTGGAATAGCTGGTGTCTGTCCTTGCCCCACGCCTTGATGATCTGGGTCTTTGGGAAGTAGCCCAAGCCTGCTCTTCCTGTTGCCAAGGCCCCCACCAGTGCTTTTTGCCTGAAGCTTGACTCCACCACCTCCACTGCCTTCCATGTCCTTCCTGTCCTCATCTTGTCACCGGCTGATGACACTTTACAGTTCCTGGAAAACCCTGTACTGTAGAACATGCATGCCACCACGAACTCTTCCGTGAGACTGCTGAAGGGTGACTGCGTAGTGTTACTTGTCCCGCACAGTGCAGCGCTGATGAGGCTGCAGGGAAGTCCCAGCCACTTCCAAAGAAAGCCACTGATCTTCCTTCTGAGGGATTCTACTGTTGTCACTGGGACTGCGTAGACGAGCAGAGCATCTACCAGGCAGACCAGACTTGTCCACCTTAGTGAGCCAAGCTCCAAGCTCTTCATTGGACTTCTGGATGGCAGCAGAGTCTTTTAGGCTAGAGTTGAAGACCTTCCCCACGCTCTTGACTGGTTGCTCCGTGATGGATCGGATTACAGTTCCTGCGATTGAAAAATTAAATTTGTCGATCACCTTCCCCTTCTTCAGCACCATGGACCTTGACTTGGAGGCTTTGAAACTCATCCTTGCCCATGAGATGAGTCTCTCAAGTCCTTGTAAGATCCACCTGCTCCCTGGGACTGATGATGTTGTGATGGTAAGGTCATCCATATAGGCTCTTATGGGGGGCTGTCGTACACCTGACTTTGTTAGGGGCCCCCTGCTTTCCACTTCGGCAGCCTTGACCACCATGTTCATCACAAGGGCGAAGAGGGTAACAGAGATGGTGCAGCCTGTTATTATTTCTTTCCCAAGGTGATGCCAGTCTGATGTTTCTGACCCAGAAGTGACCCTGAGCCTGAAATTGTTGTAATAATCCAGGATCAGGTCCTTGATCTTGCTGGGAACATGGTGGAGGTATAGAGCAACCAGTTTGTGTTGTATCGACCCGTAGGCGTTGGTATGGTCCAACCACAACACAACTAGGTTGCCTCTGTTCTCATGAGCCTCTCTGATGAGCTGTGTGATTACACCAGTGTGCTCTAGGCAGCTGGGAGCTCCAGGAACCCTGCCCTCTGCACTGAAGAGTCAATGTAGTTGTTCTTGAGGAGAAACTCGGTCAGTCTCCAGGAGACGATGCTGAAAAACACCTTCCCTTCAACACTCAGTAGGGAGATTGTCCGAAGCTGGTTGATGTTCTTCGAGTTCTCCTCCTTTGGAATCCAAACTCCCTCTGCGCACCTCCACTGGTCGGCAACTCTTTCCTTTCGGCAAATCACCTTCAAGGTCTTCCACAGGTGCCGGAGAATCTCTGGGCAGCGCTTGTAGCCGAGGTAGGGTACACCACTGGGGCCTGGAGTAGATTCTGAGCGGGCAGCCTTGATGACCTCCTCAACCTCCATCAGACTTGGCTCCGTCAACTTGAACTCTGTTGTTGGGGGGGCGGGGCTGGTGAGAGCTTTGTTGGGTTCCAGATCTTGTTCCCTCAGTGGGTCGCTCATGGTGTTCTGGAGGAAGCGATTCACTTCCTCTGTTAACTTAGTAAAAGCTTCAGGGAGTTAACGCAATATGTTGAGCTTGAATGTTCATGTTCACATTCATAGCATACGGCGCAGTGTCTCGTACTTCAGCGGCATTTAAAAATGAGATTAAAGGTTTCAAAGGGTTCTTAATACACGCAATATTTTTTGGGACAATGTTTCAAATACAAACGATAAACTGTGCTACATTTTGGCTGTTTTCTGAGTGTTTCTCTTTTTTAGGGTAGTCTTAATTAAATTTTTGGTTTAGTCGACCGGGAAATTAGGCGCCAGGAACAGACCTATTTATCACAGACTGATATATGTACTGAAGAAAGACGGATATCTGTGTGCTGTGTTTGGTTGGTCCTCATCACATGACATGTGGTGCGCACAGCTGCTTTCAAAAGTTAAACTCAGTGTCACCCTGGTGTCCCTCAGCTGTTTTAGCGCACCTGCTGGGCATCTATACTGAAAACAATGAATTTGAGGGCGCAGAAAACGCAGCATGTGTACGGCCCCTAAACCTGCAGTCAGACAATGTTCCTCTGTTTTCTGTTCATGTCAGGTATGTTTTTGTTGTATCGATTTACTTCAACTGGCGTCACACAGTCCGCATTAACACACGTTACATTTACTGACTGTACATTTACAGTAAATACCTGGCTGCTAGTTGCATCACTTTCACAGTAAGTTACTGTATCATTTTTACAGCAAATGTTTGTAAACTGACAGCTGCATACTGTGATCTCACAGTGGTTATGAATGTATATTACTGTGATTTATTAGTGCACTGCTGTAGAATCACTGCATTTCACTGTAATCTCACAGTTAAGAGGGTCCACAGGACAGAGGGATGTCGTATGCTGTAAAGCCCTGTGAGGCAAATTGTGATTTGTGATATTGTAAAATTGATTAATTGATTGATTGATCTTTGCTGTAAGGCGACCTTGAGTGGCTTGAAAGACTTATTATTATTATTATTAAACTCCAGACATTCTCAGAACCCATCGGCTGTATTCGGCGTCTGACTTTCGGCAGAGGGCGAATACAGCTTCTGGGGGCAGACCCCCGATCTTTTGGCATTCCGGTTTGATTTGGGCGGAGGAGGCGAATTTCCGTTTCCGACTTCGGTTTCTATACAAGTTAATATGCTGAACCATTGCGATGGATTCAGAGTTTGCAGTGACCGCAATTATGTTCCGCCTCGTTAGTTCACCGCACGGAGCGTTTAACAACGCAGCTGGCTCAAACGTGATTGGTCAATATCACGTGGACTACAAACAACCTACAACTGGAAACCAGGGCTCTTCTGCTCTTCTTCCGGAGGCAAGATCTCCAGGGTTTGCCTGCTCTCTATATACAGACTCTACATTCACTGAATGTAGAGTCTGTATATAGAGACTAAACTCCAGTGATTACCATGATTTAGTGGCATACCTCTGTAAAATTACCACCTGTGTGAATTTCACAATAAAATTCCAAATATGGTTAGGTATCACAGTGAAAGCCTGTGAGGTGATAATAATGTCATTTATTGTGAAATATTACAGTTACATGTTGTAATTTCCTGGAAATAATTTGCAGTTCAGACTTATTATTATTACATTATTCGATTGACATTAACGAAGCATCTTAACTGAAGATAAATGTTTTCTGTTGAGGTTATAATTATCTCATCAGCTCATCTAACGACATCATGATGTCTGAATCTGTCAAATAAATGTTTTGGATTATTTTACGTCCCTTAGTTTTAAATGTTGCATCTGCTCCTCCTGGTACAAAGAACTGATTCCCCCATACTGGACTTTACTGTGATGACACACATGGTTCATTTAAATATTTTCAGGAGCATCGTTTGCTGAAACATAGAACATAATAAATCTCAGCTGCACAGCCCAGTAATACTGTGATAGTACTAATACTTCAGTAAAGTATTCGAGTACTTCCTCCACCACAGAGTCCACTGAGCATCATCAGAAGCTACACATCAGCTTGCAGTTTAAATACTCTGAATTGTGGTACTTGTAGTTTCCACAGAGTGTTTACTCTCTCTGAGGGATTCTCTAATCAATAGATGTTTAGTTATTGTGGAAACCACCAGGGAAACACACACACACACACACACGCACACACACACACACACACACACACACACTCTCAGGTCCATTAGCATCTCTATCTGCACGCTGTCATATGAACTCTAATGATCACTTCATCATCTGCTCTGTGTGTGTGTGTGTGTGTGTGTGTTTGTGTTCTTTCTGAGCACCAATTAGAGTTTCAGAGGTACTCAGGTCCTTCATATCAGCAGAAAAGGAATAACATAATATAATCAGTGTGTTTTATTTAGTGTGTAATCAGCTGAAGATAACAGTGGTTGTGTTCTGGTTCCCTCAGAATGAGCTGTTTATATCTGCACAGGGAGCAGTATCACAGTATCCCACAATGCACCGTGACAAGTAGTGTATGCCTGATGGTCACTCATTAAGCACTATATCCCATCATGCATTGCACCAAAGGAACAGACAGACTATATGGGACACACACCAGCTGGATCACAACCTGCTGTTCATGTTTCTGATGACATGTTGAAGTCAGTTTTTCTTTGTGCTGTAATAAAGTGTCAGTTTGATGTGTCGCAGGTCCTGAAGAGATCAAAATCAACCTGATCGTCTCTGACAGTCACTGTACAGAGGAGGGCTAATACAGTGAGCTAACATTAGCACGCTGGGTCCTATTTTGTGCAACAATGGTGTAATGCATGACGTTATACATTAAAGTCACCATTTCTTCTCCTCTCTGTCGACACTCCTGTCTGTCTGTGAGGCTGCAACCCCAAAATATATACGAATCAAAAAGGCTTCCGCACGCTGTCTCACTCTCTTATTTTCATTTTATGTGACCTTCATCAGGCATTTCATTGCCATCACATCACATCATGAGGAGAGGCATCTCTGTGCAAAGTTTCATGTCTCTACCACATACGGGGCATGAGATATGCCCATTCAAAGTTTGACATTTCAATGGGTTGCTATAGCGCCCCCCTTTGGCCAATTGATGTAATATTGCTTCATTGGCATCCTCCCATGACCCTCTACCACTGTGCCACATTTCACATGGATTGACCAAGTCAGTGAGGAGAAAAACGTGGAACACACACACACACACACACACACACACACAGTTTTCGTCATTATAATACATCAATATTTTTTATTGATTATATTTGGTATCAATAATCTGAATTGTTAAAATACAACAGAGCTAAAAATAGAAAAACTCAAAGTACAGATACCTTAAACACATCACCTGAGTAAATTTACTTAGTTACTTTGTTTCAGTGGTTTTTAGCTCCATCACCTCCTCTCCTTCAGCTCCTCCTATGACTCCTGTTTCTCCTCCCTGCAGCTTGTTTCACCTCCTTCTGTCCTCCTCTACATGCTTATCTCCTACTCCTTCTCCTGTTCGTCCTCCTCTCCTTCACCTCCTCTTGTTATCCTCCCCCTCCTCTTCTACCTTCACCCCCCTCTCCTATGACTCCCATTTCTCCTTTTTATATTTTTGCTGCAGCCTGTGTCACCTCCTTCTGTCCTCCTCTACATGCTCCTCTCCTATCCTTCCTCTTTTTCATCCTCTTGCTTCTGCTCCTCCACTCCAACATTCAACTCCTCCTCCTCCTCCTCTTCTCTCACCTCCTCCTCTCTGGATGTACCACAGTGTTTGTCCAGCAGGAGGCGGCAGAGCGCTGTTTACTCTCTGAGAGATGACATCATCCAGAGAGGATTATGGGAGATGGATTTATTAAAAAAGAGATTCAGACACAAAAAGATGATTTTATGTTTTCAACAGAGGAAATATTTTTTTCATAAAGAATCAGGACGATCAGATGAAACTTTATTTAAACAGCTGTGATATACATGTTTACTGAACAGTTTGTTTTTACATAATGTTCATGTGACACACAGTGACTCTGTGATACAAGAATATTTGTTTATAACACTGAGTCAGCTCTTTTCTAACTCAGCAACATGAATCATATTCACAGTCTGATATTAAAATACTCTGTGAACCTGCAGCACTGTCTGATGTCACAGACTTTATTATAAATACAGTTAGTTCTCTCTGACGTTTAAGTATTAATACCACGGCACAAAAAGAGTCAGCCAACATTTTAAATGATCATTGTTACTGATGTATTAAAGGGATAGTGCACGTCCTTTGTATGAAGCACTCGTCCATAGACAGGATGTGAAACACAGTGTCTGTCGTCACGCCCTCAGTTTGGAGACGCAGCTGGAGTCGAACCTGTGAGCTCAGCGATGTGCAGCTGTGGAGGGTCAGTGACCAAACATGTTTCAGACACCTAAATAAATCTGTATCAGATCAAGTGTACGTTATATTGAGAGTGACCTCACTGTGACATCCAGCAGGAAGCTGAAGCTGTGACATCACTTCTCTTCAAAGTCAGACTGCATTTAGAAAAACAGTGATTTAACTTCACTGAACACAGAAGCTGCTGCATCGACATCATCATCCTCACTGTGACCTCGTCACATGTCCACATTTGGTCATGGACTTTCCACGTCCACATGTGGCGTCCAAGGTACCCTGGGTGTGTTGGTTGTTGACGTTCTGGGACGCCGTGTCAACTTCAGCCTGTTACATGCATTGTCTGTTTTCAAAATACACTTCTGTTTTCACAGGAAATGTACAGTTTGATACAGTCTCTTTCAAAATAAAAGCACTACGTTGGTACAACACCGCCAACTGATGTTTTTTTCCTTCAACAACACACACACACACACACACACACACACACACACACACGTTTTAGAAAAAAAAGAACAGGGTTTGGCTCTACAGTCTTACAGGAAGTGAACACCGGCCTCCTGGGTGAAAGTCGGTGGTTGTTGCACAGATGGGGAACTGAAGCTGTCGGACAGAAAGGTAAAGCAGTGAAAATATTCTCAGTACAGTGTACGTCTAAACTTACATTTATTATCTGGGGTGTCTACAATACGTTAGCTTGCTGCTCTGTTGAGCTTTCACATCTCCAGCCTGCTCCTCCAACTGGTGGCTTGCTGACTGACATCACCTCTTTGTAATATAGTGTCTAAAGGCCCTGACACGCCAAGCTGACGGTTGGCCGTCGACCAAAGTCGGGCCGTCAGTGAGCGTCTGTCGCCCTAGTTTTTGTGGTGTGTCCCGCACCATCGGCACTTTGGCGTCGGCGGCTTTTCAGCTGATTGAGCATGTTGAATCGGCGAGGGAGCTTGTCGGTGAGAGAGATCACTCTGATTGCGGAGCGTTAGCCGCAGCATGAGCGGAGGGAAGCACAGCCAGTTAGCCTCCGCTAGTCTCTGAGCTAGCCCCGGCTCTCCGTTTGGATCCAACCGGAGCACCGAGCCCTGGTTTGTTATTCAGGTTAAAGTGGGAAGAAGCAGCGGGTTTATCGGGCAGCTGAGTGAAGTGGAGCCTGCGGAGGAAACACCGGGACCGTCTGGATGTAATAGTCCGTGGAGGTGCTGCGGTGCTCGGCTGCACAGATAGGAAACCCCTCGGCTGACAGGATGTACCACTCTCTCACTCCGCTCTCTCTCACGCAGGCGCAGAACGTACGTGCTACTTGGCCGTCGGATGTAGTCCGTGTAGTGTGTTCAAATGCAACTGACACAGGGCGACGTGAGGCAACGTAGACGACGCAGCAGTTGGCTTTCGTCGCAGGTAGTTCTTTGATGTCGGTTTGGTGTGTCTGCACCTTTAGGATAATTACCTCATACAACCCCACATCAAAAACTCCACACTTGGCTTTAATATGTGAGCAGTAGTTTTAATACTTCACATACTTTCGGTATTTTAATCTTCAACAATCATATTAATAAACTGATCAGATGTTCAGATATAAAATCATAATGTGAAACTTTAGCCGTCAAATAAACTCAGTGAAGTGAAGAGAACAGTTTTTCTCTCTGACACCTAGTAGTAGTTTAAGTTACATAAAATGGAAAGTAAAAGTACCTCAGTGTAATCCTTAAGTAAATGTACTTAGTTACTTTTTACCACTGGTTATCTCACATAGTGACACATGTTTTATTTTTCTTTTAATTAAAATCTGAAACCACATGTACAGAGAGGAGCTCAAAGTTTACAGGAAGTGGACGAGTTTCTGACAGGAAGCAGCTGACTTTTATTTTGTCATTTATTTTGTATTTTATTTTGACACAAACAAACAACGACAGAGAGAAAGAAGTAAATCCTCTCTGAGAGTCCAGCGGCGGGATTATGAACGGATTAATACAGGAGCTTAGTGACACACACACACACACACACACACACACACACACACACACACACACACACACACACACACACACACTCATCTCTGATCTGATGCAGACAGAAAGAGTTTTCATCTGATCGTCTATAAAACAGTTTCTGAACTGAAAGAGGAGGTGAAGAGGAGAGCAGGAAGTAGGGAAGGAGGTGAAGAGGAGAGCAGGTAGTAGGGAAGGAGGTGAAGAGGAGAGCAGGAAGTAGAGAAGGAGGTGAAGAGAGCAGGAAGTAGGGAAGGAGGTGAAGAGAGCAGGAAGTAGGGAAGGAGGTGAAGAGAGCAGGAAGTAGGGAAGGAGGTGAAGAGGAGAGCAGGTAGTAGAGAAGGAGGTGAAGAGAGTGGGAAGTAGGGAAGGAGGTGAAGAGGAGAGCAGGAAGTAGAGAAGGAGGTGAAGAGGAGAGCAGGAAGTAGGGAAGGAGGTGAAGAGAGCAGGAAGTAGGGAAGGAGGTGAAGAGGAGAGCAGGAAGTAGGGAAGGAGGTGAAGAGAGCAGGAAGTAGGGAAGGAGGTGAAGAGAGCGGGAAGTAGGGAAGGAGGTGAAGAGAGCAGGTAGTAGGGAAGGAGGTGAAGAGGAGAGCAGGAAGTAGGGAAGGAGGTGAAGAGAGCAGGAAGTAGGGAAGGAGGTGAAGAGGAGAGCAGGAAGTAGGGAAGGAGGTGAAGAGAGCAGGTAGTAGGGAAGGAGGTGAAGAGAGCAGGTAGTAGGGAAGGAGGTGAAGAGAGCAGGAAGTAGGGAAGGAGGTGAAGAGAGCAGGTAGTAGGGAAGGAGGTGAAGAGAGCAGGAAGTAGGGAAGGAGGTGAAGAGAGCAGGAAGTAGGGAAGGAGGTGAAGAGAGCAGGAAGTAGGGAAGGAGGTGAAGAGAGCAGGTAGTAGGGAAGGAGGTGAAGAGAGCAGGAAGTAGGGAAGGAGGTGAAGAGGAGAAGGCTTGAGGCCACCAGAGACTGAGCACGCCTTTACAGCCTCGTTGAGGTGACGTTGAGTCATGTGACCGTGGTGTCGTTATTTGTCTGGTGACTGAATGCTTCAAAAATCATAAAGTGATGTTCATGTGTAAAAAGTGATGTCAGTGAACAGAACCTGTCAGTATCATAAACATTAGTTTGTCTCAGGCTTTATTTTCTGCAATAATCCAAAATCCAATGGAAACATTTCATTGGTGGAGTGTTGCTGTCTCTATTCAGCTCAGTAGCTAACGTAGGCTGAGAAATGTTTGCTAACGTCACCAAATGACCCCACGTGCTGTGTTTCCACCACATGAACCTGTTCATGCACGAGTTTGATGCTGCAGTTGCATATTAGCCATTAGCCCAGTGTGTCCTGCCTACACTGCCACCCACTGGCCAGGTGTTGTATGTGCAGCACAGAGCTCTAAAAACCAAGAGGGACGTAAACACTGAGGGACGTAAACACTGAGGGACACTGAGGGACATAAACACTGAGGGACACTGAGGGACACTGAGGGACATTAACACTGAGGGACATTAACACTGAGGGACATAAACACTGAGGGACACTGAGGGACATTAACACTGAGGGACATTAACACTGAGGGACATAAACACTGAGGGACATTAACACTGAGGGACACTGAGGGACATTAACACTGAGGGACATTAACACTGAGGGACATAAACACTGAGGGACATTAACACTGAGGGACACTGAGGGACACTGAGGGACATTAACACTGAGGGACATAAACACTGAGGGACATTAACACTGAGGGACACTGAGGGACACTGAGGGACATTAACACTGAGGGACATAAACATTGAGGGACACTGAGGGACACTGAGGGACATTAACACTGAGGGACATAAACACTGAGGGACATTAACACTGAGGGACACTGAGGGACACTGAGGGACATTAACACTGAGGGACATAAACACTGAGGGACATTAACACTGAGGGACACTGAGGGACATAAACACTGAGGGACATTAACACTGAGGGACACTGAGGGACACTGAGGGACATTAACACTGAGGGACATAAACACTGAGGGACATTAACACTGAGGGACACTGAGGGACATAAACACTGAGGGACATAAACACTGAGGGACACTGAGGGACACTGAGGGACATTAACACTGAGGGACATAAACATTGAGGGACACTGAGGGACACTGAGGGACATTAACACTGAGGGACATAAACACTGAGGGACATTAACACTGAGGGACACTGAGGGACATTAACACTGAGGGACATTAACACTGAGGGACACTGAGGGACATAAACACTGAGGGACATTAACACTGAGGGACACTGAGGGACATAAACACTGAGGGAAATAAACACTGAGGGACACTGAGGGACATAAACACTGAGGGACATTAACACTGAGGGACACTGAGGGACATTAACACTGAGGGACATTAACACTGAGGGACACTGAGGGACATTAACACTGAGGGACATAAACACTGAGGGACACTGAGGGACATTAACACTGAGGGACATTAACACTGAGGGACACTGAGGGACATTAACACTGAGGGACACTGAGGGACACTGAGGGACATAAACATTGAGGGACATAAACATTGAGGGACACTGAGGGACACTGAAGGACATTAACACTGAGGGACATTAACACTGAGGGACATAAACACTGAGGGACATTAACACTGAGGGACACTGAGGGACATAAACACTGAGGGACATAAACACTGAGGGACACTGAGGGACATTAACACTGAGGGACACTGAGGGACATAAACACTGAGGGACATAAACACTGAGGGACACTGAGGGACATAAACACTGAGGGACATTAACACTGAGGGACACTGAGGGACATTAACACTGAGGGACACTGAGGGACATAAACACTGAGGGACATAAACACTGAGGGACACTGAGGGACATAAACACTGAGGGACATTAACACTGAGGGACACTGAGGGACATTAACACTGAGGGACACTGAGGGACATTAACACTGAGGGACATAAACACTGAGGGACACTGAGGGACATTAACACTGAAGACGACAGCCTCCACGCGGCCTCCCCCGCAAGTAGTGAGAAATGGTGAAAGACCAGCTCATGAAACTAATGTCGCCACCAAATCGTCACGCTGCCAGACAAGGACGCAAGAGGTCGGGGGGACGCAAGCTCAGGTCCGGGCGGGCGTCCATCCCGACCATGAAACGCCAGGATCTGTCAGTGTTTCAGCTGAATGTCGAGGGCCTTTCCACCGCCAAATTAGACATCATACGCCACCTCGCCGACTCCCACAAAGTCGCAGCCGTCCTCCTCCAGGAAACACACTGTGGAAAAGCAGACCTCCTCAAGCTGCCCGGGTTTCACCTCGCCGGCTGCATCCTCAGCAGGCAGCACGGGATGGCCACGTTTGTTAGATATGACCTCAACTGGACAGCCACAGGCCAATCTCCACCAGGCGCCAGTCTCGAGTGGATGTCCACGAGGATACAGACGACAATGGTAGTGAATGTGTACAAGCCCCCACCATCTGTACTGTCCACATCAGACCTCCCGATTGCCCCGGCACCTGCCATCTACGCCGGGGACTTCAACTGCCAGAACACCGATTGGGGCTACTCCCACACAACACCAGACGGTGAGACACTGAGTGAATGGGCCTCCACCGCCAATGCCCGGCTCCTGTTTGACCCCAAAGAACCAACCTTCTACTCCTCCAGATGGAACACCTTCACCAACCCAGACCTCGCCTTCGCTGTGTTCCACAGCCTTGACCCAATGCCAGAGAGAAGGGTCATAGACAGGTTTCCCCGATCACACCACCGACCGTCTGTCATCGGAATACCATCACTGGTGCAGCCGGTCTCGGGGAAGCCTGTCAGGAGGTGGAACTTCCGGAAAGCCAACTGGAATGCATTCACCGCAGAGACTGAGAGAACATCCACTAGTCTTCCGGACCTAGTCACTGTTGACGTAGATGCTGCATATGCAGCCTACTCCAAAGTGCTAATCAGGGCAGCGAAAAAATCTATCCCACGAGGCTATAACAAAAACTACATCCCAGGCTGGGACGAAGAGTGTAACCTCCTTCTGCGAGCCCACCAGCAGGCTGGAGCAAGAGATGAAGTGGATGCAACGGCCACGGCGCTACTTGAGAAGCTGGACGCCACTCGCAGGGCCAGATGGACGGAGGTCGTTGAGTCGATTGACTTCACCCACTCCAGCCGCAAGGCGTGGCAGACTATCAATCAGCTCTCAGGTAGAAACACAACACCCCCCAAATGCCCGGTGACAGCAAACGCCATTGCAGCCCAACTCTTAAAAAACGGACGCTTCCCAGATGCAGATAAAGACTTTGCCCGCCAAACATCCCACGAGGTATCCGCACTCTCCAGGGCAGCCAGTGTCAGTGCCAACCTGTCAGGGGAATTTACATCAACCGAGCTCAGGGATGCCATATCCAAACTCAAGCAAGGCAAGGCACCAGGCCCAGACAACATCCATCCAGAGTTTGTGATCTACCAGAGCGAAACAACATCCGCCTGGCTGTGCGCATTCCTCTCTGCGTGCTTCCGAAAGTCCAAACTCCCAAAGATATGGAGGCGGGCGGCTATCATAGCCCTGTTGAAACCTAACAAACCCCCAGATGACCCCAAGTCCTGCAGACCAATCTCGCTGCTCTCCGTTCCTTTTAAAATCTTGGAGAGGATGATCCACAGCCTCATTGAACCTGTAGTAGACCCTCAGCTCCCAAGGGAACAGGCTGGTTTCCGTCGGGGCAGGTCAACAGTGGACCAAGTAACCCTGCTCACGCAAGATCTTGAGGACAGCTTTCAGGCCAAAGCAAAAGCAGGGGTTGTCCTGCTAGACCTGACCGCCGCCTATGACACCGTGTGGCACCGTGGACTCCATCTAAAGCTACTGAGAACCATCCCGGACCGTCACATGGTCAATTACATCATGGAGATGCTGTCGAACCGCAGTTTCACCCTCCAGACCAGTGACGGCCAGCGTAGCAGGCTCAGGAGACTGAGAAATGGGGTTCCACAAGGGTCTGTCCTTTCACCAATGCTTTTCAATATATACATCCTTGACCTACCTGAAACAACATCCAGAAGGTACGGGTATGCAGATGACCTAGCCATCATGCTGCAACAACCAACATGGAAAGCGGTGGAAGAGGGCCTCAACGAGGACATGT
>CM069301.1:1534175-1549175 GCA_035609425.1 Epinephelus awoara
ACAACTTTACAGCTCTGTACATTTGGTCCGTCCAAAAAGTCACAGCTCTGGATGTAGATTTCTCCATGTTGTTACCGGCTTCTTCTTCTCTTACACATTTAATAGAATATTTTGTGTTGACTTTCTTTATATGCACGATAATTTGCGTCATACGAGCGTGAAATTGTTTAATCGATGAATGAACTTCTGCCGGCATCGTACGCCATCAGAGGGACTCAATGTTGATTGGCTATCGCGGCACAAATTGGTCGCTGAAGTTCAGATTTTTCAACTGATAATGTGATATCGCACTACTTGCTTAATTTGTGCATTTCACGTCAGTTGCATTGCGTCCATTGAGCTCATCACGCCACCCGGCAGGAATTTGCGTTTAGTTGTGTCTTTACATTGACTTCACATGTCGGTCACCTGCACAAACTGTTTAATTCACGCCTGGTGTGAACACAACATCAGTCCGACTTTGAGAAATTCGATTCAGTATGATTTCAGTCGGAATGACATGTTCACATGTATTGTAAAAGTTCGGTTCAGTCTAACACAATAAATCCATTTCCTCTGATGTCATGGAAACAAACTGAGTGAGTATTCAGTTTGTGAAGTTTGTCCAGAATGAAACAGACGTCGGCCTTTAGTGTGTCTGCAGATTAAAGACATTGACAGCTGGACCCTGTCGACTCTGCTGATGTTCATGTTCAGCTCAGAGCTCCTCTGTGTCAGTAAAGATTCTCATTGGAACCAAAGTGTGAGAATGAAGCGTCCCTCTGAGCCTGCAGGACGCCCTGAGGACATGTAGGACCAGAATGAATAGACACTGGCCGGTCTGCTGGGGTCAAAGTTCAAAAGAAAATGGAGATTGTTGTCAGTTTTTATGATGACATCACATCCACTCAGTCAGTGCCCCCCCCCCACTTCATAATGCTCCGCTGCTCGTTTTTCTGGATGTGAGTTATAAGAAGTTCAAGCACAGATAAAGTTTCACATCTTGTTTCATGTTTTTTTGGTCTGAAGAGGCGTTCAGTAACCCTGGGAAACAGGTGAATCTGCAGCTCCTCCTGTTCACACAGCTTTACCTGCTCGCTTCGGGCCAATCACAACCATTTTTCTAATATAGAGCAGGTCTCAGACGACGTCTGACAACTTGCGGAGCCTCCACGCTTTATGTAAAATACATGATGACGTCCTTTTTGCTGTGTGCATAGAGCTATCTTATTAACGAGGAGCACCGCTCAAGCATTTTAGAAAACAACCAAAATGGCCGCAGCTGATGTGGAACTTCCTGTTTGAGCACCATCACAGCTCATCCCTGCACGCTGTCGCCTGGTTACGTTGGCGGTCACTCAGAACTACATCATGTGTTTTGTTGCCCTGGTTGGTTGCAGGTCTGTCCAATCATGTCTGGACACATTTTTGGTCTGTGGCTTTTGTTTTTGAGGAAATCGAAAATGAACCGAGAGGTTTCAGACTGGCTCACATTAGATTTGCTGTGATGGTGTCAGCGTTCAACATCTCAAGAAAAAAAAGCAAAAATGAAAGAAAAGTTCAGCAGTTACAGTTCAGAGTGGAAACAAGTGCAAATAGACTGAATAAGGTACAAAAACCAAGTACAAACATCCCATAATTAATCAGCTAGCTGACGGTGAGGATCATAGACATGAACAACATTTATCTCAGAGCCTCAGGTTGGGGACCATGTTCCTCATTTAAAACCTGACTCTGAGTCTCTGACGTGAGCTGTAACTGACAGGACTGTCAAAATAAAAGCGTGGATGTTTAGTGAGTGTAACCTGAGCAGGTACGCAGCTGTGTGTCAGGACGGGGTTAACAGAGGTCACGACCTCCATCTTTCACAAAGTGACTCAGTTTAATCCTCCTGATCCTGACGGAGGATCAGACTTCCTGCTCTCTGCATTAAGATGGCCCCTGCGGACCCTCAGATATGGTTGTCATGGAGATGAGCATTAACACGTGACATTATCACAATTCATTAATCCGCCTTTTTGTTCCGTCCATGAAATGAGGCTTATTTTAACTTTATCTAACCTCAGAGAAACCTTCAAAGTGAGCTGATACAGACAGAAGGTCCTTTATTCCAACTGATCCCGTGTTTTTATTGGTTCCTCAGGAGACAATAATCAAACATTGACACTGTAGTAATTAACTCTGTTGTTATTTTATGAAAAGGGTTCAGCTCAGATGTCTGCGTGTCCTTGAATGCAGCAGAAGGGAGATTTGCAGAATGTTCCTCTTTGCTGTTGGCTGTTTTATGACTCGCTGATAAAGTGGATTAAAGTCTTCCAAGAAATGAAAGAGATCAGTGTAAAAACTCTAAAATTATCATCAGAAAAGTTTATAAATTAACAATAATTAACTTCAACTTATTTTCGTAATGTGGACAGCAGTGTGTTCAGGTAAATGATGAGAAGTCTTCACCTCCAAACTGTAAGCTGGGTGTTCCACAAGGCTCCATACTGGGTCCTCCACTATTCTCATTATAAATATAGATATGAAAAAACAATAAAATATACACTAAAGGTAAACACTGATCAGGGTTGGATTATCTGTTTATAGGTGTATTTTTATTGAATTAAAGTGAAACTAATGTCTGAAGGGAAGAAAATTTGAATAAAAGCTGTAAAAAGTCCCAAAAGTTTTTAGTTTTTAAATCATTTGAGCTTCATTTTATTAACTTCATGTGATACAGCCTCAATTTCACCAAAGAAAACTGATTAAAAAAAATATTTTTGATGGATTTTTCTTTTTTAAAAATGGAAGTGATACTAAAACTAAACACAAAGTAACTTCTGAAAACAAAAACTGTCTGACTAAATAATTTTGTCAACAATTAAAAACTACACAATGATGTGAAAAGTCAAAGGAACGGACAAATAAACAGCATCTTGCATTTAACGTTATGTTGCTGTCAGTAATGTGAGCTAATGTAGCTAACGATCATGGAAGTAAAAAAGAAAGACATTCATCTACGATCTGAAACTACAAGCAGCAACAAAAACAGCTGAGACGAACCAGAAAACATTTAATGGTACATTTAAGTAATGTTGTCATGTTAACGTCACTTTGAGTCAACATTAGTCTCAGTTTCTGACTTTGGTGTGGGAGATTTAAATCTCCCTCCAGATCAGTGTTTCCCAGCTGATGGGTCCTGGTCCAAAAGTGGATCACAGGTCTATTTGAATGGACTGAAAGTGAAGTCAAGTTAGAAAAAAACACATTTTATTTTGAAGTACAGTGAATTTCTGGCACAGAGCTTACGCAGGTTGATTTTAGCGCTGCTCATCGTGGACTATATTGCTGTCATTGTTCATTTTAGTCAAACCATACAGTTTGAAAACGAGGCGCAGCTCCAACTATAAAACAATGTTTTGATGCATTGGATGTGCTGAATGTGCATATTAAGGCAGTACAGGAGGAGGTGCACATTAATAATCCTCCAGGACTGTAACATGCTCATGTTTAACCCAAACAATGTGTCATGTGACTGCAGTTGCTTCACATCCAGGTCGAACACCTTCTCACCACAAACCAACCGCACCAGAGTTCCTTTGGAACCAGACTGACACCACCTCTTCAAGAAGGTCTCAGTCTGGTTGTTTTGGTGTGTTCACACCTGCACAAACGAACCGCACTGAAGGGGCAAACACACTGGAAGTTGATTGAGCCAAATCAAACGAGGCAGGTGCGAAAGCATCCTTACTTAACAGAGATGGCAAGCGAGCTCAGCGACATGGCCAAACAGAAGTATGACACTGAATATATTAAACGGTGTGGACATTGATCTAATGACTAAGGAGAAACCTGTTGGGAACCACAGCTCCAGGTGTTTGTTAAAGAAATATCTGTGATGTTTAATCAGCTGATCCCACCTGAGTACAGTGGAGAGACAAACACAGACGTCACTGAACAGGAAGTTAGAAGTTTAAAATCAGCTGGTGGGATGAGACATTCAGGAGTTAAAATCCACTGTAGTTTGTTCCAGTGTTTAGGTCGGGGGGTAAGAGGGGTGAAAGAGACCTGAGGTCAGCTGTGGTGAATGATGGAGCTGCTGTAATGACAGAGTGTTTGGATGTAATTAGCTCAGTTAGTGACTGTGTGGGAGACAGAAAGGCTCAGTGACTGTGAGCTGATGGACCAGATGGACATTTAACACGTCGTCTTTGTCTCTGGAGGCTCCTCTCTTATAACATCATGATGAAACGTGTATTTGTGACACTCGAACAACACAGTTCTTTAATCTGAGGTAAAGAAATCGCTGCACTTGAAATCTTACTTGGATTCACACAGATGACGAGACTTCAACAGGACGAACTGGTTCATCTTCATCTGATAAACTGCAGCACAGAACGCTTTCTGTTCTGAAGAGCTGAGGAGATCAAACCAAACTGAGGAGATCATCAGTGTTTAGTGGCCTGTGGTCAGTTAAACTTGTGTCTCCTCTCTCCATGTGCCACTGTCACTCATTTTGACTGCAGCCCGACAGAACTGACTGTGACTGGTCCAAAAGTCGACCTGAATATTCTGAGATAAAAAGTAGATAAAAGTCCAAATTATGACAAAAAGTATAAATTATAAGAAAAAGAGCAGAGACAAAATCATGGGATTGAAATAAAAAATGATCCAAGACAACGTGTTATTGTCCTGCCTGTCTCTCTGCACCTACTAACATGCTTCACCTTTAATGTGACTGAGACTGACGTTCAGCTTTTTGCTCCACGGATGTTTCACACCTGAAACTTTGGTTCAGATTAAACAACAAATACTGAAAGTCCAGATGATGAACTTAATACAACACTTCTCAAAAAACAAGTTTACAAAGTACATTACAGACATAAAACAAAATACAAAGTGCAAGTACAAAACTAGTCAGGTCAGTGTCGCTTAAAAAAGAAACAAATAAGAAACAATAAATACAAATGTGAGAAAAACAAACAGACACAAACTCTAATCTCATTTATAGAAATTATTTTTTCAAAAGAGTGTTGACAGAGGACAGTGAGGTGACTCGTCTGTGGAAGGCTGTTCCACAGTCATGGAGTCGTCTCAAACCACTCAATGATTTGTGAACAAGCAATAAGATTTTAAAATCCATTCTGACACCACAGGTGCAATGAGGCAAGAACAAGGACATGTGTTCACATTTTTAAGCTCTTGCAAAAACCACAGCTGCAGTATTTTGGACCAGTTTGAAGCAGTTGATTGAATTTTGTGGCAAATGATGAGTTAGAAGTCCAAACAAACACACTCAACCCTCAGAAGTATGAATGGGTTCTGAATCCTCAATGAAAAATGTAAAAAATGTGTACAAAAGGCACAGGACAGCACTGCAGTTATAATGTTTATTGTTTGTGTGGCAATAAACATTATAACTGCAGTGCTGTCCTGTGCCTTTTGTACACATTTTTTAAATGATGAGTTAGAGTCATCGAGACGACTGGAGACAAAAGCATGGCTGAGAATTTGTGCATCGCAAATAAATATGAGGAAAAAATAGAATAAAATATCACAAACGAAAAACTAAAACATGTAAAACTGACAGATAAAATCTAAAAGTGACGTCAGGTCTGATGTTTTATTGATCGAACTTCAGTTTAAAAAGCAACTCTGCAGCTGCTGCGAGTGAGTCAGTGAAGAAGAAGAAACACTGCCCCAACATTCACTAAATGAACTGATGACCTTCCAGCTGGACCAGGCTGCAGGGCAGCGTGACACACACACACACACACACACACACACACACACACACACACACAGAGTTAGAAACAAGGCAGTGAAAAGTAGAAAGTTAACAAGGCGGATGCAGGGTTGTGTGCGAGTGATGGGATGACCCGCTACACACACACACACACACACACACACACACACACACTCACACACACACACACACACACACACACACACACACACACACACACACACACACACACACACACACACACACAGTGTGTTGTCATGCTGATGTGAGTTGACTCGGGATAATTCGGGGATAATTAGTCGGTTCTCGTCGTCCTGCGGGTGAAGCAGCAGCAGCAGCTCCTCCACAGGAAGAAACAACGTGACCCACAGTCATGTGACCTGCACCGTCCAAACCTCAGCTGCTCATTGGACGGATGACAAACCTGCTGGGACGCTGCCAGCTCCGAGTTCAGGGGAGGAAAGACTGTAAAGGGCCATTCTGCTGTTTTTAGAACATGTGAAAACTCAGACCGTTTTCAGACTGGAGTCGTCCAATCAACCGTCAGAGAGAGAATCCATCATCACAGCTCCATTACCTCGTCTGTCTGTCTCTCTGTGTGTCTGTCCTCCTGTCCTCATAATTGACCTTGTTTGCAGTCGGAGGTGTCCTGTCACAGTTTTACAGACGTCTCTTTTATAATTGTGTCTGTGGGGAAAATTATTTTTGGGAATTTTTTCACCAGGCTACCGCCAGAGGCCACTGGGAAAGGTTTGCTGCAAGGCTGAACGGCGCTCCTGGAGGCCTGGGAAGAACCCATTAAATTTTGCGGCATATCCGAATCATGGGAAGGATCCACAAAATATTTTTTACTTATCAACTTGTAGTATTCATGCGTGGCTCTCACCTCGGACATCAGTAGCAAACATGGAGTTGGTGAGCTGAAATGGTGGCAGGTAGCAGTTAGCGCCTAACTTTAGTGAATTGTAGTGAACGCTAGAATATTTTTTGTTGACCCTCATCATACGTGTGTGAAATTGCTGAAACAATGAATAAACTTTCACTGCTACGTCCTTGGCGTCATATGTTCCCGGAGGATGTCAATGCTGACTGGCTGGTGTGGCGCAAATTGTGTCGCTGAAGTTCAGATCAAAATCACACTACTTGCTTCATTCGGGCTACTTAATTTGCGCATTTCGCATCCATCGCGTCACCTGACAGGAAGCTGCATCTCATCACGTCTTTACATGGACTTTACATGTAATTCACTTGTGCAAGTTGTTTTATTGGCGCCTGGTGTGAAGACAACAAAAGTGTTAATATGTGCCACATTAAACACTGTGTAAACTAGTGTTACAATAATGTTCACTACAAAACATACGTCTATAGAATAAAGAATCACAGTAATATGCAGGTATAACTACTGTAAGATCACAGTGTACAGCTGTCAGCTCACGGTAATTTACTGTAAAAATTATACAGTAATTTCTGAGTAGTCAGTAATATATTGTGAATGTACAGTCAGATATTTTACAGTCATATAAACATGTAGTGAAACAGTGAGTAAGTAAGTTAGTCATCAGAATCGTCCTGAACTCTGCTGATAAAAACCAGAATCACTGAGAGGAAAATCTAAACGTGTGACGTCCTCATAAACTTGTTTATTTCCCACTGACTGTGAACGTCTCCTCGGTGAGCTCTACCTCTGCACACCTGCATGTGCAAAAACAGCTGGACACAACAGCAAAGCATTCTGGGTAACAGGAAATCTAGGAAACCACTCAACGGGAGAGAGATGATCATCTAATCTCACTGTGCCGTCCATCACTGGGTTTATCTGTGTGTGTGTGTGTTCAGGGTCCTCAGGTACTAACACATAAATCACGGCCCAGATCACACACACACACACACACACACACACACACACACACACACACACACACACACACTGATCTAGGTCACAGCTGTTCACTACAATATTTCTGTTTTCACTTCCTCTGGAAACAGTCACATTTCTCCTCCTCTTCCTCTCGCCATTCATTTCACCTCCTCCTTTCTCTCTGTCCTCCTGTCTCCTCCTCTGTGACCTCAATAGAAAAGGTCAAGGAAATAAGTTCAGGAGGAAGAAACCGACTCTGACACCTCAGTTAGGAACAGTTCAGATAAGAAAAGACAATAATTCTGCACTGTCAGACACAAAGTTCCTCCAAAACTCCAGCGTGGAGATTCTCCAAACTAAACTACAGGAAACACTTTTAAACAATAAAAACAAAACTGAAACGAACAAACGCTCTGGAAAATTACTGAAACTGAACTGAACTCAAAACAAAACTTAAAAGACAAAGTAAAAATATATAAATAATAAACTAATATAATACAATCATTGTTGAGGAGTAACTGGTTACATTTAAATTACATTACAAGGTAAATGTTATATTTGTCTTATTATATAATTATAATTAGTTACTGAGAAAAAATATGTAATTTAATTACAGTTATTTAACTAATTATTGGTGTTTACAGAGACGTTATATCTGAACCCTTATATGTAGAAAAAACATTATGTTGCTCTGCATCTTTTCGTCGTGCTGGACACGTCGCTTGTTGAAACACATGTTAGCAAATCTGTTGGGACAAATTTCAATGCAACATTTACGCACTTGAGGTCTGAGGCTTTGGCTGGATTTTGTAGTTACAGTAATTTTACTGCCTATTTTCACCAGAACAGAATGAGACTGAACCAAGAAGTTTTGTCACGACACAGAACAGATATCCAGTTCAACTTAAGTCAAAAGCGATTAGCCTCTGTTAGGCAGTATAGTTATATAACTTCAGGTTTTTTCTATTGTTGTAAATCATTTTCATATATTTTTACATCTTACTAAATATATACACTGTGTGTGTGTGTGTGTGTGTGTGTGTGTGTTCCAGGTTTTTCTCCTCACTGACTTGGTCAATCCATGTGAAATGTGGCACAGTGGTAGAGGGTCATGGGAGGATGCCAATGAAGCAATATTACATCAATTGGCCAAAGGGGGGCGCTATAGCAACCCATTGAAATGTCAAACTTTGAATGGGCATATCTCATGCCCCGTATGTGGTAGAGACATGAAACTTTGCACAGAGATGCCTCTCCTCATGAGGAACACATTTGCCTCAACAACCCATAACTTCCGCTTATATAGATTTTCTGCCATTTTGAATGTTTTGGAAAACACTTCAAATGGATCTCTTCCTAGGAAGTTTGAGCGATCTGCATGAAACTGGGTGAACATAATCTAGGGACCAATATCTAAAGTTCCCTCTTGGCAAAAGTTGGAAAACTTACTAAAACTGAGCTTCTATAAGGCAATGAATATTGCGGAGGGCGTGGCTCATCACATAAAGGTGTATAACATCTCAAGGGTTTCACCCATCACCACGCAACTTTGTAGGCATATGACCACACATAATCTGAGGGGACCCCTCCATTATTGACCCCATCAAACAAAATGGGGGCGCTAGAGAGCTCATTTCTTATCTAGGCCTAACCGCCATATGGATTTTTACTAAACTTGGTAGATATGTAGAACAGGACGCCTCAAGGTGACTGGAGAAATTTAACTCTAATTGGCAACTGGGTGGCGCTATAACAACAGAAAAATGCTTCAAAATGGCTAAAATGCGACCGATGGCTGTGGCTCCCCCTGTGGACCAATGTTGGTGGTATGACTAAGTCATGGTATGGTGTGCTGTACTCAATGGGTATGGACTAGTTGTCTTGTATTTCCTTTATGTCCTGTCTTAAAGTTTTTTAACATCTCATGTAGCACACTTTGAATTTTTTATTTTTATTTCAAGGTGCTTATTTAGTTAGAACTTAGTTAATGGCTGTTTATCACCTGGTAACCTATAGCAACTGCTCAGTAGCTCCTTAACAACCACCTAGTAACACCATAGTTAGTTGTAAACCTAACACACCCAGCAACCACCTGATAACAAATCAGTTTCCATGCAGATGATACCCTGATGTATGTCTCTGTCTGTCTGTCTGTCTGTCTGTCTGTCTGTCTGTCTGTCTGTCTGTCTGTCTCCAGGTGCTGGTCGTAATGGCTACACCAAAGCAGTGGATGGGGAAGAGGGAGGAGGTGAGGGTGAGGAAGAGGAGGAGGGAGGAGAGGGGGATGGAGGGGGAGAAGGAGGAGAAGGAGAGGGACAGGAGAGGGATGCAGACTGGGATGCAGAGCTGGACGGAGAGGACGAAGGAGGAGTGAGGATGACGAGAACCGACACACTTCATTCAACAACGAGTTCAACGGGGACACAGAGGAGGAGAGGACAACACGCTAAGAAACAGGTGAGACAACACGCTAAGAAACAGGTGAGACAACACGCTAAGAAACAGGTGAGACAACACACTAAGAAGCTGAAACTGATGATGATGATGATGATGATGATGATGTCACTCCTCTTCCTCAGGTCCAGGGCAGTAATCAGGTCCAACGAGCTCCCAGAGCTTTATACTGTCTAAAACTCAACAATCCAATCAGACGAGCTGCTCTCTCCATCGTCGAGTGGAAGTATCCTTTACGCCGACCAATCAGCTGTCAGCTTTACACCAGATCAATTTTCATCTGCCGACGAGCTCTTTAATGAGTCATCAGTTAAAATCTCCACAGAGCCCAGGATGTAGCTAAGACTAAAGATAATGTTACACAGTCTTGATGTCATTGTGCTTTTTCTTGTTTTGTCCCCTCTGAGCTTCCTTACATCTCTCAGACCCTTTGATATCTTCATCCTGTTAGCCATCTTTGCCAACTGTGTGGCTCTGGGAGTTTCCAAACCGTTTCCTGAGGACGACTCCAACTCCACCAACCACGACCTGGTGAGATCAACAAATACACACTTATAGAACGTTACATTAAGAGCAGCTGAAGGAGCTGAGGAGGAGTGTGAGAGTGTCTGAGGTGAACAGACTCAGGTGTTGTTAAGATCTGAGCCTCAGGTCAATGTTCCTCTGTCAGGTGTGTCTAATGTTAGAACACTGTTAAATGTTAAACTACATTCAGCTCGAACATGAAGCGTTGGAGTTGCTGGAAGATTTTTCTCTTGGCTTCAGTCTCAGAAATAAAGGTTCTTCCTGAGCAGCGAGGGTTCTACCCAGAACATTTGCCTCTGTGGAAACCTTTATTGGTTCAAGAAAGGGTTCTTTTAGGGTTTTTTGTCGGCCTAGTTTTTGCAGTGTGCACCGTCGGCACTTTGGCATCGCCGGCTTTTTGGCCTATTGAGCATGTTGAATCAGTGGCGGAGCTTGTCGGTGAGAGAGATCACTCTGATTGGCTGTTCAGGTTTTATTTCCTCGCCCCTGTAGCAAGTGAATCTGCCTGTAGTGAAACCGGGGCTAACCGGTGTTTCCTCCTCAGGCTCCACTTCACTCAGCTGCCCCACAGACCCGCTGCTTCTTCACACTTTAACCTGAATAACAAACCGGAGCTAGCTGGGAGCGGCTGGCGGAGCGTTAGCCGCAGCATGAGCGGAGGGAAGCACAGCCAGTTAGCCTCCGCTAGTCTCTGAGCTAGCCCCGGCTCTCCGTTTGGATCCAACCGGAGCACCGAGCCCTGGTTTGTTATTCAGGTTAAAGTGGGAAGAAGCAGCGGGTTTATCGGGCAGCTGAGTGAAGTGGAGCCTGAGGAGGAAACACCGGGACCGTCTGGATGTAATAGTCCGTGGAGGTGCTGCGGTGCTCGGCTGCACAGATAGGAAACCCCTCGGCTGACAGGATGTACCACTCTCTCACTCCGCTCTCTCTCACGCAGGCGCAGAACGTACGTGCTACTTGGCCGTCGGATGTAGTCCGTGTAGTGTGTTCAAATGCAACTGACACAGGGCGACGTGAGGCGACGTAGACGATGCAGCAGTTGGCTTTTGTCACCGCTAGTTCATGATGTCGACTAAGAACCCTTTATGAAAGAAAGAGATCTTTAATGATTGTTGAAAGCATAGGTGTTAAAGAACCCCCACCCTCAGTTATTCAGTTTACTCATGTGGGTTCCAGATGTAATATAAAAGGGTTTTCTGTAGAAGTGCTGGTTGTGTTCTTGTTAGCACCCTTAGAAGATGGAAGGGTCGTGGACAGAACCTCCAGAGAGGGTTCTGTGTGGAAGCATTACACCAAAGAGTAGTATGTTAAACCTCGTATTGGGGGGTCCAGGTGGAGCCTTTCACAGATTGCCCTCGGTGTAAACCTTTGTGTTCTAGGTAGAACCTCCTGAAAGGGTTTCAGGTGGATCCTTAAGGTTCTGCAAGGAACCAATAGCTGCTGTTTTTCTGGATTAAAAGAACTATAATGTTTATATTTCTCAGCTGACTGCAATGACTCATTTTTATATTTATGGTTTTAAGATCTACATGTGGTCAAAAAAAAACAAAAACGGTCGAGATACTCAGAATAAAATTGTCTTGTTTTGGTGTTGGATGTCAGAACAGGAACACAAGCTGTTGAGCGCGCTGTTCGAAGCTAAACAAATTGTTATTGTTCCTCACTGCTGTAAAGGTCAGAGGTCGTGGAGACGTACAGTAGATGATTGGCAGGTCTGAGATCAGATCTGATCAGCTGAGACTCTGAGAGGTTTCTGCTCTGATGGTTCTCTCTCTGTACGTCTCTGTCTCTCTACCTTCAGTTACACTCCGACTGTACACACTGCTGATGGAGTCATGTTTATCGAAGTGACGGCGCAGCAGCACCCTGCCTCGCTGCCTCGCTGCCTCGCTGTTGTTCTTTGTGGCGTTTCATTCTCACATGATCACACAAAAGACGACAACTGCAGATCTGCAGCTGAAGAAGTATTTAGATTTACTTCAGTTACACTGTAAAAATACTGCCGTCACAATCTGACTCAGGAAAAGAAGAAAAGTATCAACATGGAAATATAAAGTTCTGAAACTAAAACAATAATATACAGTTGTATTATATTATAATTATGGTTCATCACTTTAATGCTGCAGTTGGTAAACGTGGAGCTCATGTTAATGACGTGGTTTCATCTAAAATACTACATCAATATTTATTATTGATGATATTTGGTATTAATAATCTGTAAAGTAACTGAAGCTGTCACATGAATGTAGTGCAGTAATAGGTACCTCATGTTTATGGGCCACGTACATGCAGTATTTCAGTAAATGAACTTCCCAACACTGCTGCAGATAAACAAGTGGAAGAAAAGATGAAGTGAAAACAGAAGAATAATCTCTGAGTTTTCAACAGTGAACAACAACAAAAAAATGTAAATTACAAAATGATTTCTGTTTGTAGTTTTTAAAGATGTAAAGCGTCAGGTCTTCGTGATGTCACACCAAACATTCTGGCTGTTATTGTTTATGATCAATGCTTTTAGCATTAAAATGATAACTTTGGCATTTTTCAACCCAGACTCTATTTCCTCGCGTAAATTAACCGAAGAGACTGATGTGAGCAACACTTTTCCACGATATTGTCCATGATAAATCCATGATATTGACGTGTGAGAGTGAGACGTCTGCTAAACGAGGCAATAACAAACAGACCGGATCAAGTGAAAGGTGAAGAAATGATTTGGACACTTATAATAACAAAAACTACTTTTAATGCACATACAGTGGCGATGTCGAGTTGTCCCTTGTGCCTCCATTGCAGCTCCTTCCACAGCCGCCGTCTCGCTCAGTCCTGGACCAATTTGAAAAACTGTTGTTCACATCAGTGTCTTCGATGAGTTTACCCAGGGGAATGGGGTCCAGGCCAAAGTTATCCTTTAATCCCAGCTGTTACAGCAGCTCAGAGCAAAAAGGACCATGATAATAATAAATACTTACCAACAGTAACTGAAATACTTTGCTGTGCTTACATTACTCTGTGAGGTGGATACAGTGTAAACCTGCTCAACATCAGCAGGTTAGCATCTACACTGTTAGCATGCTAACCTGCTGATGTTTAGCAGTTATCTTAAAGCTGTTAGCATTAGCTTAAAGCTGTTAGCATGACGACAGACTTCCCAACAGTCAGTCAGTGAACTTAAATTCAGTAATTTCCTGTGAGCGTAACAAAACTGAGGACAGAGAGTGTGTACACGTCCTGTGTCTCTGTGAGGTCCAGTTTGAGATTCAGACTGCAGTGAGGACAGTTTGTGACGTGAGGCCGGTCCCCACGCTGTCTCACAGGTCTGTGCAGAGTTCACATCTGAAGGTGCAGGCGTCGGACATTCAGCTGTGATGGTTCATGGTTGGGGTCAGGGAATGTATGACATCAGCCAGAGTCCTCACAAGTACAGAAAGGCCAGTGTGTGTGTGTGTGTGTGTGTGTGTGTGTGCAGCAGGGATGATGACAGATTGGTAATCCTCTGAAATGCTCACAAATTCTCCACATGCATGTTTACCAGGTCACACACACACACACACACACACACACACACACACACACACACACACACACACACACACACACACACAGTTTTTATAAACGTCCTCCAGCATTCAGACCTCCTCTCAGACAGCAGTAAAGGTTCAGTTCACCCATTAAACAGTGAGCAGAGCTCAGTCTGGGTCCTGAGTGTAAACTGTCTCTGTTGCTGTAGATGAAAAAGTCTCAGTTTTTCACTCTTGTCGTTCAAACAGTTTCTTTTTGGACAAATTCAAAATGAGACGTAGAATAAAGTGATTTTAATGAAATATCAATATTTTAAGATCAGATTTGGTTATTTGTTTTTTGTTCTGACAGAAGTGTTTGTGGCACATGATATGTTCAAGGACTGTCGGAAATTTGAAAATCCAACCAAAATGTGGGAAAATAAATAGTTAAAACAATAACTGTCAAAAATTTAATAATAACAACATAAAAAGACACATTTCTTCTAAAACAAAACAAACAATAAATTCCAAATATATGAAAAGAAAAACAAATTGCCAAAAGTTTCCAAAGAAAACATGCCCTCCCAACATTTTGCAAAAATTATTTTGTATTTTGCAAAAATTGCAAAAAATATTTTAAGAAAAAAATTGCATAAAATCTTTTAAGAAGGACTTCTACTTGTAGTGGATCATTCTTACAGTGTGGTTTTAGGCCTTTTACTGCAGTGACAGATCAGAGTGTTCCTCCACCTGTGGTTCTGTGTGATGTTCCCATCTACAGTGTTTGATGATGGAGCGTGTTCTCTGTGTGTTTCAGGAACAAGTGGAGTACGTCTTCCTCATCATCTTCACCGTGGAGACCTTCCTGAAGATCCTGGCCTACGGTCTGGTGATGCACCCCAGCTCCTACATACGCAACGGCTGGAACCTGCTCGACTTCGTCATCGTCATCG
>CM069301.1:1554175-1741675 GCA_035609425.1 Epinephelus awoara
CTTCGCCATGTTGACGGTGTTCCAGTGCATCACCATGGAGGGGTGGACCGACGTCCTCTACTGGGTAAACACAGCGTGGACAGGCTGCTGTACAGGTCGAAGAACGCGTCGATGTCGTCTCTCTGTGACGTTTCCTTTGTGTGTGCAGATGAACGACGCCATCGGGTTCGAGCTGCCCTGGGTTTATTTCGTCAGTCTGGTGATTTTCGGGTCATTCTTCGTTCTCAACCTGGTTCTGGGAGTCCTCAGCGGGTCCGTCGTCTCTCTCACTACAGAAACACGCACATTCTCACAGTGTTTGGGTTCCACAGGTCTGCGTGTTTGTCTGAGGTTTAAATGTTGTGTGAACGTTGCAGAGAGTTCAGTAAGGAGAGGGAGAAGGCGAAGGCTCGGGGAGATTTCCAGAAGCTGAGGGAGAAGCAGCAGATGGAGGAAGATCTGTGTGGATACATGGACTGGATCACTCAGGCTGAGGACATGGACGAACTGGACGAGGACGGAAACCCACGTAAGACCCAGAGACACAGTGTGTGTGTGTGTACGTCATGTCAAACATGAACACAGAACACATTTATTCATTCACAGTTAATTAAAAAGTCATTTACTGACGAGTTAATGGACGTCACTGAATGAAGATAATTAACCTTAATTGGCTCCATTAGATAATTTACATCAATTAATGAAGCCAATTAAAACAAATGAGTCAGTCAGTGAAGTTGATGAGGCAGAAACATCGTTACTAACCAGCAGTGGAAAGAAACCTGGGACATTTACTCTGGCTGCGTTCACACCTGCCCTGTTTGGTTCGGTTCAGTTGAACTCCAGTGTGTTTGCCCCCTCAGTGCAGTTGGTTTGTGCAGGTGTGAACACACCAAAACAACCAGACTGAGACCTTCTTGAAGAGGTGGTCTCAGTCTGGTTCCAAAGGAACTCTGGTGCGGTTGGTTTGTGGTGAGAAGGTGTTCGACCTGGATGTGAAGCAACTGCAGTCACATGACACATTGTTTGGGTTAAACATGAGCATGTTACAGTCCTGGAGGATTATTAATGTGCACCTCCTCCTGTACTGCCTTAATATGCACATTCAGCACATCCAATGCATCAAAACATTGTTTTCTAGTTGGACCAATCAAGAGCAGCTTTCTCACACAAGCCATTTGATCTGGTCCTCTTGTAAATGCTGCCGTGAGAACACGAACCAACTCTACACAGTGAATTATACCAATATGCATGTAAACAGTCCCCACTCTAGAACAAACGCTACCGTATGAAACCATGCGGCCGCTTGGACCTCAAACTGAATGGGAAACAAAGTTCAGTGTTCACTTAGCTGGGCCTAACTTAGCTGGGCGATGTGCGTGGATAGCTGCCTCCGTGAGAAGAGAGCAGAAGGAAGGGAGGGGGGCATCACTGTCCGAGGGCTGCCGTAGAATGGCAACCAGGATGTCAGCCGACCAACACTCGCTACCTGCTCCCTGGTTGCGGCGATTTGCGATGCTGGCCAGCTAGGAATGAACTAGCAGCCAGTACAGTACAGTCCTCTCTGGTCTAGCTAACATTTAGCCGTGTTACTTACTGATCCATTAGAAAGAAAGCTAGCTGGACATGGGTTTTGAAGCCTCTTTGGTCACGGAGCTCCCTCCATCTCTTGAACGCCTGACTGAGGTTTACTCTTGTTGTTCCTCTTCTTTTATCACTCTCCTTTTTGCTCTTCTTTGCCTCCTCACACAGAGGAGCTCCTTTTCTTTGGCTAGGCCGTTTTTCACTTGTCTCCAAACTTTGTCCGTCTGCCATTGTGCTGGTGACTCAACTATCTCATGCCCAACTCCTCATGAGGACCAGCTCCAGTCCCTGATTGGCTGAACGACCAGTTTCACAACACATGACGTGTTTCCTGCCGTAAAGCAGATTTTTTCCACAAAATTTCGCCCCCGGTGTCAGAAGCTTATTGCAAAGATTGCACAGCCACTAAGTAACCTATGTAAACACTGATAGTGTGATTTTACTGTGGACACTACCCTGTGCAACACACATTATTTTCATCATGATATATTTAGGAACAGATGCTGTCTGTTGCCTCTTTAATGCTGTAATGCTGTGTGATATTTTCATATGAGGGCAAAAACCACTGTTCATAGAAACAACTGACGGCTCATAACAGTGGTAACGTGGTAACTAAATACTGAACTAATATCCAACCAGGATTTTGATTCTCACAGTAAACCTCTGCTAATGAAATGAATTAATGAGGAAATAAAACGGTGTGTCTGGATGTGTCAGAGGGAGGACACAGAGACAGACTCAGGGTTCAGTTCAGAGCTGAAGTTGCTTCTTTCTGAAATGGAAAACTCTTCTGTCATCTCCATGTGAACTAACTCTCAGGACCCTGTTGTTGTTTAGTTCTTGATGTTTCCTCAGTGAATGAATGAGACGTGTCGCTGCCGACCTGCTGATCATGTGAAACACTTCCTGTGTGTGTTTCAGGTCCGTCTCTGGGAGATCTGTCTGATAAGAAGAGAGGGAAGTTCGGATGGTTCAGTCACTCCAATGAAACACACGGTGAAACCTCCGTCTTTATTTATCTGCTTTACACACACGGAGAGTGTGTTTCAGATGTGTGTGTGTGTGTGTGTGTGCATGTGTGTGTGTGTGTGTGTGCTTCAGTCTAAATGTAGAAATATGATCTGGGTCTCTGTGTGACCCCGTTTCTCATCTCTCTGTCAGTTATTAATTTACTGCCTCAAACATCACTTCAGTCCACAGTGTATCACGTTTATCATCTGTATGTTATGTATTTAATTCACTGTGGATTAAAAAAACAACTTATTGATGTGACATTAAGTCTGTCTGTCTGTCTGTCTGTCTGTCTGTCTCTCAGCGAGTCTTCCTGCCAGTGAAACAGCGTCTGAAAACACTGAAAACATCGATGAGGAACACACTAACTGCTGCCAGGCCTGCTGGTAACACACACACACACACACACACACACACACACACACACACACACACACACACACACACACACTCACCAAGTCTAAAACACCAGGAAAGTGTCTGAACTAACTCGAGTCTGATGAAGATCGGCTGCTGGTGAGTTCACTGACTGTTGGACATCCTGTGGTAAACCCTTTAACATTTAATCAGAGCATTTAAAGCAGTCGTAGATTCAACAGTCACTTTTGGACTTGTTAAACTGTTCAAACTGCAGAGAGTAGTAGCAGCAGTAGAGTCACAGATATCTTAAATGAACATATAACTCATCCACGTGTCATTTCCACACGTGAAACCTGAAGTGTTTCCAGTCACTGATTACATGTTCAAGGTGTTTGCCATTGACGTCCATCTTTAACCCCTCACACACTTCACTAACGACTGTTCTCTTCTCCGTCAGTCGGACGCTGCGTCGCTGGAATCGGGTCTGTCGCAGGAACTGTCGCACTGCCGTCAAATCGGTGACGTTCTATTGGCTGGTTCTGCTGCTCGTCTTCCTCAACACCTCCCTCAGTGCCTCCGAGCACTACAACCAACCTGATTGGCTGACACAAGTGCAAGGTAACAAACATGCACACACACACACACACACACAGTTTGGATATTAGCAGTGTTTTATTAACGGTTCACTATGAGACATTCAGAGTGTTAATACAACAGCAAACAGCTGCCGTCTGTGTAAAGATACAGAGTAATGACATTACTCCCTCTGTGAGTGTGTGTGTGTGTGTGTGTGAGTGTGTGAGTGTGTGTGTGTGTGTGTGTGTGTGTGTGTGTGTGTGTGTGTGTGTGAGTGTGTGTGTGTGTGTGTGTGTGTGTGTGTGTTTGAGCTTCCCTGTGGTTTGTTGTGAATTTAAATTTAATTTAAATTTAGTCTTGCAACAAAAATGTTTATTAGTTTTACTCACATTTTAGTCATGTTTATCCTTCATAGTTTTAGTAGATAAAAATTTAAACCGTTCTAGTTGATTAAATTTCAAAATATTTTAGTCGACAAAAATTAAAACTTTTAGATGAAGAAATTCAAAACATTCTAGCTGGTGAAAATTTGAAACGTTGTAGTCTATGGAAATTCAAAATATTTTAGTCAACAAAAAATCAAAACATTCTCGTTGACAAAAAGTCAAAATTATAGATGCCAAAAAATGTAAACTTTTAGTCGACAAAAATTTAAGAAGTTAAAAGTAGAAGTCATTGAATGTTGGTAAAAATACAAAAGCATCGGTGTTAAAATAAACTTAAAATACCAAAAGTAAAATGACTCATTCAGCAGAGTATGAGGTTACTGTGTTGTGATTATTGATGCATTCATGTGTTCATCAGTTTAATGTTGGAGCTCATTGTTCCGATTCGTTACCACAGACATCGCCAACAAGGTGCTGCTGTCTCTGTTCACGGTGGAGATGCTGCTGAAGATGTACAGTTTGGGTTTGGCTCATTACTTTGTGGCGTTCTTTAACCGCTTCGACTGTTTCGTGGTGTGCGGCGGCATCATGGAGACCATCCTGGTGGAGCTGGAGATCATGCCTCCTCTGGGGATCTCGGTGCTGCGCTGCGTCCGCCTGCTGAGGATCTTCAAGGTCACACGGTGAGAAAACACACCTGACGCAGCTCGTACTGCTCCTCCGTGATCCCGCCTCTGACATCACTCTGTGTCCGCTCAGCCATTGGACGGCTCTGTCCAACCTGGTGGCGTCCCTGCTGAACTCCATGAAGTCCATCGCCTCCCTGCTGCTGCTGCTCTTCCTCTTCCTCATCATCTTCGCTCTGCTCGGCATGCAGCTGTTCGGAGGGAAGTTCAACTTTGACGAAACGCAGACCAAACGCAGCACCTTTGACGCCTTCCCGCAGGCGCTGCTCACCTGCTTCCAGGTAACACACCTGCACCTGAAAACACCTTAAGTTAAGATTTTCCTGAAGTCCTCGTTAAAGTTTCCTCAGAATAAAATCAGTTGCACTAAACACCCTTAAGTCTTCTCATTAAGGTTTCCTTAAGATTAATCACTTTCAGTCAAACGCCACACAGCGCTGGCTGCGTCCTCAAGCTGAGTATAAGCTCTGTGCAGCAGGAAGATGATGGCTGATGATGACTCCAGTATGAGGCTGAAGGCAAACTGCAGGGCTCCAGTGATGATCTAACTGCTGAGCGGAGGTTCTTCAGGACCAGCCTCTCCAGTGACTTCATGACATGACGAATTTCTTTTAACGCAGTAAATGAGTCAGCGTTTTCCCTGAACTTTTTAGGGATTCTGTGCAGCTGTGTAAGTCCCTCAGCTAAGGAGGAATTAAGCCTTGAGTGTCATATTCAAGGAGACAACTTAAGGTGTTCTGCGCAGCCAGTCTCAGGTCTTTAGTTTCACTCCACACAGTCTTCCTCGTGTCATCCTGATGTCGGCTGTTTGCAGATTCTGACCGGTGAGGACTGGAACGTGGTGATGTACGACGGCATCATGGCGTACGGAGGGCCGGTGTTCCCAGGGATGATCGTCTGCGTTTACTTTGTCATCCTCTTCATCTGTGGTAACTGTATCCTTCACCTGCAGCCTGACGACAGGTGCATTATGATGTGTCTCAGTGAGGCCTTCACTGACATCCAGAACAAAGCGGGTGTTCTCATGCACACAGGAACATTTCTTCTCTGTAATCATGTCAAAGTTTCAGCCTGTGACAGCATTTAATAGCGTTTAATCCAGCCCTTCGGTTGGTCATGTGATTTATTGATCACCAAAATAAGATGAGGCCAGAGAGCTGGATGTTGTTGGGCGTTCTTAACGTGTATGCGTTCTTAACGTGTATCAGACATCCTGCTGAACGTCTTCTTGGCCATCGCCGTGGACAACCTGGCAGGAGGAGACGGAGACGACAAGAAGAAAGAGTGAGTGACGGAGGGATGAAGGGAGGTAGAGTAAGAGGAGACATAAAACAGGGATGGGAGGGAGGAGAAAGAGGAGTAAATGAGGGCGATCAAACACAGAGAACACAGTGGTCTCTTATTTCCTGTTCCTACAGGAAGAAGACGGAGGGAGCGGAGGAGGGGGAGGCTGGAGTAGAAGAAGGAGAAGAAGAGGAAGCGAAGGTGAAGATGGAGCTCTGACTTTAATCTATAATCTTAAATGTAGTCTGTCCGTCTGACGGCTGTTTGTCTCTGCAGGTGGACATCGATGAAGACACTGAGTACGAGGAGGAGGAGGAGCTTCCTGAAGGAGAAGACGGTCAGTAGTGAACAAGTTATTAAACTGTGTGAAGACGAGCTGAGACAGAGACAACACACTGATGCCTAAATGATTTAGTTCAAATTAAACTTTAAAGTATTGAGTTCTGTCTCCTCCTGTCTCCTCCTCTCCTCCTGTCTCCTCCTGTCTCCTCCTCTCCTCCTGTCTCCTCCTGTCTCCTCCTGTCTCCTCCTGTCTCCTCCTGTCTCCTCCTCTCCTCCTGTCTCCTCCTGTCTCCTCCTGTCTCCTCCTCTCCTCCTGTCTCCTCCTGTCTCCTCCTGTCTCCTCCTCTCCTCCTGTCTCCTCCTGTCTCCTCCTGTCTCCCCCTCTCCTCCTGTCTCCTCCTGTCTCCTCCTGTCTCCTCCTCTCCTCCTGTCTCCTCCTGTCTCCCCCTCTCCTCCTGTCTCCTCCTCTCCTCCTGTCTCCTCCTCTCCTCCTGTCTCCTCCTGTCTCCTCCTCTCCTCCTGTCTCCTCCTGTCTTGTCTCCTCCTCCTGTCAGATGGAGGAGTCCAGTTGAAGATGGCCGACCTGGCTCCTCCTAAAGAGAAGGTTCTTCCAATCCCAGAAGGCAGTGCGTTTTTCTGCCTCAGCAAAACAAACCCGTGAGTCTGACGACGCCCAGCAGTAATCCTCATCTGTAAAGTAACTAGATAACAGATAATATTAGTGGAATAAAAAGTAGAGTCTTTCCCTCTGCAGTGTGGTGGAGAAGTAAAAAGTGGCGTGAGATTAAAATACTCCAGTAAAGTAAAAGCAACTCAGATACCTCAGAAATGTACTTAGTTACATTCCAGCAGTAATCAGCAGAGGGACACTCAGGAACTGGGATTACTGTAACTGGCAGAAATGTAATAGTTACAGAATGATGTTTGGTTGAATTTAAGTCATGACATCAGATAATGGACACCAACAAAAATAAGATGACGTCTGTCTGTCAGCACGAACAGGCCTGCAGTAACACCTGAACACCTCTTCTCTCTGTCCGTCCGTCCGTCTGTCTGTCTGCAGCATCCGTGTGGCCTGTCACACTCTGATCCACCACCACATCTTCACCAACCTCATCCTCGTCTTCATCATCCTCAGCAGCTGCTCATTGGCTGCCGAGGATCCAATCAGAGCGCACTCCTTCAGGAACAACGTGAGTCCACAAACACCGTGTGTGTGAGCGTTAGCTTAGCTGCTGTTAGCTGTTCGCAGGATCAGCTGTGGGAGGTGGGATCTGATCGAACTGACGATGGTGTGGAGAAAAGTGACATCACACAAAAGTGACATCACATCAATGAAATGTAGCATTGTGGCTAAGCTAACGAGTGACGAGTTTTTGGTGGACTTGTGATAGACTCCTGTTTCAAACTCAGAGCCAATCAGCGAGGTCTCATCGCGATTATGTTGTTGATGATGTCGTCCACACACCGCTGTGGTTTGAGCTGGGGGCGGGGCTTCAGCAGATTACACAGCAGAAGTGGGTCAGTGACTAACCGGGTTAAAGAGGGAAACACATGGAGAGAGAAAATCACCAGTTTACTGTCTGATCCTGAGAAAACTGTACACACACACACACACACACACACACACACACACACATGCTGTGCAGCAGCTGGCTTCATGCAAGACGTAGCAATTAGCAGCAGCTGAGAAAAGAAATGACTGCTAACATACAATCAGCACACACATACTGTATGTAGACGCACACACACACACACACACACACACACACGCAGGATGTTAACCTTTTATTAGCCGCCTCTGTTCTGGATAAAAACCTACGTATTGATGTCAAGTTCATCTTTGGTGTCGTTGTCTTTCATCGTTTCTACCAGTGAAACTAACAGCTGAGATCAGTCAACATGATGACATCATGATGACATCACTAAAACACACTCTAACGGTTCATAACATATCCTATGAATTTGTGCCCCACGAATGATGTCATGTCCTTAAAGTACAGTTACGTAATTAACGTAACGTTACAAACACGGTGACGATGTTCCTTCAAATGACTCAAAGTTCACTTGGATCTGAACACGCCACGCGTTGGTCACATGATCACAGCCTTTCAAAATACGTGGAAAAAACACATGTGAGAGCCTGAATCAGACTAACCTTTTAACTTAAAGCTCATATTGATGTCTCAGGTGATCTGTTTGGTTCCTGTGACAGCGGGCTGAAGTGTGGACTCGAGTCACGTGACTTGAAGTCTGAATCCGACTTTGGCTTAAATCAGAATGTGATTTTTTAACACCGATGACTCGTCAGCCTGTTGAGTTGAAATGACTCAATGACTGTCTGTGAAAATGAAGTTAAAGTTAGAACCTGACTCTGTTTCCTGTCTCTGTGTTTGTGTGTGTGTAGATTCTGGGTTATGCAGACTACGCCTTCACCTCCATCTTCACCGTGGAGATTCTGTTAAAGGTAAAAAAACCCAAAAAACATCACTGTAAATGAGGAAGAAACCGCAGTTGTATTAGCGCAGGCAGAGCCCTCTGCTCAGGCCGCTCTACTCTACTACTTTTCCCCGGTGGCCACTCGCAGTATTGCAGCCCAAAAATCATTTTCCCCACAAACCAGCGTTATGAAAGAGACGTCTGTGAAACTGTGACACCTCCAACTGTGGACATGGACAATTATGATTTTTTTTTATTCTGAATTTTGAATCCATAGAGGTTTTATATTTTTAAACTTTCCTCAATCTGATAAAAAAAATGCTTTGAAAATCTGTGACATCATCACAATGTAAAGTCTACGAGCTGAGCGGGAACTGGTGGGCGGGGCCAGCAGGAGAAACACCATATCATGGACGTAAACCTGGAAACTAGAAAACTTTTTTGGCATATGCGCCAGGCGAACAGCTCCATTGGACTGAATAGGCGCCATCTTGGCTTCTGTGTCTTCACTGGATCTATCAGTAACACTCTCCTCCAACCACGAGCAGGCCCCCCCCACCACCACCCAAATATGTGCAGAGCTCAGGGTATATTTCAAAGCTGTATGACGGTGTTTGCCATCCTGCACCCAGTGACAAGATTACTGGGTCGAGGGCTCCTCCTGTGCTTATAGAACTAGGGTTACAATGTCATAACCTTCATTATATCTCACACAGGCTCCGCCCTCTACCGCTCTATATGTAAAGTGGGTGGAGCCTGTTGAGTGAACGCCTTGTTGTGACATAACATCGACCCAGACACACTGATCCTGCTGGGTAACGGTTAGTTGCCGCAGCCCGCCTGAGACGTAGGGAGCATCAGCCAACCACGGTGGGGAGCAGCCAAACTGGGCGGAGCCATGGCCTCACCCTGCAGGGGTCAAAATTTGTGACACCTTGAAACACCTTGTTTCCCAGGTCGTCCTGGAGCATGGGAACATTTAGCTGTATCAGGGTGAGTCAAGTTCATCTCAGCCGATCAGTGGGCGGTCTCTGTCTCTGAAGGAGGAAGGATGCTGTCATCTCTGTCCTATAGGGGCTGTGGGTGCACACGTATTTGAGTAGACACATCCTGATTGGCTGGCTACGTTTATGCAAATTTCAGCGGCAAATGCTCGCTTGTGATCAGAGGAGAGAATTACTCAGAGAGTTTAGTTCAGGGCGGAGCCTGTGTGAGGTAGACCAACTCTTTCTCTTCTTCTCTCGTTTTTGAAACATCATCATCTGTGTCTGTGTGACAGATGACGGTCCACGGAGCGTTCCTCCATCAGGGCTCCTTCTGCAGGAACTGGTTCAACCTGCTGGATCTGCTGGTCGTCAGCGTGTCTCTGGTCTCCTTCTTCCTGCAGTCAGTATCACATCATCATCATCATCATCAGCAGCAGCAGCAGCAGCAGCCATGTTACACACACACAAACAGCTGCAAGGATTCTTCAACAGGTGGAGGCAGGAAGTCTTCACCTGCTGAATCATGACATATTTTCTTTTTACCAGATAAAAACAACATCAGGATGGTTTATGTGGAGATTATACACACACTCTCCAGCCACTTTATTAGGTACACCTGTTCAACTGCTCGTTAATGCAAAGAGCTAATCAGCCAATCACATGGCAGCAACCCAGTGCATTTAGACATGTAGACAGAAAAACATCAGTGCAAACACAGACTCAGAAACTGATCAGCAGAGAAGTGAGAAACATTTTGGAGTCAAACATGAAGCTGTGATCCGTTACAGTTCAGTATTAATGTGTGTGTTTGTGTGTGTGTGGCGCACTCTGCTGGTAGAAAACAGCAGCTACATCTCTGAATGTTCTGAAACCTTACATGTGATGCAAACAGTCGACTGACTCAGTGTGTGTGTGTGTGTGTGTGTGTGTGTGTGTGTGTGCGTGCGTGTGCGTGTGTGTGTGTGTGTGTGTGTGTGTGTGCGTGCGTGTGCGTGTGTGTGTGTGTGTGTGTGTGTGTGTGTCTGCAGCTCCAGTGCCATCTCTGTAGTGAAGATTCTCCGAGTCCTGCGAGTGCTCCGACCTTTGAGAGCCATCAACAGAGCCAAAGGACTGAAGGTAACCACACGCTGACTCTGTGTGTGTGTGTGTGTGTGTGTGTGTGTGTGTGTGTGTGTGTGTGTGTGTGTGTGTGTGCGTGCGTGTGTGTGTGTGTGGATTTAAAACATGATCACAGGATATCAGGAGGACAGACCCTGCAGAGATCTGTTAATGTGACCTGTGAATCTGGATGTTTGAGGAGTCGTTGTACAGTAATTAGATTCAATCGAACTTCAAACAAGGCAGTCAGCAGTTAGTGTGGACCAGCAGTTAGTGTGGACCAGTAGTTAGTGTGGACCAATAGTTAGTGTGGACCAATAGTTAGTGTGGACCAGTAGTTAGTGGGGACCAATAGTTAGTGTGGACCAGTACTTAGTGTGGACCAGTAGTTAGTGTGGACCAGTAGTTACTGTGGACCAGCAGTTAGTGTGGACCAATAGTAAGTGTGGACCAGTAGTTAGTGTGGACCAGTAGTTAGTGTGGACCAGCAGTTAGTGTGGACCAATAGTTAGTGTGGACCAGTAGTTAGTGTGGACCAATAGTTAGTGTGGACCAGTAGTTAGTGGGGACCAATAGTTAGTGTGGACCAGTAGTTAGTGTGGACCAGTAGTTAGTGTGGACCAGTAGTTAGTGTGGACCAGCAGTTAGTGTGGACCAATAGTTAGTGTGGACCAGTAGTTAGTGTGGACCAGCAGTTAGTGTGGACCAACAGTTAGTGTGGACCAGTAGTTAGTGTGGACCAGCAGTTAATGTGGACCAATAGTTAGTGTGGACCAGTAGTTAGTGTGGACCAGCAGTTAGTGGGGACCAGTAGTTAGTGGGGACCAATAGTTAGTGTGGACCAACAGTTAGTGTGGACCAGTAGTTAGTGGGGACCAATAGTTAGTGTGGACCAATAGTTAGTGTGGACCAGTAGTTAGTGGGGACCAATAGTTAGTGTGGACCAGTAGTTAGTGTGGACCAGTAGTTAGTGTGGACCAGTAGTTAGTGTGGACCAGCAGTTAGTGTGGACCAATAGTTAGTGTGGACCAGTAGTTAGTGTGGACCAATAGTTAGTGTGGACCAGTAGTTAGTGTGGACCAGTAGTTAGTGGGGACCAATAGTTAGTGTGGACCAGTAGTTAGTGTGGACCAGTAGTTAGTGTGGACCAGCAGTTAGTGTGGACCAATAGTTAGTGTGGACCAGTAGTTAGTGTGGACCAGCAGTTAGTGTGGACCAACAGTTAGTGTGGACCAGTAGTTAGTGTGGACCAGTAGTTAGTGTGGACCAGCAGTTAGTGGGGACCAATAGTTAGTGTGGACCAGTAGTTAGTGGGGACCAATAGTTAGTGTGGACCAGTAGTTAGTGTGGACCAATAGTTAGTGTGGACCAGTAGTTAGTGGGGACCAATAGTTAGTGTGGACCAATAGTTAGTGTGGACCAGCAGTTAGTGTGGACCAGCAGTTAGTGTGGACCAGTAGTTAGTGTGGACCAATAGTTAGTGTGGACCAGTAGTTAGTGGGGACCAATAGTTAGTGTGGACCAGTAGTTAGTGTGGACCAATAGTTAGTGTGGACCAGTAGTTAGTGGGGACCAATAGTTAGTGTGGACCAGTAGTTAGTGTGGACCAGTAGTTACTGTGGACCAGCAGTTAGTGTGGACCAATAGTTAGTGTGGACCAGTAGTTAGTGTGGACCAGTAGTTAGTGTGGACCAGCAGTTAGTGTGGACCAATAGTTAGTGTGGACCAGTAGTTAGTGTGGACCAATAGTTAGTGTGGACCAGTAGTTAGTGTGGACCAACAGTTAGTGTGGACCAGTAGTTAGTGTGGACCAGCAGTTAGTGTGGACCAATAGTTAGTGTGGACCAGTAGTAAGTGTGGACCAGCAGTTAGTGGGGACCAGTAGTTAGTGGGGACCAATAGTTAGTGTGGACCAACAGTTAGTGTGGACCAGTAGTTAGTGGGGACCAATAGTTAGTGTGGACCAATAGTTAGTGTGGACCAGTAGTTAGTGGGGACCAATAGTTAGTGTGGACCAGTAGTTAGTGTGGACCAGTAGTTAGTGTGGACCAGTAGTTAGTGGGGACCAATAGTTAGTGTGGACCAATAGTTAGTGTGGACCAGTAGTTAGTGGGGACCAATAGTTAGTGTGGACCAGTAGTTAGTGTGGACCAGTAGTTAGTGTGGACCAGCAGTTAGTGTGGACCAATAGTTAGTGTGGACCAGTAGTTAGTGTGGACCAGCAGTTAGTGTGGACCAACAGTTAGTGTGGACCAGTAGTTAGTGGGGACCAATAGTTAGTGTGGACCAGTAGTTAGTGTGGACCAATAGTTAGTGTGGACCAGTAGTTAGTGTGGACCAGTAGTTAGTGTGGACCAGTAGTTAGTGTGGACCAGTAGTTAGTGTGGACCAGCAGTTAGTGTGGACCAATAGTTAGTGTGGACCAGTAGTTAGTGTGGACCAGCAGTTAGTGTGGACCAACAGTTAGTGTGGACCAGTAGTTAGTGTGGACCAGTAGTTAGTGTGGACCAGCAGTTAGTGGGGACCAATAGTTAGTGTGGACCAGTAGTTAGTGGGGACCAATAGTTAGTGTGGACCAGTAGTTAGTGGGGACCAATAGTTAGTGTGGACCAATAGTTAGTGTGGACCAGCAGTTAGTGTGGACCAGCAGTTAGTGTGGACCAGTAGTTAGTGTGGACCAATAGTTAGTGTGGACCAGTAGTTAGTGGGGACCAATAGTTAGTGTGGACCAGTAGTTAGTGTGGACCAATAGTTAGTGTGGACCAATAGTTAGTGTGGACCAGTAGTTAGTGTGGACCAATAGTTAGTGTGGACCAGCAGTTAGTGTGGACCAGCAGTTAGTGTGGACCAGTAGTTAGTGTGGACCAATAGTTAGTGTGGACCAGTAGTTAGTGTGGACCAATAGTTAGTGTGGACCAATAGTTAGTGTGGACCAGTAGTTAGTGTGGACCAATAGTTAGTGTGGACCAGTAGTTAGTGTGGACCAACAGTTAGTGTGGACCAATAGTTAGTGTGGACCAGTAGTTAGTGTGGACCAGTAGTTAGTGTGGACCAATAGTTAGTGTGGACCAGTAGTTAGTGTGGACCAATAGTTAGTGTGGACCAGTAGTTAGTGTGGACCAGTAGTTAGTGTGGACCAACAGTTAGTGTGGACCAGTAGTTAGTGTGGACCAATAGTTAGTGTGGACCAATAGTTAGTGTGGACCAGTAGTTAGTGTGAACCAATAGTTAGTGTGGACCAATAGTTAGTGTGGACCAATAGTTAGTGTGGACCAGTAGTTAGTGTGGACCAATAGTTAGTGTGGACCAGTAGTTAGTGTGGACCAGTAGTTAGTGTGGACAGATAGTTAGTGTGGACCAATAGTTAGTGGGGACCAGTAGTTAGTGGGGACCAGTAGTTAGTGTGGATCAATAGTTAGTGGGGACCAGTAGTTAGTGTGGACCAGTAGTTAGTGTGGACCAATAGTTAGTGTGGACCAGTAGTTAGTGTGGACCAGTAGTTAGTGTGGACCAATAGTTAGTGTGGACCAGTAGTTAGTGTGGACCAGTAGTTAGTGTGGACCAATAGTTAGTGTGGACCAATAGTTAGTGTGGACCAGTAGTTAGTGTGGACCAATAGTTAGTGTGGACCAGTAGTTAGTGTGGACAGATAGTTAGTGTGGACCAATAGTTAGTGTGGACCAGTAGTTAGTGTGGACCAATAGTTAGTGTGGACCAGTAGTTAGTATGGACCAACAGTTAGTGTGGACCAATAGTTAGTGTGGACCAGTAGTTAGTGTGGACCAATAGTTAGTGTGGACCAGTAGTTAGTGTGGACCAATAGTTAGTGTGGACCAACAGTTAGTGTGGACCAACAGTTAGTGTGGACCAGTAGTTAGTGTGGACCAGTAGTTAGTGTGGACCAACAGTTAGTGTGGACCAACAGTTAGTGGGGACCAGTAGTTAGTGTGGACCAACAGTTAGTGGGGACCAGTAGTTAGTGTGGACCAATAGTCAGTGTGGACCAATAGTTAGTGTGGACCAATAGTCAGTGTAGACCAGTAGTCAGTGTGGCCCAGTAGTTAGTGTGGACCAGTAGTTAGTGTGGACCAATAGTTAGTGTGGACCAATAGTTAGTGTGGACCAATAGTTAGTGTGGACCAGTAGTTAGTGTGGACCAATAGTTAGTGTGGACCAGTAGTTAGTGTGGACCTGTAGTTAGTGTGTACCAATAGTTAGTGTGGACCAGTAGTTAGTGTGGACCAACAGTTAGTGTGGACCAGTAGTTAGTGTGGACCAATAGTTAGTGTGGACCAATAGTTAGTGTGGACCAGTAGTTAGTGTGGACCAATAGTTAGTGTGGACCAGTAGTTAGTGTGGACCAATAGTTAGTGTGGACCAACAGTTAGTGTGGACCAACAGTTAGTGTGGACCAATAGTTAGTGTGGACCAGTAGTTAGTGTGGACCAATAGTTAGTGTGGACCAATAGTTAGTGTGGACCAGTAGTTAGTGTGGACCAATAGTTAGTGTGGACCAGTAGTTAGTGTGGACCAGTAGTTAGTGTGGACCAGTAGTTAGTGTGGACCAATAGTTAGTGTGGACCAATAGTTAGTGTGGACCAGTAGTTAGTGTGGACCAACAGTTAGTGTGGACCAGTAGTTAGTGTGGACCAGTAGTTAGTGTGGACCAATAGTTAGTGTGGACCAGTAGTTAGTGTGGACCAACTGTTAGTGTGGACCAGTAGTTAGTGTGGACCAATAGTTAGTGTGGACCAACAGTTAGTGTGGACCAACAGTTAGTGTGGACCAATAGTTAGTGTGGACCAGTAGTTAGTGTGGACCAACAGTTAGTGTGGACCAACAGTTAGTGGGGACCAGTAGTTAGTGTGGACCAGTAGTTAGTGTGGACCAATAGTCAGTGTGGACCAATAGTTAGTGTGGACCAGTAGTTAGTGTGGACCAACAGTTAGTGTGGACCAGTAGTTAGTGTGGACCAGTAGTTAGTGTGGACCAATAGTTAGTGTGGACCAGTAGTTAGTGTGGACCAACTGTTAGTGTGGACCAGTAGTTAGTGTGGACCAATAGTTAGTGTGGACCAACAGTTAGTGTGGACCAACAGTTAGTGTGGACCAATAGTTAGTGTGGACCAGTAGTTAGTGTGGACCAACAGTTAGTGTGGACCAACAGTTAGTGGGGACCAGTAGTTAGTGTGGACCAATAGTTAGTGGGGACCAGTAGTTAGTGTGGACCAATAGTCAGTGTGGACCAATAGTTAGTGTGGACCAATAGTCAGTGTAGACCAGTAGTCAGTGTGGCCCAGTAGTTAGTGTGGACCAGTAGTTAGTGTGGACCAATAGTTAGTGTGGACCAGTAGTTAGTGTGGACCAATAGTTAGTGTGGACCAGTAGTTAGTGTGGACCAATAGTTAGTGTGGACCAGTAGTTAGTGTGGACCAGTAGTTAGTGTGGACCAATAGTTAGTGTGGACCAGTAGTTAGTGTGGACCAACAGTTAGTGTGGACCAGTAGTTAGTGTGGACCAATAGTTAGTGTGGACCAATAGTTAGTGTGGACCAGTAGTTAGTGTGGACCAATAGTTAGTGTGGACCAGTAGTTAGTGTGGACCAATAGTTAGTGTGGACCAGTAGTTAGTGTGGACCAACAGTTAGTGTGGACCAATAGTTAGTGTGGACCAGTAGTTAGTGTGGACCAATAGTTAGTGTGGACCAGTAGTTAGTGTGGACCAATAGTTAGTGTGGACCAGTAGTTAGTGTGGACCAATAGTCAGTGTGGACCAATAGTTAGTGTGGACCAGTAGTTAGTGTCGACCAATAATTAGTGTGGACCAGTAGTTAGTGTTGACCAACAGTTAGTGTGGACCAGTAGTTAGTGTGGACCAATAGTTAGTGTGGACCAATAGTTAGTGTGGACCAGTAGTTAGTGTGGACCAACAGTTAGTGGGGACCAGTAGTTAGTGTGGACCAATAGTTAGTGTGGACCAGTAGTTAGTGTGGACCAATAGTTAGTGTGGACCAATAGTTAGTGGGGACCAGTAGTTAGTGTGGACCAATAGTTAGTGTGGACCAGTAGTTAGTGTGGACCAATAGTCAGTGTGGACCAATAGTTAGTGTGGACCAATAGTCAGTGTAGACCAGTAGTCAGTGTGGCCCAGTAGTTAGTGTGGACCAGTAGTTAGTGTGGACCAATAGTTAGTGTGGACCAGTAGTTAGTGTGGACCAGTAGTTAGTGTGGACCAATAGTTAGTGTGGACCAGTAGTTAGTGTGGACCAATAGTTAGTGTGGACCAACAGTTAATGTGGACCAACAGTTAGTGTGGACCAATAGTTAGTGTGGACCAGTAGTTAGTGTGGACCAACAGTTAGTGTGGACCAACAGTTAGTGTGGACCAATAGTTAGTGTGGACCAGTAGTTAGTGTGGACCAACAGTTAGTGGGGACCAGTAGTTAGTGTGGACCAACAGTTAGTGTGGACCAACAGTTAGTGGGGACCAGTAGTTAGAGGGGACCAGTAGTTAGTGGGGACCAGCTGTTCGCGGGAGCCGATGTGGAGCCTCCTGATCAGAGTTCATAATGTGCTGACACCTATTTCATGTGTGTTCTTGTGTGTTTTGTGTGTTGCAGCATGTGGTGCAGTGTGTGTTTGTGGCGATCAGGACGATTGGGAACATCATGATCGTCACGACGCTGCTTCAGTTCATGTTCGCCTGCATCGGAGTCCAACTCTTCAAGGTGAGACAGTTTTTATATTCCTTGTGTTTATTGTTAACAAACTGTGAGCTCACGTCTTTATGGACGGACACTGGGACGTCTTACTACAGACTGTAAACAGGAAGTACTGTATACTCACTGTTAGTCTGTCATTCATGTTAATGTCAAACGTCTGACCAATCAGACCTGTTATCTACAAGTTACTTATATATAAATAAACCGCACCGTCTGTAAATCCTGAACACGTGACACTGATCAGCTTCAACAGAACAGGATTCATCACTTTTATTATCCGAAGCTTTCTCTTGCTGGAAGACGTCAAAATGTTTGTTCAGTGTGTTTCCACACTCTAAAATCAGGTTCTGATATTTCTGACCTGTTTTATAGAAACTGAGTCCGTCTGTCCAAATCTCTGAGGACGAGGACTTAGGACAGGCTTATTTTCAGACGTCTCCACAGGAGCTGATATCTGTCACACACATTCTGTTAGAACAAGTAGAGCTGTTTGTCCACATCAACACGTGTTCTATAATATCATGAGTTCTTTGTTTTGTACGCCTCTGCGCCGGGATCACCATGGCGGGATTAAGTTTTTGGTGGTCGGTCCATCCATACGTCCATATGTATGCTCCTACGTGCATCCTAACATTCGTACATCCGTCTCATCCTTGTGACGATGATATCTAGAGAACGCCTCAAGTGAAACTCTTTGAATTTGACACAAACGTCCACCTGGACTGAAGAATAAACTGATTAGAATTTTATGGTTGAAGGTCAAAGGTCAGTGTGACCTCACATGTTTTGTCCATAACTGAAGAATTCATTCATTAATTCTGATCAAACTTGACACAAATGTCTAACAGGATAAAATAATGAAGGTCAAAAGGTCAAAGGTCAGCTTGACTGTGACATCATCATGTTTTAACGTCATATCTCAGGAACAGAAGGGGAGACATTTGGTCAGATACTGAACTGGTGACTCTGGTGGGCGGGGCCATACAACCAGGGGGTGGGACTTTTAGTCTAAATATGTGGAGATGTACAGATATTATTGTCATTTTTCCTCTTCGAGAAGAATGTTCAAAACCAACATAAAAAAAAGTTCCAGGTCACTTGTTCCATATTAAAGTTGTATTAAATGTGTTACAGTGTTTATGATGTGATTTGATATTAAAAGCTAAATATTAAAATCAGTTTTAGTCTTCAGACTGACATAAGTTTCATTATATGACGTCACTTTAGGTGTTTCTACCCTCTGACTTCCTGTATGTGACCAACTTTATTTATATTTGTTTATATTTGTTTACAGTCTGACTGATGTCACGAGTCACGTCTGTTTGTGTTTCAGGGTAAATTTTATCGCTGCACAGACGAAGCCAAACACACTCCTGAACAGTGCAAGTACGTTTTTATTCAGCCCAGAGACAGACTTTAGTTTTGAACACTGAGATATGACATCACTAAGTGTGTGTGTGTGTGTGTGTGTGTGTGTGTGTGTGTGTGTGTGTGTGTGTGTGTGTGTGTGTGTGTGTGTGTGTACGCACAGAGGGACCTTCGTGGTGTATAAAGACGGAGACGTGAACCTGCCGATGGTCAGAGAGAGGATCTGGCAGAACAGTGACTTTAACTTTGATAACGTGTTGATGGGGATGATGGCGCTCTTCACCGTCTCCACCTTCGAGGGCTGGCCCGCGTGAGTCTGCAGTTCAAACTTTATTAACTTTAACCAACCCAACAGAAACAGTCTGATGCTCTGGTGAAGTGCTCAGATCCTGTAGCACTGATAAGACACAGTAACAGTCTGATACAACACTCTTACCAATACCTCACAATGATTAACACTGATCAATGCACTCATTGATTAAAGGACTGCTGGTTTCATCTGGACCTGTATAAACATTTAATAACCAAACATCAGATCTTATAAATGTTATAAATGTATTAACGTGTCCCTGAGTCTGTCAGACACATGTGGTGCAGCAGTGGCTGATGGGAGATATTGTTCCTCTCCAGGCTGCTGTATAAAGCCATCGATGCTAACGGGGAGAACTCTGGTCCCATCTACAACTACCGGGTGGAGATCTCCATCTTCTTCATCGTCTACATCATCATCATCGCCTTCTTCATGATGAACATCTTCGTGGGTTTTGTCATCATCACGTTCAGAGAGCAGGGAGAGCAGGAGTACAAGAACTGTGAGCTGGACAAGAACCAGGTGAGCACACACACATCTTCATCCTCCTCTTCATCACTCAGTGAAACATGAACACAGTCATGTAACACATGTTGATATCATTCAGTGTGACATGTCTTCATCTCTGATGTCCGTCCAGAACAAACGTCCATGAAATGTTACGTTACCTTACGTGCGGTGCAAACGTGGTATTTTGGCATAATGACGCCGTCATTTCCTCATAACGGCTGCAGGAGATGGTCGTTTGCACAATCATGACTACATATATTTAAAATAAGAACCATAACAGCCAGAACTTTTATTCTTTTAGCAGCAGAAAGCCAAAGCTTCTGATTAAAAAACTGCCTTGGCACGTCAAAATGTTTAAAGGGATAGTGCATCACTTGCAGAGATCCAAGGGGAGAGGAGGTAGCAACACAACTCCACCTAATGGAGGCTGACGGCGCCCCAGATTCAAACGTCCAAAAACACATAATTGAAACCACAAAATATCTCCATACTGCTCGTCCGTAGTGATCCAAGTGTCCTGAAGCCCCGACATAAAAAGTTGTTTGGAAAAACGAAAGATTTAAAAAAAAGTGTTTTTAAGAAAGATTGTTTTAAAAGATTAAAAAAAAAAAGAGTTTTAAATATTATTTTTTAGGAAAGATTTTAGAGAGAACCTGCCTTGGCATGCCAAAATGTTGAAAGAAAGATTTGTTGTTTAAATATCTGCAGTTAGATAAGTACAAACTACAACATTTAAATGTGTATGCCCCAAAACATGAGCTCCTCCCCTGCACTTTTGTGTGGAGTACGCTCTGTTAGTACAGCGGTACACATTAACCCTCTCCTGTGTGCAGCGTCAGTGTGTGGAGTACGCTCTGAAGGCTCAGCCACTGAAACTTTACATCCCAAAGAACCCGGTTCAGTATAAGTTCTGGTCCATCATCAACTCCACAGGATTCGAGTACGTCATGTTCGTCCTCATCCTGCTCAACACCGTCACACTGGCTGTCCAGGTATGTAACACACACACACACACACACACACGCTGATGAACACAGACAGATGGCCTGATGTTCGACACACGCAGCCTGGTGTGTCCTAAAATCCTTGTTTGTGTGTTGCAGCACTATGAACAGTCTAAAACCTTCAGCCACATCATGGACATCCTCAACATGGTGTTCACGGGACTCTTCACGGTGGAGATGCTGCTGAAGCTGCTCGCTCTCAGACTCAGGGTGAGAAAAACAAACGCACCTGCAAAATAACACGTACAGTGATGAATCCTCTTCTTCCTCTGTGGCTGTTAAACACACATCAGTGACACACACTTCACCATGAACACACACACTGTGGTTCATTTCACACACCGTCCTGCTGTTGACACCAATACTCACTACAGCACTATATGTGGATTAATCCGCCAGTGAAATTAGTCCCAGTGAGCAGCTGTTTCAATCTGACGTTAAAGTCTGATGACGCGGAGGTTATGACATCACTTTATAAACGTCTCTTGTCCCTGCAGCATTACTTTGTGGACGCCTGGAACTCGTTTGACGCTCTGATCGTGGTCGGCAGCGTCGTTGACATCGTGGTCACTGAGTTCAGCGTGAGTACTCAGACAGGTGGAGGTGCTGTGGTTTGTGTCAGGTGATGACACAGACTCTTTGGTGGAGCACGCTGCCCTCTGCTGTGACTGACAGGAACAACCTCACAGACACCATGAAGACGCATCCTCTGACTTCAGTGTTCAGGTTTATAACTGAATAAATAAAATGATTTTCACTCAAATGACTCTCTGTCTGTCTCTGTCTGTCCCTCTGTCCCCCCGTCTGTCTCTCAGAGCGGGGAGGACAGCTCTCGGGTGTCAATCACCTTCTTCCGTCTCTTTCGAGTGATGCGATTGGTCAAGCTGCTGAGTAAAGGAGAGGGGATTCGGACGCTGCTGTGGACATTCATCAAGTCGTTGCAGGTGAGGGGCGGGGCCATGTGTAGGAGGCGGGGCTAACAGGGAGCTGCCTCGCTGCAGGGCAGCAGTCTGACCTCCTCTCTGTCTGTCTGCAGGCTCTGCCATATGTCGCTCTGCTCATCGCCATGATCTTCTTCATCTACGCCGTCATTGGGATGCAGGTGAGCTCATGCAGAGGTGATCCCACAGGTGGCGCTCTGACCTGATGCACAACCACAATCCAGACGGGTCCAGACTACGACACAGTTTAGAGCTCATAGAGTTCAATGCAGATTTCATCCTCGTTCAGTCGTCTGTAAAAAGAAAACATAAATATAATTTATTCATTAGACACTACAGAGCAATGTGTCACATCCATCATAGGAACAACTGATGAAGGAGACAGTTCTCTAACCTGTCTGTCTGTCTGTCTGTCTGTCTGTCTGTGTGTCTGTCAGACCTTTGGGAAGGTAGCGATGCAGGATCACACTCAGATCAACAGAAACAACAACTTCCAGACGTTTCCTCAGGCTGTTCTCCTTCTCTTCAGGTCAGATTCTCCTCCTCCTCTTCCTCCTCTTCCTTGTATGAAACTCATAAATGAGCTGCTCTAATCTCTCCCGTCCTCTCGGACAGACTCTGCTGACTCTTAATTACATTTTTGTTTCTCTGGTGAATAAATTTATGGTGATGGTCCAGGTGCATTATGGGAACTGTAGTCAGGATAACTCCATCTCTGCTGCTTATGTTTCTGTTCTTCATCTGTCGCAAGTATTCTATTAAATACAGTGTGTGTGTGTGTGTGTGTGTGTGTGTGTTGCAGGTGTGCCACAGGTGAGGCGTGGCAGGAGATCATGTTGGCCAGTCTCCCAGGTAAACGCTGTGACCCAGAGTCAGACTACGAACCAGGAGAAGAGTTCAGCTGCGGCAGCAACTTCGCCATCGTTTATTTCATCAGCTTCTTCATGCTGTGTGCTTTCCTGGTCAGAACACACACACACACACACACACACACACACACACACACACACACACATGCACGCTGACTGTTTGTGTCTCCTTCAGATCATTAACTTGTTTGTCGCCGTCATCATGGACAACTTTGACTATCTGACACGTGATTGGTCGATTCTGGGACCGCATCATCTGGACGAATTTAAGAGGATCTGGTCTGAATACGATCCAGAGGCCAAGTATGTTTGTTCTGTCTCCTCACACCGTTAGCCTAGCTTAGCACAAAGACTGGAAGCAGGGGTAACTACTGAGACTATAGAGGCAACTCTGCATTAAGAGGACTTTTACACTGAATTTGGACTTTACTTGTAATAGAGTATTTTTGTACAGTGCTACAGTTACAGATACAGTTGCTTCTTGTACGTAAGGACTTGAATCCACCACTTTTGTATTGTAATGTTCTCTGCTCTCTTGTCTCAGAGGATGTATTATATTTTATTGTTTATGAAAGCATTGTACTGTATCATACTGTCTTGTCTCAGGGGTCGTATAAAGCACCTGGACGTCGTGGCTCTGCTCAGGAGGATTCAGCCTCCTCTGGGTTTTGGGAAACTGTGTCCTCACAGAGTGGCCTGTAAGGTACATTATACTGCACTGTGCACTGGAGTTATCACACAGACTCGTAAATGTAATGTAGGAACAATCTTATTTAAACTTAATGATTATTGACCCCTGTGGAGTCCCTCAGGGCTCTGATGTTGGTCCTCTGCTGCTGTTTGTTAATGCGTCTGTTATTCAGTCCAAGTATCAAAGTACAAATACCTTAAATTTGTACTTAGGTACGATATCTGAGTTCATTCAGAGGTGTAAAGATGCACTGTCATCCAATAATATGAGTGCATGCTCCAGTCTACATCTGCTCCTCTTCCTCTCTCTCAGCGCCTCGTAGCGATGAACATGCCTCTGAACAGTGACGGGATGGTGACCTTTAACGCCACGCTCTTCGCTCTGGTTCGCACTGCCCTCAAGATCAAGACCGAAGGTATCTGATTGGTCCACAGAGCTGTCTGTCTGTTCACGTCATCAGGACTGTTGTATGATTATAAAATACTGCACAGTGACGATATCACGCCACGTTTAATACATGTCTGAGGGGAGGCGTCCATGTTTGTTTGGTTTTATTCAGCCAGTCAGAGCTTCTCTCTCTCATAATCACGATAACTGCGATATGACATAAACACAGCATTATGGTAATATGTATTTGGCCTCACCCACGGTGTGCTGTTGCTAGGTAACCCCGACCAGGAGAACGAGGAGCTGAGGGGGATCATCAAGAAGATCTGGAAGAGGATGAAACCAAAACTCCTGGATGAAGTGATTCCACCACATGAAGGTACTAATACTGCTGATGCCACAACAAATACTACAAACACTACAACAATCAATACGAGTACTACAGCAGACACTACAAATATAACTACAGTCACTACAAACACTGCTGATACTAACAGAGACAATACAAATACCACAAACATGATCGCACAACTGTAAACACCACAGACTCCTCTGATACCACAGTAAATACTGCTGCTGACTGCTCTGTGTCGTCCTGCAGAGGAGGAAGTGACAGTCGGGAAGTTTTATGCGACCTTCCTGATTCAGGATTACTTCAGGAAGTTCAGGAAGAGGAAAGAGAAAGGAAATCTGACGGGAGAGCCAGACGCCACCAACCCGTCTGCTGTCCAGGTCTGTCTGTCTGTCTCTATGTATACTGTATGAACAAGTGTACAGTATATATATTTTCTACTATTCTGAAATGACATATATCTTGATATGAAATACTGATCGAATAAGATCTGTTTTTAAAGGTTGGTGAGTCTCTTTTATTGTTGGTTTCCCAGCAGTCTCTTTGGGTCTGTTGGACACGACACACACGATTATCATGATAATGGAAAATTCATCACCATCAACTGACTGTCAATATTATTTTCTCACGATCTGCAAAAGATTTGTTTATCATCCCGTCCGTTGTCTGGACTTCATGGTTATAACAACTTTACTAAACTGTGTGTGTGTGTGTGTATGTGTGTGTGTGTGTGTGTGTGTGTGTGTGTGTGTGTGTGTGTGTGTGTGTGTGTTTGCAGCTGTGTAAAGCCGGTCTGAAGACTCTGCAGGATCTCGGTCCAGAGATGCGTCTGGCTCTGAACGAGGACCTGGAGGACGAGGAGGATGCCATGATGGAGGATGAAGAGATGGAGGAGGACGCTGCGTATGAGGTCTGTTTATAAACAAGTAATGAGAGTCATGTGAGCGTGTATAAACAGCTGATCCGTAAACAGCTGATCCGTCTGTCTGTCTGTCTGCAGGGGGAAAATGGCTTCGGACCAGAGAAAGATCGCCGAGGCTCCATACTGACCACGCCCACTGGTAAACAACAACATTACATCATGTGACCTTATCATGTTACTGTGGTTACATTTGGTTAAGAGACGTTAGACAACAAAACAACAACACGCAGCATTAGATATTACATTTTATGAAACAAAATATTTATTTTTTAACATTTATTTTGATTTGGGACAAAAATCTTGAAGCTCATTTGTATCATTAAAAGAAAAAATCCAACACACATCCGACATTTAGAATGTGAACAAACGTCCTTCCTGAGACCACGAAATGGCTGAATAATGTTTAAATACCTTAACTGCACCGTTTATTATTTATTCTCCACCCGTCTGGCTGCAGGCCCTGGCGGTGTGGTGGGCGATGGCGGCGTGTCTAATGGAGGTCTGGTTCACCGGGTCGGCTCTCTCACCAAGATGCCAAATGGCAGCGAACGTGATGAACATGTTCGCCGTGGAGACAACATGAGGTCATCCATCAATCATCACCATCAGCGCCGCCCATCAGTGAGGAACGGTCTGCTGGACCACAAGAGACCGTCGTACCACAAATACGCAAGGTACTGCAGAACATGTGGTACTGTAGTGTGATCCATTCACTTCCTGTAACGCCCAATAGACGCTGCAGTGTCAGGTGATGAAGTGTCTCAGCCAATCACAGCGTGTTGTTGTGCAGGAGGGACTCGAGGGACAGGTACTGGAGGAACGGAGACATGGAGGCGTACGGAGAGCAGGGTTACTACAGCAGAGAGGAGGACAACGACAGCATCACCTCCAGAGACAGGTGAGACAGGTGGATAGGTAGTGTACTGACAGACAGACAGACCTGTGTGTGTGTGTGTGTGTGTGTGTGTGTGTGTGTGTGTGTGTGTGTGAGTGTGTGTGTGTGCGTCTGTGTGTTATTCAGTGTGTGTCTGTGTGTCCTTGCAGACATTACCCCGAAGAGCCTCCTCTGTACAGAGACCACTACGATGGCCACGCCCCCTACACCAATAGTAGCTATGGTAACGGATACAACGAGAGCAGGAGGACCACCAGGAGACGCCTTCTTCCTGCCACGCCCACAGGTGACCCTCTGTCCTAGTTGAGAACCATCAGGATCTCTGGGTTCTGTTTTATGTAACAGACTCGGATCATTCTGAGGTGACGGTGACGCTGCGTCTTCTTTCAGTTCAGACATCATCAGTGTGATCATCTGCATACATCACTGTACTGTTTTTGTTTGATCTGATACTGATACAAGATCACTTATGGATATAGAATAAAGGAGAGGTCCCAGACTACGACCCTGAGGAACCCCGGTCTGTCTGTTTACTCCTGGACAAATGTCCCTCCTTCCACGACACATCAGTGAATCCCAAACCAAAGCATCTGACTTTACCAATGATCAATAACATCAAATGCAGGGTTGAAGGGATGAAGGGAAGACGGTCAAGGCATGTGGGATGGAGGGATGAGAGTCTAGAGATGAAAGGATGAGGAGATGAAGGGATGGGGGAACGAAGGTGAAGGGGTCGCAGACAGGTGGAGGATGGTATCAGGTGTGCTTAAATACTCTTGCAGCAGAAACAGGATGTGATGGCGGCATGGTCTCTGTTCCTGAACTGTTTGACCAGCTGCAGTGACTCACCTCATTTTGAACTGTTCTGAACCAAACACACATGTGACATCATCATTGACAGTGTGACATCATCATTGACAGTGTGACATCATCACTGAGCAGTTTGTTTTAATGTCATCTGTCAGGTCGGAAGCCGTCATTCAACATCCAGTGTCTGAGGAGGCAGGGCAGCAGTGACGACCTGCCCATCCCGGGGACGTATCACCCCACCTCCCCTCCACGCCGTACACGCACACAGGTAACACACACACACAGACACACACAGGTAACACACACACACAGACACACACAGGTAACACACACACACAAACACACACACACACACACACAGAGTGTGTAACCCTTCCCTCCTCTTCCTCAGCAGACCTTCAGCAGTTACGAGTCTCGTCACTCCTCCAGTCGCTCCTCAGCAGCCTCCTCGGCGTCCTGGGCAAACCCGTGTCCACGGCGCGGTCGCCTCCTCTACGCTCCGCTCATCCTGGTGGAGGAAGAAGGCAGTCCAACCTGGGGAGGAGGAGGAGGAGGAGGAGGAGGAGGCGGAGGAGAGGTGAAGAAGGGAGGAGCAGGAAGAGGTGAGGAGACTCCAACTGAGATGTTTTTATGTGTCAGAGGACGCAGTGATGACACGTTAGCAAACATTACAGTGGTTCATTAACAGCAGGCTGTATGCTAACGATGATCTGTAAACATCAACTTTAACCTTTCAGGTGTCAGTGTGACGGGTGCAGCACCCAGACCAGCCTGGTACGGAGGCCCTGCAGGGACATCAGGTAAGAACACACACAAACTAACCTTTGACATGGACCGGACCAGCATTACATCATCAACGGTCAAGGCCACGCCCCTTTTGGGGGAAAGAACAGCGCTGTGACATCAGGACAGAAACAACAAATATCACTGACGTCTATCTGTAGGATCATTTTCTATCCAACATAAACAGTGTTCTGTAGTTTTAAACACAAGTGTGTTCTCGTGTCATGTGACTGTGGTTGCAGCTCCTCCTCCATACAGAGCGTACACCACCCTCAGAGTTCCCTCGCAGCTCGGCGCTCAGCTCACGGAGAAACGAGGCTCAGCCGACAGTCTGGTGGAGGCGGTGAGGAGACATTGATCGATCACTGATATTGATCAGTAACTTAGAACCCGCAGCCGCTCTGACTCTTGGTTCTGCTCTCTGCAGGTTCTGATCTCCGAGGGTCTCGGTCTGTACGCCCGGGATCCGAAGTTCGTGGCGTTTGCGAAGCGGGAGATAGCAGACGCCTGTCACATGACGGTGGACGAGATGGAGTCGGCTGCGAGCGACCTGCTCGGCACCGGGAGCCACAGTTTCCTCAGCAGCGTTGCCGCTGACCCCGCCGCGCTCTACAGTGATGAGGAGCCAATCAGGACAGGCCGTGATGAGGACGAGCTGGCTGACGAAATGACCTGTGTGACATCATTTTGATGGCCTCTGGACCAATGACAGATGAGACTGAGATTAGCACCAGTGATTGACATGACATTTGACCAATCAGGTGATAAGACAGAGAGGAGGGCGGAGTTTAATCAGAGTAATACTGACTGACAAGATTGATGGAAAAGCGATGGAAGATGGCGGTCAGCAGAGTGCGACTCAGCGCTGTCAAGTCGTCATTGTGATGTGTATCGTCAGCGTGTTGCTGTGGTGAAGCTGCACAGAATCACACTTTACCCACAATGCACTGCTGCTAGTTTTACAGGTTGTTTTGTTTTATAAGAAGGTAAACACAGTTGCAGCTAACCAGCTAAAGGTTAGCACTGTGCTGCAGCCAGTTAGCTTAAAGAGGGAATAGCTGCACCCACGCCAACAAAGTATCGACCACCAGCAGCTGTGTGGCGTTAACACGCTCAGAGTTACTGCACAGACCACAGACTGTGTGTCAAAATGGCCGACACGCCTCCACTTCCTCCCACTGTACAAAAATTAAGACAAAATATCCAGATATGTCCTCTGTCATCTTACACTGGTGACGTCATGTACACCTGTCCGACCCAATCACAAACAGCGCGATTGGTGGAGGAACACACTGATTGGATCACACAGCTGTCAATCATGACATCAAACCCGCTTTTTATAGCATCAAATAACTAATTAAACCAAACTTATCAAAAACAGAAACTTGAGCAGCAGCGTGATTAAAAACGACCTAAAATAACAGTTTGGTCCATGTCCCATCTGCTAACATAGAGGGGGCGGGGTTTATGACCCATACTGCAGCCATCAGGGTGATCCAGATGTTTTGGCTTCACTTTTGGGGAGCTGTCACATCGTTCATCTTTATACACAGTCTGTGGCAGGGACCAAACACTGCTGGCTAACCAGGAACGAATCCTACAACCCAGAAATCAGTTAGCATTCAGTGTGCTTTAGGTTAGATGTCTGAAATAGGGTTTGTTTTTGACACGTTTTGTTCTACGACATAAAATACATCAGTAAATTCCCCACTGTGAATCTAGAAGCTTTTATAAGTCTTAAAAAGACGGCTGCTAACAGGTGGCTCAATGAGACTACAGAACATCATCACGCTGAACACGTTGTGACAGTGGTGTAGTTTGTAGCATAACACTTTTTACCTTTAGCGACTGCATTTATGCTTCAAAAATCATGAAAGTGGTGTTCATGTGTGAAGATTATCTTTCTGAACAAAACCTGTAAATATCACAAACATTTCTTTGTCACAGAGTTTATTTTCTGCAATAATCCAATGGAAAACTACAATCGGCCTGTTGACGGGGGAACCAGGACGACGCTAACCTCAGGGTCAGCTCACAGAAAAATGTCCTCCCAGCAGCGCTCTGTACAGAGGGACCCATATAAAATGCTTATGTTGTGACGTTTTAAAGGTCTACAGCACTTTGCAACAAGCTAGCCAAACATTAGTCTCACCACCAGACAATCAGAGATCTTCTGATAGTCTGGGGACACTCCTTTCTAAAGTGTGTTTAACACACCGGAGAGAATGGCCGGCAACAAAGCAACGCCTCTTGCATTTTTTTAAAAGGACACGCCATCCCGGAAATGTGCGCTCCCCCTTTTCTCGTCTGCAAGGACACAAACACACAGAGAGCTTGAAAATGAATAACAAGAGATTTAACTCTGTTTTATCGAACGTGTGCTCAGTCCACAAGATTGTGGAAATGAAGGACTTACAGCGACTTTGTTGAAAACTTTTAACGCAGTCGGACTGTGTTTACGATCACAAGAGTTCAGCGAGCCACCGAAGGACCGCCCTGCGGATTTACTATTGGTTCTGTAACGTAGGGAGTTTTTTAAAACTCTGAAATTGTATCCGCCCATCTAAACACAAAATCAGGGAGAAAGACACCAGTCTTTAGTTAAGCAAAGCAATAAAGGCTGACTTGTGAGTCTAGCCAAACATTAGCCACTCACACAGCAGTGTTAGCTTGTGTAGCAGCATTTATCCCATCCCACAGGAAGTGTGCCGGGCTTTGAAGCCAGTGTTCCCAGTGGCCAAACAGTGGTACTGCAACTTCCAGGGTCCAAGACTTTTTCACATCAACATACATGGCTTATGTAAATCAGTGGAGGAAACACACAGCCCTCGAAATGACTCGTTTCACCATCAAGAATTGATCCATTTGGTCTGACATTTAATTCCCATTTAAGTTAGTGGAGAGCCACAGCAGAGGTCAGCTGTTCAGCCAGGGGAGGTGTGACGCTCTGCCACACTTGGTCGCGCTCAGTTGCACTCGGCCGTGCTGAAGGGCCGTACTGTACACATGCTGCATTTTTTGCACCCTTAAATTAATTGTTTTCAATGTAGTTGTACAGCAGGCGCTCAAACACCAGAGCGACACCGTCGTGCCTATTTTTCTAGGAGTGACGTCTGTGCCGTGAGTTCGACTTTTGGAATGCAGCAGTGCACCCCGCATGTCATGTGACGAGAGCCAACCAATCACAGCTGACAAATATCTTTCCTTCTTCAGTCAATATCAGTGTGTGATAAATATGGAGGAGAAGTTGATCATGTTCGTGCAGAGCTGTCAGAGCGTCACATCTGTCCCACAGACAGACAGGAAGTAGATCAGCTCTGCTCTCAGGGTTGATATGGTTGCTTAGCAACCTCAGATGCAAACTGCAACTGCGCACTTGAAAGTTGGCACAAAAAAGGCACAAGAGCAGCACCCAGTGCCTGACCTTGTGTTTCCCAGGCGGTTAAAGATGCAGCATGTGTACGGGCCTTATGTCTCTAGTGCGCCTGCGCTCTGGGCCACACAGTGTCCGTCAGCCCCGGGTCATCTGGGTAATGTTATGTGCCGTAACTAAAACATTTTGGCTTCATGTGCCACTGAGAAACTTTCATGGGAATGACCACAGCCCCGTGTTTAATGCTGTATCCTGTTCCCCTGATGGATCCATGCTCTGAAGTTGATTTTGACCAAACGGTTGAAATAAACCCTCCTGGTTCATCACGTGATGTCACTGAGCCCAAAAAGATTTTTTTAAATTGACTTACTTTGTGAGAGACGTCTGTAAATCAGTGGAAACGTTTTAGCATCACAACCGTTGAAAAGATGCGAACCATTCGGTGTGGTAACATTTTAGTCAAGACAGACAAATGGACGAAACAAAGGAAAAAAAGGAAGAAAAAAGTTTTTCTATTCTGAAGTTTTAGGGATTTATATTTGTAAAACTTTCCTCATGCCGAGAAAACAGATTTAAAAATCTCGTGGGCGGGACCAGCAGGAGAAACACTACTGCACAGCATTCAGTGGGCTGGAATGAATAGGCGCCATCTTGGTATCTGCAATTTAGTTATTATCTAAACCTATGCCTCAACTGGATCCTTTGAGTAACACGCTCCTCCAACCACGAGCAGGCATCCCCCCACTGAAATGTGCATGAACGTAGCCAGCCAATCAGGACGTGCCTACCCAGAGCCCAGAGTTTATACAGGAGCTGTATGATCTATCTATCTACCTATCCTAAACCCTCTTCAGTGAGCGGCGTGGGAGCGGCAGGATCCCTGGATAGAGGGCTCTGCCTGTGCTGACAGAACTGGGCGAGCAGCTCCATTGGAGTGAAAGACGCCATCTTGTAGTCCAGTATCTCGTTATTATTAAAATCTGTGGTTTCCTGATGAACACTGATCTTTGACCACAAGAAAAAAGCTTTGGAAAGAGTTTAGAAACAAGTTCACAGAGTCGGCTGACGTTAAACTCCACAAGGAAAAAACATGTTTCTGCTGTGAAATCAGGGTGAAAGTCAGCGTTTAGTTTTGTTTCCTGTTTGATGGCAGCCTGAGAGGCGTTCAGTGTGATTCTGTCCTTCTCATGTTTCTGTTCTAAAGGTTTTCTATATCAGGATCTCTGATGTATTTTAATGCTGATGTTCTTCCTGCTCGCAGTGCAGCGTGGAGGATTATAGTTCTCATATTTTAATAACGTGTATTTTTATTCTCATACATGAAGGCATTCAGACTGAAGAGACTTTAGTTGGTTTTTTTATTGGACGGGAGAACTCGGGTGTGTGTTTGATGTGTTTTCTTTTTTTAAATGTTTGACGATATTTTTTATTCTGACAGAGAGAACTGGATTTCTGTTGGTTTCACACTGGACAGCAGACGCTCCGCTGGTGTTTATGTCTTGTCTGAATTTTTGTGTTTCCGTCATATTTGAGTTTTTCTCTCCGACAGTTTCCCAGCAGTTAAGGGCTTTTCAACTCCACGCCTGGACTCCCCCGAAAATCCTCCTCAGATTTTGAGATCTGCCGCGTTCAGCTGAGACACAGCTCTGCCTGAACCCTCGTTTACCTCAAATAAAGACTGACGATAAGCTGCTGTCTGTCTCTGCCATGTTCTTTAAAACCACACTTGTTTTTATGTTTGGTTCAGTCTGTTAAACAAATAAAGTTACATTTTAAATAAAGGCTCATTTTGCCTCCCGCGCCAGTGATCGCTGTAGGTGGGGGTGTCATGTTTTCAGGTTGTCAAATTTGGCCCAACGATAAAGTGATTAGATTCTGCTGGTCAGAGGTCAGAGGTCAAGGTCACTGCAACCTCAATTGTTTCATGGTCATGAGCCTGATATCTTGAGGAGGCCTGCAGGAAATGTTTTCAGATTTGGCACAAACATCATCTTTGTCTCAAAGATGAACTGATTAGATTTTGGTGGTCATATGTCTAGGTCACTGCGACCTTGCATTTGTCGCGTTCTAATATCTCAAGAACAATGTGAGGGAACTTCTTCAGATTTGGCATAAATGTCTTCTTTGAGTCAAGGATGAACTCATTTGAATTTGTTGGTCAATGTCAAGGTCACTGTGACCCTGTCCATTGCATTCTCATGAATGCAGTATCTGTAGAAGACCTTGAGGGATTTTTTCCAGTTTGGCACAAACGTCCACTTGGACTGAAGAATGAACTGATTAGAGTTTGGTGGTCAAGGGTCAAAGTTACTGTGACTTTGTCTGTCTCATTCTTGTGGGCACAATATCTCAAAACACCTTGAGGGAATTTCTTCAAATTGGGCACAAACGCCCACTTGGACTGAAGAATAAACTGATGAGAATTTTGTGGTGGAAGGTCAACGGTCACTGTGACCTTGAAAAATATGGCATTGTTGGGAGGTAACCAGAAATGTAACTGTAATCAGTTACTGAGAGAAAAATATGTACTTAAAAAGTTATAAATCAAAATATTGGTGAAAATCATTGTCTTAAAATAAATGATCAGCTGCGGAAGTTTCATGGTGAAATCTATAAAATAAAAGTTTTACTCTGTCAAACTGTAGCGTCTCCCTTTAAATGGAAACACCACCTAAAATACGAATTTCAATATTTAACGTTCGTGTCCAGCACCGTCGCCTCACAGCAAGAGGGTTGCCAGTTCGATCCCGGGTGTGGGAGCCCTTCTGTGCGGAGTTTGCATGTTCTCCCCGTGTCAGCGTGGGTTCTCTCTGGGTACTCCGGCTTCCTCCCACAGTCCAAAGACATGCGATTTGGGGACTAGGTTAATTGATTACTCTAAATTGTCCATAGGTGTGAATGTGAGTGTGAATGGTTGTCTGTCTCTATGTGTCAGCCCTGCGATGGTCTAGCGAACTGTCCAGGGTGAACCCTGCCTCTCGCCCGATGTCAGCTGGGATAGGCTCCACCCCCCCGCGACCCTCACGAGGATGAAGCGGTTTGAAGATGAATGAATGAATGAATGTTCGTGTCCTCGGAAAGTTCAATCATCATCAGTGAAGATGACTCTGTCAAAGCCAGACACCAGAAAGAGAAGTCTCTAACTTGTGATGGGTATAAGGTCTGCAGCTGCTCCATAGACAATGAATGTGAGACTATGATCTTTATTCTACAGTAAAGTTCTCAGCTGTGAAACAGAAAATGTCCCCATATATTTAGAACGTTCCCCTGGCTGCTCTCAGTGTCATCTAGAGCAGTGGTTCCCATCTGCTGGGTCAGAGTCCACTCTGAATGGGCTGAAAGTGACTCGTTAACGTGTCAAGTTTGCAAAAAACACACTTTATTTTGAAGTACGGTTCATTTCTAGCGCAGAGCTACTGGACAGAGACAGCAAACTAGCTGGACGCTGAGTATATATCACACTGTGTGGACCTTGAACTAATGACTAAGTAAGAATCTGGACCTGTGGCTGCACCAGTTGGGAACCACAAACGTAGAACATCTTTCACTGTTCATTCTCTGTGGAGCAGCTCCAGACTTTACTTCCTGTGACATCTCAAATTTTTAGCGTTCTTTTTGGAGTTTTAGCACTCTGGACTTTTGATTTTGGAAAGAGTTGTTCATGTTTACTGATATTTTTTGACTGTCGTAGTAACATGCATGAATTCTGATTCGCCTTTAAGAGCAGAACAGAGTCGCTAACGATCAGATCGTGTATTAAAGTTTTCATACTTTCACACGCTCACATACATGTATGTGTCAGCATGTTTGAAAGTTTGTATAAAGCATGTCTGCAAGTCTATAATCATCCTGATGTTCTTCTTCTATTGTAGCAGAGATAACAAAAAAACAACAATATAATTCAGACACCAAATGTCTCCACAGTGTCTCGTGACAGCAGAGGATACTGTGTGAACTTGGATGTTGGATTTGATTTCAGTGCCCCTCAATCATTATATTGATTTAATCCTCTGCAGTCGACTCAGTGATTGAGAAGGGTAATAATGTTAGTAAAAACTTGAACGCCAGTAGTTATTGTATTTTAGAAAACAATACATGACAGGATTTATGTAGATGGAGGTCCACACCAGGTGGAATAATACAAAAGGATGGTACTCCACATCTGTTATTCCTGTTCCAAACATTACCAATTCAAACACATGGGTCAAAGTTTAATATATGGAATAAGATGATTTCACATTTTATACAGAATAAGTGAATGACACTTAAAACAAATGCAAAATGGATCCATACAGAAAAGAAAATGGCAACAATATCAGTTCGTACCCTACCATTTATTGGAGGAGCAACACTGACAAAAAAATGTAGGACAGTGGGAGTGTGTACCAGACACAAACTTCAGTTGGAAACATTTCTGCAAAACTTTAAAAAAAAAAAAAAAAAAAAAAGTTAACAAACATTAACATTACCAAACCCAGACTACCCTCCTGTTTCTATTGTGAACTTAAAAGGACAAATACAAAGTATGTAAAAATATAAAAATGAAATATGTACAATATGCTACAGTGTTAACACCAATATGTAGAATATATAAATAGGAAATATGTACAATGTGCTGAGAATATAAAGTGTGTAAACATAAAAATATGTGCCTTATGCTACAACACGATGTTTGAAATATAAAAGTATGTGTATAATGTTAGAGTATAAAACACTGTATATACACAAGTATAAATAAGAATGTTTACAATATGTGTAATATGTGCATATGTACAACTTCTACTTAGTAATTTTTTTTTCCATTAATTTAAAATTTAAGAATTATTTCTTTGATATTCTTTGAATAGTTTTTTATCTCAGTCAATATTTTGTTATCTTGTGTATTTTATAATTACATTTGATGAGATTTGTTTGACTAAACTTATATTTTAGATTAAACCCTTAAATCTGTTTGTCATTAGTTTTTTATTTCAGTCCATATGTAGTTGTTTTTATGTATTTTCATTATTATATTTGTTTTATTAATTTAATATTTTCACTCCGGATGTTTTACATGAAGTATCAACGGTCGACGGAGCTTCAGATTCTTTCTTTGTTATTTTTACGGATTTTTTGGAGCGTGTCCCTGAACGTCTCAGTGTGACCGATGAGAGTTCACATCTCGCGGGACTACACCGCCCCTGCGCTTGCGTTGACCTCATCTACGCGCAGATCTCGCGATGTTCGGAGGGGGCGGGGTGCAGCAGGAGGGAGCAGAGATGTTTGGAGGCTTTTTTTTAATATAAAATTATTTATTTAAATAAAAATGGCCGCCGTGGAGAGCGGAGAGGAAAGACTGTAAGTGGGGTCTTTTACATTTTATCCTCCGTTAAAGCGCCGCTGCCGCCGCCGCCGCCGACCGTTTTGTGTCGTGTGTTTTATTGAAGTAAAAGTGCGTTGATTTTTACCCCGGCCTGTCTCGGCGGAGCGGGGTTAGCGGGAATACGTCACCAACTTACTGCTCAGTCCGTACTTTAGCTGCCGCTGTAGCCGGAGCGGAGGCACGGAGCTCGGCTTTAGCTTTAGCCCGCGTGCCCGTGAGCCGCCGGGCCGCTCTGACTTCCACACAACTCCCCGGGAAGTGAGGCCGGGGGTCGGCGATGGTGTGTCCGGGGCTCGGCGGTGTGTCCGCCCGCCTCCGTCAGACAGGCAGGGAGCTAACAGGCTGCTAGCTCGTTAGCAAACACTGAGAGTGTGTTTTCATCAGGCTGAGTGTTTAGACTGCTGTACCCGGGTTAACCCCCCGTTACACACACTCACACACACACTCACACACACACACACACTCACACACACACACATCCCGTTATCTGCCCCCGCCCCCCTGTCAGACAGTTTAATCAGATTAATACCCTCATCATCATCATCATCATTAGCAGGCAGCTGCCTCAGTGCTGCTGAGCCAGGCAGCTGTGCGTGTGCGACTGTGTGTGTGTGTGTGTCCAGGCTGGAGTCGAACCCGCGGATGTTTGTGTACCGGACGCTCCGCGGGGGGAGGGGAGGGCTCACTTCCTGTTCTGCTCTGCTTCACCTCCACCTGCAGCTTCATCATCATCATCACACAGAGGGGTTCCCAACCTGAGGGTCGGGACCCCAACAAGAGGTCATGTGATCAGTGTGAGGGGTCAGCAGCAGACATGACGACATGATCATGTGATTGTTCTTCTTCCTCTTTACTTAATTAATACGGTCGTGTACGTCCTCAGGCCTGCAGCAGGAAACAGCTGGTCACAACCAGTCAGGGACTGTTCTGTACTAATAATGTCAAATAGTTTTATAAGCACTGAGGAGTGACGTATGTTTCTCACTCTGGCTGAGGGGAGGGGCATACAAATATAAACACAGGGTTCCCATGGTCATGGAAAACCTGGTCACATTTTCTTGCCCCATTTTCTTTGCATCTTTAAACACATTAGAATCAAACTCTATTTAAATATAATTTTAACTAGTGAGTAAACATGACAGGAGACACGAACCCACAGATGAAATAACGCAACGTATGTGATGTAAACAAAATGTTACCACACGCTGATGCATGTCAGAGCTACGTCATGTCAACAGCCACAGAAATTCATTTGTTGTTATCTTACGTTAGGTGTACAATGAAATACAGAAGATACAATTTCATTATACACAATAAAACTTGATTACAAAAAAATTTCATTCCATGTATTTTTTTCCAGGCCTGGAAAGTTATGGAATTATTAAAAATACTTGAATGTGTTGGAGAGGTCGGGGAGTTTGATTGAGCGCAATGAAACTGTTACAATAATCCTCTGTAGCTCACCTTACATGTAAAGTTACGTAAAGGCGTAGAAGATGTAACGTAGCTCTAACATGCATCAGTTTGTGATAATGTTTTTTTACCGTCATGTACGTTTCATTGTTTTCTTCGTGGTTTCATCCCTCCCGTCATGTTCACCAGCCAGCTGATATTATGTTTGAATCTGATATTTTTTAAATTGCTGAGCATATATGGTGAAAAAAAAAAAAGTTATCACAGGTTCCTGAAAAGTCACGGAAAAGTTGAAAATTTGTGGGAACCCTGTAAATGGTTGTAATTAGTGTTTATTGTACGCTGATTTCTGAAGAAATTATTCAGGTTTGTTGCGCAGGTTTTACTTAAAAATTGCCAAAATTACCCCATTTATCATCCACGGACTGTAAAACGTAAATTAATGTTTGGTTTTCAAATTTCCAGCGGGCCTTGGACACATGATGTGCGAAAAACGCTTGCGTCAGATAAAATAATAAATAACAAAATCTGCGTTTAAAATAGTGACATTTCATTAAAATCACTTTATTCTAGATCTTTTTTCAAATTTGTCCAAAAATTAACCGTTTGAACTCAGGGTGGGCTGTTATTTTGAACATGTTACTATATGCTGAGTATCGTGATAACATATTGACATTTTTTTTTTACCTTTTTTTTAACGGCAGATTCTGTCTGCAAAAACCACCAAAGGTATCTGGTGATGACGTGAAAAGTTTCTTGTTATAACAAAACGTTTTTCATATTTTTACAAGAACAGTTTCATGTTATAACATGAAAACATCTTGTTATAACAAAAATGATTCGTTACAACATGAACAATAATAATTTTTCACATTATTATTACTTGATACTGTTTGTTGTTTGTTTTGTTTTTGTTTTTTTCTGGCGTGGCATTGATACGTTTCTGTACCCAGAGGAAAACTTTGTCAACATCTGTTTGATCTAATAAGATAAAGTTTTCAGTCTGTTCATCTCACTTTAGACTTTTATTATTGCACTAAATTGTTTCTTGTTAGCTGAAAAATCAACTGATTATATCTTTGTAGTAAGTGAACAAAGGTTTAATCTCTATTTGTAATGTTCGTAATTTACACACATCTCACAGAGCATAAAGATGTTTCACGCTAAAAATCAGTGTTTCTCCGACGCTCCTCCGCACAGCCGGGGCTGGAGCCGAGCAACAGCTAACGTTAGCTCAGTTTGTTTCTCTAATAATTTAAGACTCAGACGTCTGATGCAGGCGGCGACTCGGGGGCTGAAAAATGAAGTTAAAACCTGCAGTTCTCTAATGTCCACTAGAGGCTGGCTCCAACAGTGAGTCAGTCCCCACAGACCTCCATGTTAACATGTAGAAATAAACATTACCGCCTGGTAGTAGAAACAGTTTTACGCAGCGTTCACACTGGACGCGGAGGCATGTCGGTTTTCTCTGGAGCACTGTCCGCTTGCTTTCGGTGCCTGTGTTAACCGATTGGGCTGTTCACACTGGTGGCGGCATGGTGCAGAGCGCCCTGCAGTTATAGTTTCGGCGTCTGGTCTATTTGTCATGCGAGCTGCGAGTCCCACAAACACACTGGAAATCTCTACTAAACATTATAAAGGTTAAATTAGATAATTAGATGATAGATGACAGAAATGCATCCCATGATTCCATGTGTTTGTCAGTTGTGTCTAAACAGAGATGAGCAGAGACACACACACACACACACACACACACAACGAGCAGGATGTAAAAAGTGTAACAATGAGGCTTCAAACTGCTGAACCACAGACTGTGTATAAAGATGGATGACGTGTCTCCACTTCCTCCCACTGTACAAAAATGAATCTGAAATGTACTGGATGTGGTCGCTGCCATTTTACGCAGGTGACATAATATGGAGCATTCCCGCCCATACACCCTTTGGCCCAATCACAAGTGGCGCCATTGATAGTGAGCACACTGATTGGTTCAAACAGCTGTCAATCACTCAAACCTGCCTCTTATAGCACATGAGGGTTAAATAACTGATTAAAGCAAACTGATCAGAAAACACGTGAACAAACAGCAGCCTGATAAGAACGGCTTTAAACTACAGAAACCGCCTCTGGGAAAAATTTGAAGGACGCATAGTTTAAGTTTTGCCCGTGTCCCATCGGCTAACATGGAGGGGGCGGGGTTTATGACCTGCACTGCAGCCAGGGGACGATCCAGATGTTTTATCATCTGGTCGAGGGCCTCTCAGTTTGGGGGCCTCTGAGGTCAGGCCTCGGGGACAAAGAGGACGGGTTTATTTATCCTCTTATTATTAATTTTCACATCCATTAATCCATTTCTTAAAATCTGTTTTGTTTTGAAAATGTCCGGAAATATTTTAAGTTTTAAATGTTTTGTCTTTAAACATCGGACCAACAGAAACAGATTCAGTTTAGTGAGACAGAAAAACAGAGGAGCATCAATGTCTTCATCTTTTCTGCCTGAAAATACAATTATTACTTAATTTTAAGATGAAGTTTCTTTCTATTGATTAAAGATGATTTGAGAAGTTGACACAGCGTAGGGAGAAACACGTCACTGATCACAGATCGGGACTTTGTGTCTGTAGTTTGTCGGCCCTGCAGGGTGACGGACTGATCTGGGATCTGTGTTGTCATGTCGTGGGTCAAGTAAAGATGGCGGCCAGTTTAACATCACTTCCTCTTCCAAACATCTGCATGTTAAAATCATCTGTCAGCTGCAGCATGAGACAGATTTCAACAGTTCAAGTCTTCTTCTTGTCCTCGAATTAAAGACTGATGGTTCAGAAGTAAATGAATGAAGTCTGTAAACATTTGGCTTTTTTTTTAAATTTCAAACTGCCGCCGTGACATCACACAGATTAAAACACTCAACAGCTGATCATATTAGTCTTAATCATCTCTTAATGATTAATAATACTAATTGATAAAATTTTGAGGAGCATTTTTATTTGACACAAGATGATTTTAATTATTAGCAAACTATTCAGACTGATCGATAAATAAATATAATGCGCAGAACAGAAATAAGACAAAAGAGCTCACAAAAAAAAGCAGACAGAAAAAACAATAATAAAACTTACTAAAAAAAAAAATTAAACTCAAGTCAGGAAAAAAATGTTTGTTTACTTCATGCACTAATTAGGGCTGGGCGATATGACCTCAAATGAATATCATGATTAATTGAACATTTGGCCTCGATAGCGATTAATGAACGATTGTTTTGTTTTTGTATTTTGCCATCAGAGTTATTTTTTCTAATCAAAGAGTGTGAATTTTCTGATTTTAAATATAACTGAAGGAAACACACAGATGAACAATTGTCTTGAATCTGTTTCAGAGTGTGTGACCTTTGTAAATGCTGTGTTACGCAGAGCTGCTGTGTGGAGGTGTCTGTCAGTCGAGCTGTGCACTGTTCATATTCGGTAACGTGACGGTGCTCCGGGTGCTGATGCAGATTGCTGATGTCACCTTTCTGAAACAGTTTTTCCGCAGTGTTTACATTTGATTTTTTTTTGTTCAGTGTCGTTTTCATGAAAGCCAAAATGTGTCCAAACAACAGACAAAGCGTTTCTCTTTGGTACGAGCTGCTCCAGTTGGCTTGTTGTTTGAGTTCTCCTCCGCGTTGCTTCCAGGTCGATGACTGGACGAGGCAGAGTCACGTGACTACACACGCAGTAGTACATTTTTAAGGGGACAGTACATGAACACACACATACACACACACACACACACACACACACACAGTGGGGAAAGTATTAACAGAATAAAAAGAAATTAAAGAAAAAAATGAAATTACCCACAAGGTCCCGATTATGTCAGTTAGAAGTACTGAATGTTGGTTTTGATTCATTTCCAGCCCGAACACCAGTTATAACAAAACTTGACACAAATGTCTAACAGGATAAAATAATGAAGGTCAAAAGGTCAAAGGTCAGCTTGACTGTGACATCATCATGTTTTAACGTCATATCTCAGGAACAGAAGGGGAGACATTTGGTCAGATACTGAATTGGTGACTGATCTTGACACTGTGCTGAATGTGTAGAATCCTTCTCCTCACATAACCAGATGTGGTCGGGGTCACGTCAGGTCATCTACACTGTCTTCTTCTCTTACACATTTAATGCTATTGGACTTCCGGGTCAAAGCCCGGGGCGGAAACTGTGGAGCAGAGCGCCTCGGCCAGTTTGGGTCTGATTTCACTCACACTGACATGTTTACAGGGATTTTAAAAGTCTTGTTTAATAAATCCATTTTCTCTGTTGTCATGGAAACAGACTGAGTGACAGGGGGAAATAAGAGTGATAATTTTACGAAAGAGAGGAAGAATGAAGGAAGAGTGTTGTGTGTCTGTGTGTCCCTGGACGTCTGTAGCTCTTCTTCCTGAACCTCAACGAACTTCAGTGAAAAATCTCAAGCGGGGCCGCCTGGTGGCCGAGTGGTTAGGAGGCTTACCCTGTAATCACATCACTGGTTCAATTCCAGTCCCTGTGTCTCTGTGACTATCAAATGAATCCAGAACAGTTCAGTTAGGATGAGGTGCCACTGGATTCTGGCTGCGTACAGGCGTCTTTGTGGTCTCTGTACGATAGATTGTTGACACGTGACATCAGAGCGCACATTCAGTCACAGTGTTTCACTAAGTTTACATGAAAAGGACAGGAAAGAAAACAAGCTGAGAAACTCCGCCCACTTTCACACCTGCACACACCTGACCAACCACTGTGTGAGCTAGTTGTCAGATTTGGAGTCTTGACCTCAGGAGATGCTGTGCAGCTGTGATGTCATGGGTGATCTAATGTTAACAGGCATGATGTCATCTCTTTCACAGAGAGGAGGGTCAGGAGGGGGAGGAGGGACCTGTCGACCCCCAGCCTCCCTCCAGAGAGAGAGACAGGTCCCACAGTAAGACCAAGAAGGCCCGCAAGGAGCGTCACCATGCTGAGCGGGGGGCGGAGAGCACAGCCTCAGTGCTTCAGCCACAGGCGGGGGCGGAGCCACAGACCCAGGTAAAGACAGGTGGTGTAACAGCAGGGGTCAGAGGTCAGCCAACTACCAAACAATGTAAACCTGGTTTCATGTTCTTCCTGCAGGCGTCGGAGCCGGTGGCGGGCCCCTCAGAGCCGGGTTCAGAGTCGGCAGCCGGCAGTGAGTCTGCAGGTTCTCCCAGGCAGCGGCGCTCCGTCATCCGGGACCGCGGGCCACTGTACGACGACCCGTCGCTGCCTGAGGGCTGGACCCGCAAACTCAAACAGAGGAAGTCTGGACGATCAGCGGGCAAGTTTGATGTCTACCTGATCAAGTAAGCCACGCCCACCCCTGATGATGATGAGACGGAGTGAATGAATGATATCAGAGATGATGTTTGTTGTTTCTGTCTCGTTGTTCAGCTCGGAGGGAAAAGCGTTTCGTTCCAAGGTGGAACTTATCGCCTACTTCCAGAAGGTCGGCGACACGACCACCGACCCCAACGATTTTGATTTCACTGTCACCGGTCGTGGTAGCCCCTCCCGCCGCGAGAAGCGTCCCCCCAAAAAACCCAAGGTGGTGAAACCATCAGGGCGAGGCCGGGGGCGGCCCAAAGGTACTCCGGCACTCACATTAAAGATGAAACTCAAGTTACTGAACTGAACTCGGCGGGGTTCATACATGTTCTTTGTCCTATGTGTTTACTCGTCTCTGTGCTCGTGTAGGCAGTGGGAAAATGCGGCAGGCGACAGAGGGCGTGGCCATGAAACGTGTGGTTGAGAAAACTCCGGGCAAACTGCTGGTCAAGATGCCCTTCGGCAAGGCAGAGTCCTCCATTGGCACCACCTCCACTGCCTCAAAGGTACACTCACTCTGTCACCCATAATCCATGTATGTCTTCTTTTTTTATACACCACTGCGCCGGCGAGAGCCGTGACTGGAGTGATTATGTTTTCAGGCTGTATGTCCGCCTGTCCTTACGTTCGTCCGTCCCATCCTTGTCAACGCGATATCTCAAGAATGCCTCAAGAGAATTTCTTTCAAATTTGGCACAAATGTCCACTTGGACAATGAACAGATACGTTTTGTATTTTCAAAGCTCAAGGTCACTGTGACCTTGTGTGTCTCATTTTCTTTTAAGTGATATCTTAAGAACAGCTTAACATTTGACACAAATGTCCACTTGGAATAAAAAATAAACTGATTAGAATTTGGTGGTCAAAGGTCAGTGTGACGTCACGAAACATGTTTTTGTCCATAACTGAAGAATTCATTCACTAATTCTGACCAAACTTGACCCAAATGTCAAACAGGATAAAATAATGAAGGTCAAAAGGTCAAAGGTCAGCTTGACTGTGACATCATCATGTTTTAACTCTAATCTTGAAACTGTGCTAATTGTATAGATCTTCTGTGTATGAAGCATCCATGTTTTCACTGACATGGATGGAGACTGTTAGAGACACTGAACTGGTGGGCGGAGTCATACAACCACAGTGCGGTGATTCTAGTCCTATTACTAGAAATTTTTATTTTTCACTTTGCAAAACAATCAGTGAACACCAGTCCAAATACAATTTAAATCCTCCCTCCCAACCCGCTGTAACATCCAGAACACGAGTGAGAAACAATAAGTACATCAATAATGTGGCTTCAAAAAAATAAAATCTATCTAAAGTAAATTAAAAAATAACAAATACATTAATCCTTAGTACAGGTGAGGATTTACAAGAACATAAAAACATAAAATCCACCTGACAGTACTTCTGATTAAAGTGCTTCCACCTTACACTCACTCCTGTGCTCTTAAAAAAGCAATATACCTTCCCCTCTTTACTTTTCTGCACCATTTCCTTTACGACATCCTTTCATACGCAGCAACCTTTTTCATTTCAGTTTCTGAGAGGCAGATGTTCCAGGTTCTTTCCAGTCTCTAAGAATAATCTGTAATCCATACGTTTTGAGATGTGTATATATATATAACTCAACAAATATACTTTTCTCAAGCAAATTCCTCCAGTCCTTCCACCTGGGAATTCTGGGAGAAATACGTTTTCAAGCAGCAAAACAAAACTCTTAGTGAAAGGGTGCAGAACTCTCTAAAAATTAACCTTTGACCCACGCATGTAAAAAAAATTTCCCCACATGATGCTATAGAGCTGCTGTGATGTCCTTTCTGTACACTGCCTTTGCATTTTTACAACAAACTAAACAATGGCGGCATCATGTCGCTCCAGTGTGTGATTTTAATCCTCCTACAGACTGTGAGAGTTTATTGCAGCTACACTGTGCCACATGGATCTAATAAACTTGGGTACAAGAAAAAAAAAGTCAATTATTCACCTTGTAAAATCGTGTTCTGTGCTAAAGTATAAATGAATGAATCCTTCGTTGCCCTTACAGGATATTTGCTTTTTAAGTAATATCAAAAAACACATCAACAACAACAACACTTAACATAAAACAAATATCATTAAACAGCATTAAAAGTATCATCACTGAGAAATTGATAAAGGGCATCAAGTTTAAGAAGTGCTGATTCCAGACCAGGTGATCAGAGCTTGTTAAGCAGCTGAAGGGTGTGGGACAAATGATGTGATTCCTGGGCATGCTGTTCAATTCAATTCAATTCACAAATCACAATTTGCCTCAGAGGGTTTGCAACATACGATATCCCTCTGTCCATAGACCCTCACTGCAGATAATTTAAAACTCCCCAAAAAACCTTTTATGGGGGGAAAAACGGTAGAAACCTCAGAAAGAGAAGATCCCTCTTTTAGGATGGACAGACGTGCAATAGATGTCGTGTGTATAGAACAGATCAACATAACAAAATTACAGTAATCCATACGACGAAATGATTCATCGAGGACGACAGACAGAGAGACAGATGCACAGCAGATACAATGATGACCAAAGCAACTAAAACAATAGGAAAATAGATATGAATAATAATTGTAGTGTTATAAGAGTATGTATGTTTTATGTCTAAATTCATTTATGATAGTATATGTGTGTGACAATAATGAACATATGTGTATAATAACAGTAGAAGTATGACTAATGATAACAGCAGCAGCAGGAGGCATCTGGCAGGACCACGGCAGCAGCACAACCACGTCACACCATCCAGATGCAACCTCGAGCCAACAGAACCTGTGACACAAGGGAGCACAAAGGCTCCGAGGGAGAAGCCGAGTTAGCGATTTGCATTAATGGGACGTGAATGTTTGCAAATGGAGACAGAGAGAAGACTAAGGAGACAGAAGACCTAACTAGGGGCTGGTCCAAGGCAAGGCTGAGCCAGCCCTAACTATAAGCTTTATCAAAGAGGAAAGTCTTAAGTCTAGTCTTGAATGTGGACAGTAGGATTTTAAATTCAATTCTGGATTTTACAGGGAGCCAGTGCAGAGAAGCTAAAACAGGAGAAATATGATCTCTTTTCTTAGTTCCTGTCATTACACGTGCTGCTGCATTCTTGATCAGCTGGAGAGTCTTTAAAGACTTGTTGGAGTAACGTGATAATAAGGAATAACAGTAATCCAGCCTATAAGTAACAAATGCATGGATCAGTTTGCATCTTTTTGAAACAGAATGGGCCTAATTTTGGCAATATTACGCAGGTGAAGGTAGACGGTCTGTGACGTTTGTTTTATATGGGAGTTACAGGACATATCTTGATCAAATATTACACAGAGGGTCCTTACAGTGGCACTGGGGATCAGGGCAATGCCATCTAGAGAAACTATCTTCAGGTAGAGAGTTTCTGAGGTGTTTGGGGCCAAGAACAATAACTTTAGTTCTGTCTGAGTTTAACATCAGGAAACTGTAGCTCACTCAGATTTTTAGGTCCATAAGACATGCTTGTAGTTTAGTAAGCTGATTGGTTTCTTCTGGCTTGAACGATAGATATAATTGCGTATCATCTGCATAGCAATTAAACGTTATGGAGTGATTTCTAATTTAATTGCCCAAAGGAAGCATGTATAAAATGTATAGAATTGTTCCAAATGAAGAACCTTGTGGAACTCTGTCACAAACTTTAGCATGCATGGAGGATTCATCATTAACATGAGCAAACTGAGAACTCAATGATCAGTTTGATCATAAGGTGGTTCAAAAGTGAACCTGGTACCAGCAACCCTTATTGATGAACAAAAGAACAAGTGTTACCAACTGATATACAGCTGGTAGTCTGTTAAATTATTTGGCAGGAGCGGCAAACCAGATCCGGAAAATCCAAACTTGTAGTAAGGGTGAACTGAGAACGTGTGACTGATGAGCATGTCTCCAAGGTCTTCAACTTCCACCTTCAGAAAGACTTTCATTACATCCCATGTAAGGATGTGGACACGGAATCTATGTGAACTCATAATTCAGCATTGAAAGGACTTTCAGTAGGCCTCAGAAAGGTTTCAGCTCAGGAAAGAGAGACAGGACTTTGCCCAAAGCTTTAGATGAACTGCTTACATGACTGGGGATATCCAGTCTCAGAAACTCTTGATTCTATTAGCAGGATCCTTGGGGGTTACCTGAGTTTGGGCAGTCCAGGGGTAAAGATCTCAAACCTTGTCCTTAAGGATGCATTGTAGTGGGTGTTGCGGCCAAGGCTGTGCGATTATGTTTATGATTTTCATGGTCAGGATTTTAATACATTGCCTAGAACAGACCCAACACAGGTAGATGACATGTACATGGACAAAGTAAAGTTTGTGCTTTAGGACCTTATTCTAACAGTTTATAAAAATGCAGTGACAATGTTGATGCTAATGCTCCCTGTTGATGTGGTAATTCCCTGCAGGTGGTGTCTCCTGCCCTGGTGCCCAAGTCCCGTCCCGGCAGAAAGAGGAAATCAGAACAGGAACTTCCAGCCCCACCACAGACCGCCCCAAAGAAGCGGGGCAGGAAACCAGCCTCAGCCTCAGCAGCATCGTCGGTCGCCACAGCATCCAGCTCCACGGCATCAACCTCTGGTAGCTCAACAGCTGGGAGCTACGCTGCAGCTGCCATTTTAGCTGCAGAGGCCAAACGGAGAGCAGCCAAGGAGTCTTCCACCAAACCTGTTGTCCAGGAAACAGCCCTGCCAATCAAAAAACGCAAAACGAGAGAGACAGTGGAGGAGAGGGAGAGCGTTCAGACTCCAACCACTACAACAACTGAGACTGAAAAAAGGGTCTCTGTAGAGGGGGAGACGAGTAAAGGGGAGGGAGCACCAACCTCAGAACCTCAGCCCGCCCCTTCTGAGCAGAGTCCGTCTCAATCACAGAAGCAGCCCGCTGGTTCAGATGAAAGCCAACCACATGGACACAAGGCGCATAAAGGGAGGAAGCACAAGGAGAAAACGGGAACAGCAGCAGGAGAAGGAAGAAGCAGAGGAGAGGAAGTAGATGAAGATGTAGGTGATAAGGGAGGAGAGGGAGGAGGTGGAGGAAGGAGTAGCAGCAGCAGCAGTAGCATTAGCCCATCAAAAAGCCACAAAAGGAAGGAGCGACCACCTCACAAACACCACCACCATCACCACCACCACCACCACCATCATCATCGCCACCAACATTCCTCTGCCTCCACATTGGATCAGCCTCCTCCTCCTCCTCCTCCAGCCTCTGGACACCCAGCACCCTCCAGTCAGTCCAGGCCTGAAGTCAAGCCCCAGACTGTGCCTCAGCTCACCACTCAACAACTGCAGCACACTCAGCAAGCTCTTCCCAGACCACAATCCAAGTCTGCCCCTCAGTCCCCACCTGAACCTCGGCATCCTCCTCCTCAGCCGCGGCATCAGCCTCAACCCCGTTTCCAGCAGCATCCTCAGACCCAGTCTCCCAGCCAGCCCCAAGTCCAGCCTCGATACCCAGCATCCCAGCCCTCTCCTACCAGGCATGTCTCACCCCAGTCAAGGTCCCAACAACCCCCACCCCAAACCCACAGTCAGACCCCAGCTTCCCCTCAAAAATCCCAGTCACAGCCTGTCCATTCCCCAGCCCAGCACCAAATCCAGCCTCAGGCTCAGCATGCTCCACCTCAGTCACACCCTCCTCAGTCCACATCCATTCTGCACGTTCATCCACCCCAAACAAGGCATCCGCATCCACAAACCCAGTCTCCCACAATACTCCAATCTCAAACCCAATCCAGGCACCCCCCTCAATCCCAAACCCAGCTCAAACAACAATCTCAACCCCAGCCCCGGCAATCACTGCAGCCTCAACTCCAACCCCAGGCTAGGACCACCGCCCAACTTCAGACTCAACTGCAGCTCAGAACCCCTGCCCAAATGCAGCCTCAAACCCAGTCTAGGGCCCCAGCCCAAACTTCGCCGCAACCTCAGTCCAGAACCCAGGCCCAAACTCAGCCTCAACCGCAGTCCAGAACCCCAGCCCAGACTCTGCCTCAACCGCAGTCCAGAACCCAGGCCCACACTCAGCCTCAACCGCAGTCCAGGACCCCGGCCCAAAGTCAGCCTCAACCCCAGTCCAGGACCTCAGTCCAAACTCAACCTCACCTGCAACCTCGGCATCAAGCGCAACCCCAACAGCAGACGAGGCATCCATCGCAACACCAACTCCAGACTCAATACAGGCCGCAACCCCGACAGTCTCTCTCCCAGCCTAGGCCACCCCAGTCCCAAGCACAACCACACTTTCAGCGGATTCAAACACAGCCACGCCCCCAGCCCCACCCTCAGCTCACCAGGCCCCATGTGCAGCACCTTGCATCCCACCGACCATCTCCCAGTCTAACCAGAACCAATCTGGTCCCTTCTCAGCAGAATCAGAGCGAACAGCCCCAAGATCTGAGCACCACGCGACCTGGCCGAGGAAGCCTGCTGCCGAGCCGAGAGGTCAGTGCGGAACGCGTCAGGGCGGAGGGGAGAGGGGAGTCGGCCATGGCATCAGAAAGCAGAGAGGTTTTAGGTGGAGAAAGAGGGTCAAACAGCACTTCGAGGCCTCCCAGCTCCATGCCTTCTGGACCTCCAGGAGTCGCCGGGGCCGGGGTCGGTCTTGTTCCTGGGGGAGACAGTAGGGCTAGGCTCCGGGCAGAGCCAGATGCAGCAGGTGAGGGCAGGGAGCTCAGAGACATCGTCCCCCAGTCCGCCGTCCCCTGTCCCAGCCGAGAAGAAACGGTAGAGTCACGGACTGCCGTCAGCGAAAGAGTCAGCTGATTGATCGGGCTGATTGATCAGTAGACTGATGGACTGAGTCAGCACCAGTTGGAAGAGGAGTGTGACTGGGCTGGTCATGGACGTGTAATGATTTTACACTGTTTTCAGATAGAAGGATAACGTCACACAGAGCTGGTAGGACTGTCGCAGCTTCTACTCCGTCTGATTCTGTCTGGAGACTCTGTAAAGTTCTGGATCTGAGAACCAACCTGGCGCTGAGGGACAGCTGGAGAGGAGAACAGATAGTGTCTTTTTCTAGGAAAAACAAACAAAGAGGAAAAACCGATAAAAAAGTGTGTGTGTATATATAATCAAAAGGCAGCTGTTGTGTCCCGCTAGTCTCCGAGGGGAGGGGGGGAGTAGTTTGGAACTAAAAACCAACGCTTAACAACACATTACTCTGAACGAAACGTTGCTTCCGGAATATAACCTGTTTTCTTTTGTTTTTGTTTTGTTTTTTTATTTCGTATTTTGATAGTTTATTGTTTTGTCTCTGTTATACAGCTTTAAACTCTGATATTATTGACTGACGGTCCCTTAACTCATCGCCGTGCTGCTGACTGACAGTCCCTTATTTAAAGTCCCGTCTCTCGCTAAGACTCCTCCTACTGACTGACAGTCCCCAACTGAAACTAGTCCACGACTGAAAGCCTCAGAGGTGATGTGGGGCGGTGGTTTGCACCTTTAACTGGTTTCTTGAAAATCTCACTTTTCTTTTCCTCCCCATTTTACATCAAGTTCACAATAAACACAAAGGGGCGTCTGTAACGTTTTCCATCCAATTCCAGACCACCCCCTACAGGTAGCGATGTATGAGTATTCATGTTTATGACTCTACACAGACCTCATTCTGAACTGAGTCTTTAAAACCCATTTTAATTATCGTTTGAAATGTTTGAACAGCTTGAAGCGTTCTTGTTTTCTCCTGTCAGACGCCACAATGGCCTCAGAAACAGTTGAGTCGGTGGTTTGATAGGAAAACCTCGAGCGCTCCTCGTTCGTTTTTCAAGTATTTCAAACGCAGCAAGTTGTTCTTCCAGGTTAGAGATTCTTCCATACTGGTCTTCATGGAATCTGTTTGTTTCGGTAGTGTTTTTGTTTCCAAAGGAAGCGCTTTTAATATCAAACCAAACCCACTTTTACAGTAGCTTTATTTTAGTTTGTAGTCTTAATGAAAGAGTGGGAAATGGACTCATTTTTATTGTGTCTTCGTGTTGAATGTCTGGAACAGTTTGCACTCCTCCAGTTTGTACAATCAACCGCCTGCATGTCGCTCGGAGACCCTGCAGGCCTTCAACCGGAGCCGCACGTACACAGAGGTCGACCTCGCGGGGGTTTACTGTCGGTCATGACGGCGGTGTGAGGGAGGACATTCTGCAGAAGTAAAACCCTGAACGAGGTCTGGTTCAGCTTCACGTGGAGTCACAACACACAACAATTCAGTGAGCACAAGTTTGAGTCTGTACGTCCAGATCCAGGAGCGTGAAGGAGAGAGCAGAGCAAGGTCAGCACGAGGACTAATGAAATAACCTGCAGGACCTCTGCTGATGGTCTGAACTGAAATAAACATTCAGCAGAAACAAGTTATTCAGTTTCAACAAAACAGACTCAGATATTTTAGAGTTTATACAGTTATATGCTGAGTTTACCCTTCATGATCTGAGCTCTGATTTTCACCAGCAGTTTTTGGAGCTTGGTGACAGGGTTCCAGATCAGAGAGAGATTGGCGCTCCCATGAGCAACAATCGCTATCTGTGAATTTTGAGGTATATATCTGGAACTCCCTGTGAGTCCAAATCCTGCAGTGTGAAAATAGTTTTGACGGCAAATACAGCAGCGACGAACTCAAGCCAATATGAGCAAAAGGTACAGGGTGAGGTTAACACCAGGGGGAGGAGTCTTAACACCTGCAACAGAACTCAAAATCAGCGCACAAGCAGTTGGGATGGCTTCTTGAGTGCATCCATTTTTGGACCTTTTTCCGTATCATTCCTCGTGTGTTTTGTCAACAGACTTGTCAGGTTTCTTCCTGGTGAAATGTCTCCTAAAGTGTGGCCGCCGGTCGCCAATCACTTGTGTAATGTGCAAACCCCAACACTGTGATGTGATTTTGCCGCATAGGACATGCTCCTGGATCAACATCCCATACTGCGCTTCTGGACAAGCAATCAACCAGTCCCAGCCCTCTGACATCATCAGTGTGCTGCTCCTGCGCCTCTCTCAAAATTCCTAATTTTCCAAACTGAAGGTTGTGCAAACAAAATCCTCAGAAACATGAACAAAATCCTTATAAGCTGCTATAGGTTTAGAGTTAGCTTGCTAACTAGGATGGCTATGCTAACAAGTAAGCTTGCCAATAGGCTAGAATAATGTTTGCTAACATTAAAAACTAATATCATTTTGCAGTTGTGATTAACACATTTTTGACACATTTCCTTTTTCCACGGCCAATTTAGACCCTTTTTTTTTGTGGCAAGATTGCCGTGCGTTATGTTGATCCAGGACCATCACCGCTATGTTGACCGTGGATCATGTGTTTAAAGTGATCCAGGATAGTCATCAACATATTGATCCTGGATAATTTGTTGATCTTGAGTAGAATTGCTTGAGTTGATCCAGGCCCATTACTGTTTTGTTGATGTCGACAAACACAAATTATCCAGAATCAACGCAATGATGATTGTTCTGGATCGACAAATTATCCAGGGTCAACACGAGCACTCTGATCTTGGAAAAAACAAAATAAAAACTTTTTTAGTAGGCTGTAAAAAAGGAGAAAACTGAAAAATAATATTATCTGAAGTCTTTGTAAACAATAGTCTAGCCTACCTAGTTAGCAAGCTAACTCGCTAACCCTGCAGTAGTTTATATGGATTTTGTTAAGTGTCTCTGAGCATTTTGTTGAATTGTACCAACTTCAATTTAGAAAACTAGCTTAGCTCAGAAGATGTACAAAAGAATTTTTAAAGAAGCGCAGGAGCAGCACACTGTTGATGTCAGAGGGCTGTCATTGATTGATTGGTTGATTGGTTGATTGCAATGTTGATCCAGGAGCATGTCCTACTTGGGTAAAATCACATTGTGCAGCCTATGATAGCTCATTAAAGTTGTACAGTGTTAGTTGCCAGTAGACGCAGTAACAGAATCACGAACTCCTGCATCTGATGTTTTTTAAGAACCTCTTGTGTGATCAGATCTGCCAGTTCATCTCCAGCAGGGTTCGACCTGAACGTCACCTTCTGGGCCTTGTCAGCATTGTCATCGGTCTACATGACTTTAAGGCCCCGGCTACACCTATACAGATATTTCAGAAAACAAATACTTTCCCTCCCGTTTTAAAAAATAATGTTGTCGTGGTTTTACAGGACATCGGCGCCCACACAAGAACTCAAAAACAACTCCAAACTCTGGCCGCCATTATCTTCCCTCAGCGGCCTCTCCTCATCTCAAAGGTAGTAAAGTGTACAGGCTGATGTGACCTTTTTCAACACACCATAATTTCATCAATGTTGATTCCTGTTTAATGTGAGGATTAAGGAGATCACACAGTCCCATTCTGGAGAGCGTCCTGCCGTCTGCGGGTTCGACTGGTCTGATCTAAAACAGTTGTTTCTCATAGACTTTAAACAGCGGACGCTGAGGTGGAGCACCAGCACTGGGCACAGCAGACGCCTCTGTTTGTCTGTAAAGTGGTGCAGCAACAGTAGGTTTAAGTGTAAAGTTGTCATCAGATCAAGCAGTGCAAACAAAATGTAAACAAAGAGGTAGCATGCACAAATTGAGGAGATGACGTCACTGTTTCTCAAGCGCTTCGTTTTACATCCACACGGATAAACAGGGACGAGAGTTTAGAAGGTGTTTTAAAAATCCTCAGATTTAGTGACCATAAACTCCGTGTGTGTGTACGAGAGGCCAAATGTAGAGAAAATATCTGTTGATGAAAATATCTGCTTACATGTAGATGGGGCCAAACATCCTGCGGTGACATGTGGGCGTGTCCTGTTGAATCATGGATGTGTTGTAAGAACTGGACATAAAAAATGGCGTCACTTGACTGAAAATGGCTCACTGGACACCCAAACCAAAAATGTTTTCTAGCTTCTGGCTTTGCTCGCGTGTTGTGCGGCTCACTGCACACGCACAGTAGAGTTTTACTCCCTGTAAACAGAAGCAGGTTCACTGATGAAATTTTACAAACAAACAATCATCGAGTCAGTAAAAATATAATCTGTAAACTGTAAAATCATTTTTCTCAGCAGCTTGAGCTGAAGCACTGTGATTGACTGTTGGTGAAATGCATCCTGGGAGTTGTAGTTTTTGTGTCTGCAGGTTTGTTGTAGCCGTTTATCAAAGAAGCTTCTGTTCCGTTGTTCCTGCAGGAAGCTGAATGACTCCAGAGTCTCCTGAGCTCTCAGATCTGAACGTACAGACGCTGTTTGAATGTCGATGCTCTCTCAGTAGATAAAGTTTTGCACCTTAGTGTCCAGCGGACTCTGTGGCGAAGGCTCCCGCACTTTAACTATGACGTTAAAAAATTGAGCTTTTCACCCGTCGACCAGAAAACATCCAATAACTGAATGTCTTCATCCTGGATCCAATAAATGTGCCTCTAAAGTCCATGTCCTCTCACCTGAGGCTGCGGTCGCATCATCGTGACCTCACACAAGTGACACTGTGCGTGTGTGTGTGTGTGTGTGTATCCACCTGAGGCTGAAGCGGCCTCACCTCTGCGTACCTGGCGCTCCGCCTGCCGCCCAGTCCACCTGTTAGCATGCAGTCTCTCACGCAGCTGCAGAAATCAAACGTCCCTCTGTGATCGGACTCACTCCACAGGACTCGACCCGGCACAAACTACAGTAACCAGCCACCATATTGCATGTTCCAGAGTTTAGTGCCTATAATATTGTGCGTCTTGCCAGAAGCCACCATGTCAGCCAAGCCATGTTGTGTTTCTAGACTTAGTAGTGATGTGTGTGGTGACTTCATAGTTGCTAATATTGAGGATGAATATTCTGCTTTTACTCTGGTTGGAATTCAGTGGAAACTCCAATACACTGTCGCTGTAGACAAAACTAGTTTTTACCTGTTTTCTTATTTTTATTTCTAACTAAAAGCGTTTGTTGTCCCCTGATCTGTGGTCGTCTCACTGATTGTAGCTCAACTCAAACCAGACCAGGAAGCAAGTGCATTTACTCAACTACTCTCACATCCAAGGTACTTTTACTTTGAGTATTTCCACTTCCTGCTCCCTTCTGCTCCGTCTCAGAGGTAAATCTTGGACTTTTTACTGCTGACAACTTCAGTTACTTCCTGTCCAGTGAAAACCATGTATCTCCAGATGTGTTGCTGTTGAATGTTTGTGATAAACTGAATGTGTTGAGAAAATTCTCCGACTTCTTAAAGCTAAATAAACTCTTTAAAAACCCTCTTGGATCAGCGGGACAATGCATCGTCACAAAGCTGAAAACAGGCTGTTCTTCTGACACCTTTTAGAGATACGTGGTTCTCACAGGACAGTCATACAACGGAGCACAAACTTTAACACTCACAGCGTGTCTCAAATCTCAAATCGCTTCTGTCGCTACTTCAGTTTAGTACACTACGTACTTCCTTTGTGGTGCACCGACTTCAGGAGGGTAGGACTGCTGTTTTGCACTTACTGCAACTGATGACGGCTTTTTCAAACTGCCTCTTCTTCTTATTAAATGACAAGTTGCAAACAGACGGTGGAGCATTTGACCGCTGTCTCCACCCACACATAAACCAAACGTACACCACGTCACTGCTGATTAAAATGTGCAGCCATAGGTAGAAGCAAGTTAGCTAGCTAGCGAGGCTAATGTTAGCTAGCAAGCTAACAATAGCGCCTGCATTATTGTTGGTGTTAACAAATTACTGTAGACCTAACAACAAAAACTTATGACACAGCGTCTGTGTTGATTAAAATGTGCTGCCATGGCTACATATATCCAAACGTTAATTCCAAACCTTTTCCAGGCCTGGAAATCACTTTCACGCTCTGTTTTCCTCCTTAACGTTGTTGAATTTCCCAACCTCAGCAGCCAGAGGATCTTATCTGGTTCGTTTAATCTGAACGCAGCGTTCATACAGATCGTTAGACTTTTTTTAATTTTTGGGAGACGACCTCTCCTTTTTCTTATCATGATGTCAATCTGAACATTTATCCATCTAGAGATATGCTAATGCTAGCTAACAAGCTAGCGTTAGCACTTGCATTATTGTTGGCCATACTGACGGTTTCTGTTTGACAACAGTTTTGGTACTAATGGAAAAAACATGTAGAACTAACGGCTCCTTGTTTTCAGAAGATGAGAAGTTTGCTACGTCACAAAGATGGCGCCCGTTGAGGATGAGAAGTGTCCGTCATTCCACACTCAGCTTTTGAGAGCGACAGCAGTACGCTACATTTTCTCATACTATGCAGTGTGAACTGAACACACTCAAAATATGACGTGTTTAGTACAGAAGTCTGAGATCTGAGACACACTGTAACTTCAGTGAGGTTTTGAATTCAGGACTCTTAGTTGTAGTGAAGTATTTTCACAGTGTGTATTAGTCCCAGGGTTCCTGTGCAAACAGCATGAGCTTACAAGACACCATAAAGCTAAAAACAATCCAGGACCAGAGTAGATCATCAGTGTGTGGGACACTTCATGGATCACTCATGAAGGAATTTATCGTGTAGAGCTGAAAAAAAATCATAATAATTAATATGAAACAAACTTTCTCGCCGTCTCTTTTTCTGACAAAAATATCAAACTTAAACAACAAATTAAACAACCGTTCAAGCCTTTGGTTGTCTGAGCAGCAGAACATGTCCGAGTGTAGACGAGTCATTTCATGGATCATTAACTCTTAAATCATCAGAGTTTATGTGGTGTAAAAGAAACTGGGACTCACTTCACACAAATCACACAACTCACACACTCCAGGGTTCACACACAGCGACGGCTGTTACCGGAGGCATTATGTTTTCGGTTTGTCTGTTTGTCCCATCCATGTGGAGATGAAATCTCAAGAGCGCCTCAAGGGAATTTCTTTAATTTTGACACAAACGTCCACTTAGACTGAAGAATAAACTGATTAGAATCTGGTGGTCAAAGGTCAAAGGTCAGTGTGACCTCATAACATAAGTTTTAGTCCATAACTGAAGAATTCATTCACTAATTAGGACAACACTTGACACAAATGTCTAACAGGATAAAATAATGAAGGTCAAAAGGTCAAAGGTCAGCTTGACTGTGACATCATCATGTTTTAACGTCATATCTCAGGAACAGAAGGGGAGACATTTGGTCAGATACTGAACTGGTGACTCTAATCTTGAACCTGTGCTGATTGTATAGATCTTCTGTGTGTGAAGCATCCATGTTTTCACTGACATGATGGAGACTGTCAGAGACACTGGACTGGTGGGCGGAGTCATACAACCACAGGGTGGACTGGTGGGCGGAGTCATACAACCACGGGGTGGACTGGTGGGCGGAGTCATACAACCACAGGGTGGACTGGTGGGCGGAGTCATACAACCACAGGGTGGGCTGGTGGGCGGAGTCAAACAACCACAGGGTGGACTGGTGGGCGGAGTCAAACAACCACAGGGTGATGATTCTAAAGTTACCAGTGGATTTTCAAAACTTTTCCACAAATTTTTTTTTACCACATTTCCATGCTGTATAAACAGTTTAAAATGAGCAGGTTTAAGTATCAAGTCACAATATTTAACACTTCCCAGGTGTTTGTAGATCATCAAGCTGATTGCACTTCATGACTTTACTCACTGGTTCGATCTTGCAGCTGCACGGCCCACTGCCTATAGACCAAACCGGCACATGTGGGTTCCTCATAAAACATCAAGGCTGCACCGTTTTTGGAGAAACTGAAGACATGTTTGGATTAAAAACAGCTGTTCAATGACCCGGCCTGAACCTGAGCACCTGGTTAATAAATGAAGACAGATTACTGTCATGTCCCTTCAGGCCCCCCGTCCATGTGGATCGGTGTCCCAGGTCGGGTCCTGGTGTGTCACATTATAGTAGTGACGTTTCAACAGTCACACAGTGCAGCATTTTAAATTAGTAATACAAGAAACAAGGGATGCACGATAACATCAGCACATCAGCGATATTTGCCAATAATGGGCAGCAACGCCTCAACCCAACCGCCAAAAGAAATGTTCGATGTTTCGGTTTCTGCAAACCACAGATAACATTTGTACCAAATTATGCAGCAAACTTTACGTTTCAACAACGTTGTGGTTTACATTTGATTAGTGAAAGTGTTAAAATGAACAGAATCAGCCAACATGCTTTTTCCTGTTTATCTCAATGAATGAATATCACAGACACTGAACAGCGTTTCATGTCTCCACCTGCTGGTGGGCCGTCACCATCACAGTCTGTGTGTATAATACGATGATAATTCACTACAGAAGCATTCTCAGAACCCATCGGCGATACAGCTTCTGGGGGCAGACTCTCTATTTTTTGGCGTTCCGGTTTGATTTGGGTGGAGGAGGCGAATTTCTGTTTCCAGCTTCGTTTATATACAAGTATGTAAATAAATATGCTGAACCATTGCGATGGATTCAGAGTTTGCAGTAATTATGTTCCGCCTCGTTAGTTCACTGCACGGACCGTTTAACCTGGCAACAACTGCAGCCGGCTCAAACGTGATTGGTCAATATCACGTGGACTACAAACAGCCTACAAACGGAAACAAGGGCTCTTCTGCTTGCCTGTCTATAGAGACTACTACAGAAGAGACGTGATGATGATCACTGACATCAGGAGGGATAAAGTGGATATATCCACATCGTTATCGGTCAAATTGGATGGCGGCAAAAAATCAAAAATCACGCATCCCTGCAAGAAACAATTTTCGTGTAACGTCAGCCATGTTTACAAACATATTTTAAACAACAGCCAAAACAAAATATAGTCAAACTTATCCAAACCTTTCAGTTTATTCCAAACCTCTTCCAGGCCTGGAAATCACTTTTACTTTCTCATAACTTTCAGTAATTCCATGACTGTGTGAACTGTGACAGTGTTTTGCTCCTGACTGCTGTTGACTCACGTCAGAGGCCAGAGGAGTGTAACATCTGAACGGAGCGTTCACACACATCATGAGACTTCATTTAACTTTTAGTGTCTCTGGTGTTTGTTATCGTGGTGTCTGAACATGAACCCAACGAGACACAGAATCACAGACAAGTTGAACTTCCTGTAACTCACCGTGTGTTACAGCACACAGGTACTCATGACGTCACGTCACTGATTATTGATCACTGATCACAGTGTGACGCTCCATCAGGTCACATCATAAACTCCAACTCCAACCGGGACTGCACCTCCCATGATGCACTGCTGCCACCTGCTGGCGGAGTGACGTCATGATATTAATGATCAGAGCTTTAATGAGCTTCAGTTTTTATCTCATTAAACTCTGCTTTGTTTTTAGTCAATATTATTTAAATGACGTCATTCATATGAAATCGTTTCATGCATACAGTTTGAACACATCGTGACCTCTCGGTGACCTCTGACCCGCTCAAAATCTGGCTCTCTGATTGGCTGCGCAGACTGACAGGTGAAGATGGCGGCTCAGGTGTACGCGGTGCTGCTGCTGCTGCTCGGACTCTCGGCGGGTCCGGGTCCGGGTCCGGGTCTCTCCTCCTCCTCCGATCCCGGTCCGGACTCTGAACGCGGCAGGATGCAGCTGCGGCGCGTGCAGGGCCTCGCCGCTCAGCCCAGGTACGGAGGATGTTGGGCGCGAGCTCTGGAGCACCTGGACACGCGCTGCAGGGACATGACGTCAGAGAGCCAGAGCCGGATCGCGCTGAGCTTCACCTTCTGTCACCTGAGCAGGTAAATCAGTCACAGCGAGGAGCTGATGAGCTGCTTCATGCACACAGAGGACACGGGAGTACTCAGGAGGAGTATTTGTACTCGAGTACCTCTATGTGTGTGTGTGTGTGTGTGTGTGTGTGTGTGTGTGTGTCCTGCTGAGCACCTCTGCTTGTGATAAACACTTCTTGCAGACATTTATTCATCCTGCTGGTGTTTGAACTGGTTTCCAGTGACGTCAGCGCCTCACCAACACCACGTGACCTTTCAGGCTATTGATTTCCTTCCAAAGTAAACATGTAATGAGTAATAACGTCTAATCATCAGAACAATTATTGGTTCATACACACACTAAATAAGTTTATCATCAGCATCAGCTTAATTTTATTTCACTGAAAACGGTCAAATCCAGTGTTGAAAATCAGAAGCATGTTTAACATTAAAGCTGCCCTGTGGAGTTTGGTCCATTTGCGCCATCTGCCGTGTTTTCCGAGTACTGCAACAATAACAGTCGGCGTGCGCCGTTTGATGACGTCAGCAATACGAGTGACGCTCCCGCACGCACAAAGCTAAGTGACACACATATTTACCACCCAGTAAGTTTCGTTGTTTTATTTGCTATGAACAGATAAAGTGTAGGACCCCGGGGCAGTGGTGAGTGTGGTGTGAGTGGAGTCAGCTGTCAGTCAGTGTGCAGGCTGGTGATTGGTGGAGCAGAGGGGGGGGGGCCCACTGGCTACTGTAAGTGAGTATGTGTGTGTAAAGTGTGTGTGCTAACGTTACGCTAGAAGAGTCAGAGTTTGGGACGGACACTTTTACCGTTACTGTTACCCCTGGAGTGTTACCGGAGGTTTTATAGTGCACAAATAAACGGGCCTTTTCCCCGAATGCTACTCTGGTCTCCTGCTCGTGACTGATTCATTACAATATACACAGCTCAGCAGCAGAGCAGTGTGCTCTTGCGCCGCGATAACACATACACACTGAATGGGTTCGTCTGCGCAGGTCCGCGCTTTGCGTGCTCTGTGTGAAACGGGCTTTAATTCTGTGTTTGTCTCTCTCGTTTTGCCTTTTTCCTTCCTCTAAACGTGGCGGAGGTTGGGGAGGACCAGCGAGACCAGCTCCAGAGGCTTTGAAAGCTTTCCTGGGCCGTTTCTTTGGGTTTTCAGACATCTTTCGGTAGCTCCTCTGCTAGTCTCGTCGTCTCCGACATCTCCAACTGCGCATGCACTCTTTGAACTCTACATCAAATGTGTCATTTCCTGTGCGACAGCGCGGGAATGTCGCTCCTGAGAGGCAATAGCGCTTCTAAGCAGACCAGAGACTGTTGTGTGGCGGAGATGCGTTCAATAATAATCCTAATAACTGGTTTGGCAGTGGCTGTAATGTAATGGACATTGGTTTATATGTAAAAACTCCACAGGGCAGCTTTAATGTTAAATTATGATCAGTCAGAAAAACGTGTTAAACACCTGGTTACGGTTACCGCACTGATGACATCATGACTTTGAAGGAAACAAACAGTTTGAAGTAAATCTGAATTCAGACAAAAATTTTATTAAATTGAAAACAGAATCATTGATTTCTGATTATTTCCATTAAAAAAACAAGGAAAAAAGAGAAAATCTCTCGTGTGTGTGTGTGTGTGTGTGTGTGTGTGTGTGTGTGTGTGTGTCTGTCTGTCTGTCTGTCTGTCTGTCAGCTCAGGCAGAGATTTCCCATCATGCCCCGAGGGGTCAGAGGTCAGCAGGTGTACAGGTGTGATGGACGCTGTGGCCTTTAACACCTACACAGAGTTCTTCACCCACACACACTCCATCTGTCACTTCCTGCAGTCTGACGCCTGGCAGGGCCGAGCTGAGGACACCATGTACAGGTGAGACACCTGGACAGGTGAGACACCTGGACAGGTAACACACACGCTCACACACGCACACACAGGTAACATCTGGACCGGTAACACACACAGGCTATACAGGTAACAGGTGTGTTTGTGTGTGTGTGTGTGTGTGTGTTTGTGTGTGTGTGTGTGTGTGTGTGTGTGTGTGTGTGTGTGTCAGGTTAACAGAGAGTTCAGCAGGTGTAGCTGAGCAGCTTCAGTCCACCAGGCAGATGGCTGAGGACCTGATTGATGCCCAGACTGCTGCCTTACAGGCACAGCAGGAGATCCTGAACAATGGAGAGGAGCTGAGAGTCACCCTGAGAGACTCCACCCAGGGTAAACCAACAAGATGACAGACAGCCTGTGGTACATGAATCTGGGTATAAAACACACAGAGACACATAACCTTAGTCTGTCTGTCTGTCCCTCTCCACCCGTCTGTCAGGTCTGCGGTCAGTGTTCTCGGAGCTCAGCAGTGTCTCCAGGGAGCAGCAGGTGGCGCTGTCCGAACTCTTCAACAGAGTTTCCTTCTTGCAGAGTTTCCTGCTGATGGAGGCTCACAGTCTGAGCTCCTGCTGCTACAACGCTGCTGCTCTCTGCACCACCTTCCTCATCACCTCCACCCAGCGCTCCTCCAGAGCCAGGTAACTCCTCCTCCTCACCTCCTCCCTCAGCCAGGTAACTCGTCCTCCTCACCTCCTCCCTCAGCCAGGTAACTCCTCCTCATACGGAACTGGGCTGACAGTCTTTGAGTCACTTAATTATTCAGTTTTGTGCTTAATTGTGTGTGTGTGTGTGTGTGTGTGTGTGTGTGTGTGTGTGTGTTTGTTTAGGTTGGTGTTGTTGAGTTTGGTGTGTTTAAATTTCTATCTGGAGAGGAAGATCTACCAGTTTGTGATAAACTCTGATCATCCTGAACACAAACACATGGTCAGTACATTACACCTCACACACACTCTACACCTCACACACACCTCACACACACTCTACACCTCACACACACCTCACACACACTCTGCACTCTAGTTTTGCTCAAGTGCTTGTCAGTACATATCTGTGCTTTTCATTAGTGTCCAAGCCCCATTTGAACATCACATTTTGCATCCCCATGTGCACTGCAGGGCCAAAAAGCTAGCATAGCATCAGCTAACTAGCTGCATAACACAAAACCACAGCTAGAAACCAACATGTATGATTGGTTGGAGCGTCACTGTGTTATTAGAGCACTAAAAAACTCAAATTTGTAGCGTGTTACGCCGACGAGTCAGTTTGTAGCTTCATTTAAAAATGACTTGTAGCCTGTTGCTGTGTCACTCGTCGTGTGATCACAGCTTCACCTGTCAGGTGAGCGTGTGAAGTGTCCTGCGGTCACTGTGTGTCGTTATAACCTGTGTGTGTGTGTGTGTGTGTGTGTGTGCAGGAGCTGGTCAGTGGGTATGTGAGTGTGCTGCGGCGCTTCATGGTGTGTGTTGGAGTGTGTGTCCTGCTGTGTGTGTGTGTTAGGTACAGAGACCCCCTGCAGCAGAGCCTGCAGGTGCTGCAGCAGCTCAGAGAGACACAGCGGAGCCTGCAGGAGGCGCTGCAGCACGCAGGTGAGTCCAGATCAACACGGACACTTCAACACAGTGTGAGCACAGCAGCACCTGGTGGACAGCAGAGGAACTGCAGCTCTGATTCTGTCTGTCTGTCTGTCTGCAGAGAGTTTGGGGAATCAACCGAAGAATCAGCCGCCAGTGAAGGTGAGAACAGAAGTGATGTCACAGAGCAGAGAGGTTACTTCCTGTAACATCAGCCTGACCAATCACATCTCTTCCAGAAGAGGTCAGAGGGCAGCAGAAGAGAGGAGGCGCTAAGGAGGAGAGAGATCAAAAGAGAAGAAGAAGTGGAGGAGTGCAGCACACTGGTGTCTCCGCACACAGACGACTCAGACCTGTCTCACCTCACACACATTGGTCGGTACCTGTCTCACTTCTGTGTCCACATACTTTCGGCCATGTTGGCGTGAACATAGTGAGTGTGTTTGTCCCGCAGGTTGGAGCACTGACAGTTTTCTCAGCAGCACAGTGAACAGCTCCGCAGCTGACGTCACCCAGAAGCCGTACGTTACCCACAATGCCTCAGTGCTCAGTCCCACGACCCAGAAGGCCTCAGTGAGTCCAGGCAGGCGTCCTCGTCGCTCCTCTTCCTCCCGCCTCCCGTCCACCTCCTCCCCTCTGGTCTACAGCATCCTGGTGGAGGATAAACAGGTACCTCTGATCTGATTATTGATTATTGATGATGTCAAATAGCTACACTGCGCTTCACTGTTAATGTGTTCAGCTCTGACATCACAGTGGTGGGCGGGGCTTCAGATGTGTGTCATTTTAGTCAATCTTAAACTTTTATTATGCAGATCTTCTTAGAGTCACCATGGTAACCACAGGTGTCACCAATCAGGACTTAAATCTGGAGAAAAAGAGATGTAATGTCTTCATGACCTCTGACCTCTGCTCTTCTCTTCTGTCCTGTGTTTATCCTCATCTTCCTCCTGATTGGTCAGCCTCGTTACAGCCTGAGGAGCCGACGCTCAGAGACTCACTGAAGGAACGTCACACTTTGTTCTTTCTCTGCTGTAAATTTTAAACAGATGTTTTTTCTGAATTTAAATAAAAACTGAATTTTAGATTTTGAACAGACACGTGTGAAACTGGTGTTCAGACACGAGACAGATTTAATTTAGTGAGCGAAGCCTCGCTGCAGCTTCAGTTAGAGAAGACGACATCATCTCATCTCAGCGATAATGCACAGAAATATTTAACCCTTAAAGATCGCCTGCAGCACTTGACTGATAGAAACACTTAAGTTTTGTTTTTTACTGAAGGAATGATGAGATGTAAAAGTTACATCATCTCTATTGTGTCTGTGAGAGACGACAGTTACACTCAGACTGATGTTATAACAGTAATGGTAATAATCACTGCAGGTGTTCAGTACCAACCTTTTTCTTCAATGAGTCAAAATGAACTTGAACAGAAGAGAACTGAAGAAGAAGAGTTAAGTCCAAGAAACTTTATTACCATTTGCAGTATTTTATTTGGCGCATGGCTCTGTTCTGGGGCCTCTCTGCCCTTCCATGCGCCTACATGGAAAGCTTAAGGTGGAGAGAGCAGCAGCAAAGACAAACAGAAATGACACTGATAAGTCAGACACAGCATGAAAAGGAGGAGCTGGGGTGGAGACAGGGTGCAGAGCAGCCTGCAGAGGAAGCAGCAACAGTAGGCAGGACAGAGCAGTTTAAATAGGGCGCCATGAATGAGATTCACCAGTTGACCTGTGGCTAAGCCCCGCCCTCAAACACGATGAGCCAATCACAGTGCGTATAGCCATTCCCATACACTGGACATTCTCTGCCTGGACGTCCATTGAAATGACCTTTTTACCATCTTTACCAAGAGTGTCTCTGCGTTAGTTTGGTGCTACAGTATTTACACTGAATCATTCAGCATAACGTTTGCCAACCTTTGTTATCTCTGCCATTACAGATAAGTTAATGAAGCTAAGCTCCAGAAGTTAACGTTAGCTTAACTAGAGCCCTTTGGACAACAGCTAACAATGATGTACCATCACCAAAGTACAAAACTAGAACAAAACAGGCTAATGAACTCCCAGCAAACAAGGTGACATGATGAACAACGCAGCTAGGAGCTAACGTTAGGCTAACTTTAGCTAACGTTAGCTAGAGATGTTAAAGATAACTTTATATTTCTTTCCAGCAAAGTGACAATATGTTGCCTCAAACACAATGTTGACTTACCTTAGAACAGATGTAGACATCATTGTTAATCTTATTCACGTTGAGTTGATGTTGTGGTCTAACGTTACCACACAACTTTATCCAAAGGAGACACTTTTCTGGCTTGAGATGTGGTTTAAAGTGTAAAAATACAGCTGGTCGCCAGCCTCTCAGGATACCTTGTGTCAGAGCTGCATGTACCCCATGCACACCGCTTGACCATTTTAAACTGCACATCTGTCTGTGATGCATTTCAATGGACGTCCAGGCAGAGGATGTCCCAGTGTATGGGGATGGCTATACGCACTGTGATTGGCTCATCGTGTTTGAGGGCGGGGCTCAGCCACAGGTCAATTACAGTCTGAAAACGTAACATTAATTAATGCTGAGAATCTGATTTGACTAAAATATTAACATCCCTCTGCTGATCCCTGTGAACTCTGATGCTGAGGTGTCGTCTCCTCCTGCCTTCTTTTCTTTCTCATGTTCATTTGCTCTTTCAATGAGACATCACTTCTGTGTCATATTAAAGACGTCAGGCTGTAACACATTGAACGTCTGCAGACAGCTACAGTCACACGGATGCACACGCAGTTTCATTCATAGTACAGTTGGGGTCAGACTGAGCTTTCTGTCCTCCTGCTACTGACATGAGGTGAAAGTGAAGAAGCTGCTGGGTCTGGAGCGAGTTGTTTGAGTCCAGGCAACACAAGGCAGGGAAATAAAGAATAAAGGCACTGGATGTGTTCACGACAACAGAATTTTGCTTGTACAGAGAGTTCTACCTTTGAGAGAGAACAACGATCCCTGTTTAGGTGTCGATCCCGTTGACGCTGGGATCGATCTTCTAAATGAAAACGTAGTATCGAGAGCATTGACGTTATGACATCAATCGGCCCTCTCTTACTGTGTTCACCTGTGGGAGCGTCTCTGAGGTGAAGACGGTGTGGAGTCACATTAACTCAGACGTGTTATAAACAAGTGTTCAAACAGCTGTTGCTGTGGATTCCTCCAGATCTGAAACGTCTTCCTGAAGCAGATGTGATATCTGAGGACAGACGAGGTTTGGAGCCCTCTGCTGGCTGAGACACACTCCCATGATCCTTCAGTTTCATCTCTGCTGCTTTAAACTGTCCCAAGTGTCAGAAAGTAAAGTGTGTGATGAAGAGGAGGAGGAGGAGGATCAGCTGATGGAAAGAAAAGCAAAAACAAAAAGTGCTGCTGGAATTTTTCTCCACAGTTTTCCTTTTGCTTCAAATTTCAGCCTCAAAAAAAAAAAAAAGACAGAGAGAAAATGAGAAACAGACCACAGAGAGGAGGAGGAGGAGGAGGAGGGGAGCTGGTCTGGGATCAGATGTCTGGGTGAAGGAGGAGGAGGAGTTGTGGTGTCGGTCTGCAACTCAGATCAGATTTTCACACAAAAGCCTGAAGCTGCCGAGAGAGACGACCGTCTGCCCGTCCGTCCGTCCGTCTGAGAGTGTTTGGACAAACTGATGCTGGAGTGAAAGAATAAAACTCCTCTGAGGGAGGAAACGTGAAGCAGCAGCCGCAGGAGGAATGAGGGGAAAGTTGAAGATAGAGTGAAGCAGCGTCTGTGTGGGAGCTGAGTCGGCACATTCTGGATTCTTCAGGAGGAAGAAACGTTTGATTTAATCAGAAACACATCAAGTTATTCTTCACAGTTTGTTTGTGTCTGATCTGATCGACAGGAAGCTGCAGCTGATCTGAGCAAAGAGTTTTTTGTTAAATCTCTTCAGTTGGATTCTTCTGACTGATCTGATGGAGTGAGGGATCCTCTGAGGGGACGAGGAGATGGAGACGACAGGATTTCTAAGTTTTCTGAAAGAGTGAGAGGAAGAGGAGAAGAGGGGAGGATGGGAGAAAGAGGGGGAGGATGAAGGAGGGGAGACGCTGACCTCCACATGACCTCCATCAGAGAGCAAACAGACGGAGTTCTGCTGAAACAGACTTTATTTGATGTGATGAACTCTCTGAGGACTCGACTGTACAAACAGGAAGTGACTGATTCAGACGGAGACCTTCAGATTAAATGTCTCATTTCACAAAGTGTCAGTGAAACATGAACTAAACACACAGACTGACCTCTGACCTGCGGACAGGACCCTTGTACCTGTGCGGGTGTCGGCATGCAGCTGAACCGACCTCGCAGCGCCCTGCTCGGGTTCAGCCTCCCTCCTCCTCCCCCGCCTCCTCCCCCGCCTCCTCCTCCCTCCTTCTCCAGTCAGTTCAGCACCATGAGGTTCTCCTACCACCTGAACACCTCAACAGCACCTCCCCTCAACAGTGCCACCCGCAGGACAGGTGAGTCCACTGCAGCTTCTGTGTGTCGGTTAATCAGCTCAACATCAACACATCGTCACCTTTAAGGTGATATGTTGAACTTTATTTCCTCATCATTCCTACTGTGTACTCAAACATTTAGAGGATTGTGTACTCAAACATTTAGAGTACGATGTACCTGAGCATTTAGAGGACTTTGTACCTGAGCATTTAGAGGACGATGTACCTGAGCATTTAGAGGACGATGTACCTGAGCATTTAGAGGACGATGTACCTGAGCATTTAGAGAACGGTGTACCTGAGCATTTAAAGAACGGTGTACCTGAGCATTTAGAGGACGATGTACCCGAGCATTTAGAGGACGATGTACCCGAGCATTTAGAGGACTATGTACCCGAGCATTTAGAGGACTATGTACCCGAGCATTTAGAGGACGATGTACCCGAGCATTTAGAGGACGATGTACCTGAGCATTTAGAGGACGATGTACCCGAGCATTTAGAGAACGATGTACCTGAGCATTTAGAGGACGATGTACCTGAGCATTTAGAGAACGGTGTACCTGAGCATTTAGAGGACTATGTACCCGAGCATTTAGAGAACGGTGTACCTGAGCATTTAGAGAACGGTGTACCTGAGCATTTAGAGGACTATGTACCCGAGCATTTAGAGAACGGTGTACCTGAGCATTTAGAGAACGGTGTACCTGAGCATTTAGAGGACTATGTACCCGAGCATTTAGAGGACTATGTACCCGAGCATTTAGAGGACGATGTACCTGAGCATTTAGAGGACGATGTACCCGAGCATTTAGAGGACGATGTACCTGAGCATTTAGAGGACGATGTACCCGAGCATTTAGAGGACGATGTACCTGAGCATTTAGAGGACGATGTACCCGAGCATTTAGAGAACGATGTACCTGAGCATTTAGAGGACTATGTGCCTGAGCATTTAGAGGACTATGTACCTGAGCATTTAGAGGACGATGTACCCGAGCATTTAGAGGACTATGTACCCGAGCATTTAGAGAACGGTGTACCTGAGCATTTAGAGGACGATGTACCCGAGCATTTAGAGAACGATGTACCTGAGCATTTAGAGGACTATGTGCCTGAGCATTTAGAGGACTATGTACCTGAGCATTTAGAGGACGATGTACCCGAGCATTTAGAGGACTATGTACCCGAGCATTTAGAGAACGGTGTACCTGAGCATTTAGAGGACGATGTACCCGAGCATTTAGAGGACGATGTACCCGAGCATTTAGAGGACTATGTACCCGAGCGTTTAGAGGACGATGTACCTGAGCATTTAGAGGACGATGTACCTGAGCATTTAGAGGACGATGTACCCGAGCATTTAGAGGACTATGTACCCGAGCATTTAGAGGACGATGTACTTGAGCATTTAGAGGACTATGTACCCGAGCATTTAGAGGACGATGTACCTGAGCATTTAGAGGACGATGTACCCGAGCATTTAGAGAACGGTGTACCTGAGCATTTAGAGGACGATGTACCTGAGCATTTAGAGGACGACGTACCCGAGCATTTAGAGGACTATGTACCCGAGCATTTAGAGAACGGTGTACCTGAGCATTTAGAGGACGATGTACCCGAGCATTTAGAGGACTATGTACCTGAGCATTTAGAGAACGGTGTACCTGAGCATTTAGAGGACGATGTACCTGAGCATTTAGAGGACGATGTACCCGAGCATTTAGAGGACTATGTACCCGAGCATTTAGAGGACTATGTACCCGAGCATTTAGAGAACGGTGTACCTGAGCATTTAGAGGACGATGTACCCGAGCATTTAGAGAACGGTGTACCTGAGCATTGAGAGAACGGTGTACCTGACTCAGTCTTTGAGTGTAACGTTTGAATCTTGAAGATGAAATTGCCTTAATGAAGCAACAGTGTCGCTTTTTACTGTGATACTTTTAAAATATTCTTCCAAAGGCGGCATGTGATGTTTTATTTTATGGATCAAGTGTCAAATGAGGCGCTGAACGCATCATTAAACACGTTTTATGTGATCGTGTACAAAGCCTGAAGCCGAAACCCTCAGAAGCAGAGAGCCTGACTCTGATGAACTGATGGTGGTTCACCCTCTGGTTGTTCTCCTGGTTTTTAGCTTTGACTTGTGAATCACTGAAAAAGACCAAACAGAGACAGTCGACTGACATCACACCTGGCTGACAGGTGATTATTCAGATCCTCTGACCAGTACAGAGAAAACATGAACACAGACAGCTCCAGGGATCCAGTCAGGATGAAATGTGATGATTCAGGATCAGACAGCAGAGGTCACTCAGAGGTCAGAATGAAGCCAAATATCAAATGGCTGAATGTTTGAAAACGGATCCAGACCAAACCCAGACCAGAGGCCTGCACCATGAAGCAGGATTTGGGGTTAGCGAGGTAACTTCAGGTTAACTCTGGGTCTTCAGTAGAGGAGACCAGGGTTGGTTGTTACTCTGGTGTGACTCTTGAGCTTTAGGTCTCGGCTTGAAATGGGTATCACTTTTATTTTTACAACTTAGTAACAAGAAGTGATTAAGCATCAGATACACACTGTGAAAACCAACCAAGAAAAATAGATTAAAAAATGTGTAACTTTTTAGTTTTTAAGATAGAAACATCCAGTAAGGTTTGAGATGAACACCACCTCTGTCATAATACTGATTAATGTTTAAATCATGAATCTGAACCACGTGATTGTTTGTTTGAATTGTTCTCTGTAATGAGAAGTAAAATGAATGAATTTACAGTGCTGAAAAAATCAAGCAGTTATTAAAGACATTGTTTTATAACAATTCATTATGAACATAAACGAAACATGAGACTGGAACAGATTAAACTCCGTCACAAAACGTCAGAGAGCCGTGTGTGTGTGTGTGTGTGTGTGTGTGTGTGTGTGTGTGTGTGTGTGTGTGTGTGTGTGTGTGTGTGTGTGTGTGATCACTTTAACATGTTTGCCATGCTGACTGTCTTTCTGTACTGATTTGTCCTCGTCAACACATGGGACCAGTAGTTGACTGACTTAAAAGACAAACAGCCTTAACAGTGTCCAACATGTTTCTAACATGTAACCTGAGCGACCGTGACTGAGTCACTGCAGGCGATGGTCACACATGTGACAACCATCCCCTGCTGACCTCTTGACAACCATTTTAAGCTGGCTACCACATGGCTTTAGCCTGCTGGCTAAAAGTTGACTCAAATCAAAGCTGTTACGTTCAACTTTTTAATAAGTGTTTGATTTTGAAATGACTGATAATCTACAAGCTTTTAATACAAAAACATTAACATGTAAAATGACTCTGAATATCTCCTCACCTCAGTGTTTTGTGTGCGTTGCACAAAATGAGCAGGATGTCAAGTGTTTGATATCAACATGATGTCACAGCACCCTCTAGTGTGGCTGGAACAAGCACCGTGACAACCAGCCCCGGTCTCCCCCACTACAAAGCCGGTTCTCTTTTTATCCGGATCAATCACCATGGTAACTGATGCTGAACAGATGAGCTGATCACAGCCTGTCAACACCCCGACCTCTGACCAATCAGATCACTGACAGAAAAAGTCTCAGGTAAAGAAGGGGAGGCTGTATGTTACAGGTCAGTAAACTCATTTCATGTTTCCACTGGTTTTAAATCAGAGCGTCTGACAAACAGATCGTTCACACACTGAACACATGATTTTAACTTCTGTAAAGTTAGTTTTAGTCGCAGTGACAGTGTTGATATTTGACACTGACTCATCGCTGCAGCTCAGAACAACACGAGACACCTGTGTGATGAGAGCGAGGATGAAACACATGATATTTTATTAGTAAAATAATCCACACACTGTTAATCAGCTCCTGTTATTATAAATGACACATTTCAGTCAGACACATGTCGTCAGTCATGAACTCCTCTTCACTGCAGAAACAGTCTGGTGTTACTTTAAAGTGTCTATGTGACATATTCAGACGAGTTTCATCATCATCATCATGATGATCATCATCACACTAAACAGCAAAAAATACTCTGTGCTGATGTCACTTACAGCTCAGTGATACCTGCAGGTAAACTAAGTCTCAGCTGAGGGTGATATTTTTTGGATAGTGTTTTCAAGGTTTCTACATTTTCCATTATAAGATTCCAAAGTATCGTTTACGTCCAACGCCACTGAGATTGTACTGTTGCAGTCACACACACTTTCAGTAACGTTTCATCTCATACGATATGATTCTTCTACTTCGTCCATGGTTCTGATGATGTCACTCATCAGTAACGAGCTCGTGGCTGAGAGGAAAACCCCGAGTTGACTGAACTAGTTGATAACCAGCCTTGTAGTAACGGTCATGAGATGGCTGATGTGACGGGTTAGTGAAGCGATAATGAAAAGATATCCTGGGGAAGTTGAAGTGGCTTCAGTACAGGCCTCAGATCCAGATCCAGTCTGATCCGGATCCTGTTGTATCACTGCGGATCTCAGATTTATTATGACGATAATTTGATATTTTACTATGATCAGGTCGAAAACAGTGTTCAGATTTTTCTGAAATTTCTTAATGTGTTTGATGTTTTGTGGAAAACTAGAATATATTCATGGTGTGAACAGCGACTGGAGAATCAGAATCAGAAATATGTTATTGATCCTGGAGGGAACTGAACAGAACTCTCTGTAGTCGCATGTTAAAAGAAGGTTCAGGTTAATAACTATCAGGAGCAGCTGCAGCAGGCTGCGTGCACAGGCTGCACATGAGTCAGATCAATCATTGATGACTTCTGCCTCCTGTGTTTATTGTTATTACAGAAAATATTCTGCATGTTCAATCAGCTCTTCATCAGGAGGAAGAGTCCGTCTGCAGGACAGAGACATGTGCCTTTATTTTGAAGGACATGAGATGATAAATACTCAGTTTTATATTTAATGTGAGATTTGCACAGACAGAGGAATAAAAAAAGAGACGGACTTTAGTTGAACTGACAGTTTGGTTAAATATGGAGCGTGCTCACAGCTCAGTGTTTGAATATTGGGTCAAGTCAGCGAGCGCGGCAGGAAACCACAGACAACGTGGCAGAGACGGAGAGGGTCAGGTTTTTTATATAAAAGTACAGAAAACAAAGGAGTCTGTTCAGTTTCATATCGTTACACTAACAGAGATGATGAAGCTGATGTTCAGGATTCTTCATCAGCAGAGTTTTGTTTCTGCTGTTACATGTGGAGGGATTTTATTCTGAAAGGTTGAGCTCAGTAGTGTCAGGAAGTCTGAGCGTCATGTTGCTTCAGTTTAACGGCTGCGTCCGGACCTCTGCGTACGCTATATGGACACAAGTATTCAGACAGGGACTGTGATGACACTGTAGTCAAATACATCAACTGTGACATGGAGTCGGCCCCCTCTGCAGCTCCAACAGCTTCCACTCTTCTTGGAAAGATTTCCACCAGATTTCTGAGTGTTTCTGTGGAATTTGTGCCGAGTCATCCTGTAGAGCATTGATGAGGTCAGGCACTGACGTTGGACGAGAAGGCCCGGCTCGCCATCTCCGTTCCACTTCATCCCAAAGGTGCTCGATGGGGCTGAGGTCAGGGCTCTGTTCTTCCTCACAGAACTCATCAAACCATGTCTGTATAGTCGTTGCTTTGTGCGCTGGGGCACCGTCATGTTGGAGCAGAAAAGGGCCGTCACCAAACTGTTGCCACAAAGGTTGAAGCGTAGCATCGTCCAAAATGTCTTGGTGTGCTGAAGCATTAAGATCGTCCGTCACTGGAGACGAGGGGTCGAGGCCAAACCCTGAACAACAGCCCGTCGTCCCTCCTCCACCAGGCGGGTAACGCTCTCCCAGCAGACTCGCCCATCTGACTGCCAAACAGAGAAGCGTGATTCGTCGCTCCACAGTCCAGTGTCGGCGTGCTTTGCACCACTGATCACATATGTTTCATTCTCCTCCCAAAAATATAAAGCTGAAGGCGACACGTAGCTGAGAACTGATGAAGTGTGTTACTGACTGTGATGAGTGTCGTGATCAGACATGTTTTATTTCCACAGTAAATAATCTACCAGCTGTTTGTTTGTCGTATCACGACGGCAGCAGAAATAAGAACAACCTGAAAATGATCAAACTGTTTCAGTTAAAACACAAAACTATTATTAAACTAACAGACACTGAACGGTTCCGTCAACCAAACCTCAGTGAAGAGTCTCTGAGCTCTGCAGGAACAATATCCACAAGCTAACAGGCCGACGAGCTAACAGGCTAACAAGCTAACAGGCCGACGAGCTAACAGGCTAACAAGCTAACATGCCGACGAGCTAACAGGCTAACAAGCTAACAGGCCGACGAGCTAACAGGCTAACAAGCTAACAGGCCGACGAGCTAACAGGCCGACGAGCCAAGTCACGTAGTGGTTGATTAGAGTCTGATTGAGTTTGTGGTCATTGTGTTGTTTCATAACGACCTGGTCCAGGACTGTCTGAGTTAATGATGGACCTGTCTGTCCATAAAGACCTGGTCCTGGTCCTGGTCCTGGTGAGTTTTCAGTCTGAGGATGAAGAGTTTCTGCTGTCCTGATGTCTGAACAGCCGACAGTCACGTCACACAGCATCATGTGTGAGAAACACACAACAAACATGTGACACATTAACACGTGAAGCATCTGGACCAAAAAACGTCCCAACACGTGTGAAGTCAGTGAAGTGGTCTCAGTGTCCTGCCGCCCCCTCCTCCCAGCATGCCGTGCAGCAGCAGGACATGTAGATATGAATGAAGAGCTGAAGGTTAAAAATAGACGACAGATTCAGCTGCTGAACAGGAAACACAAATTACTGCTGCTGAGACCTCCTGCTGACACACACACACACACACACACACACACACAGTGGAATCTACTCTACCGTACAGATTCTACTGCTGTTTGTGTAGTTTTTACTGTTTTGAGAGTTCCTCGTGTTGTTATTAGAGTTTCTGCTGAAACACAACTGTTGTACGGTGTTAACAGTGTCGGCGTCCTGCTGTCAGACTGTATCAGACACATAATCATGTCGCAGGTTTGATTCCAGCAGAACCTTCATTACATGTTTCTCTCGTCTCAGTTTTAAACCAGACAAACAGCTGAACTCTGTACAAAGACACATCAAGGACACACACACACACACACACACACACACACACACACACGTCCCGGGGGGATGGACCAGCGAGCTTGTCTCTGTTTGGGTCAGTGGGTCGCTCACTGTTGCTCTGGGGGAGGGGAGCTGTGTGTGTGTGTGTGTGTGTGTGTGTGTGTGAGAGTGAGAGAGAGAGAGGTCAGAGGTCAGCCTGTAGTTTTATCTCCTCCCCTGCTAGATGATAACAGGGTGTGTTTGTTTTTCCTTCACTCAGACGTGTTGAAGTGTTTGGGTGCGTTTGTTTCCGGCCTCACAGAGAACAGAGGGGCGGAGTTTAACTGTTGCTCATCACTGACAGTTCAGTAACCTGAGGGTGCGTTTGATTTGTGGAGTGTGTCTGTTTCAGGTAACACTGACTGGTGTGGGTGTGTTTGATTCACACTTAGACACTGAAGAAGTGGCGGGACGTTTGTTTTGATCACCCTGTCTGTCTGTCTGTCTGTCCATCTGTCTGTGGGCTCCACAGGTTCAGCAGCTCCTAACAGGGGTGTGTTTGTTTGGTCTTCTTGTCCCGACCCAGCTGTGGGGTGGAGTTAGATGCGGTATCTCTGCTGTCCTCTGATCAGGAGCGCTTGTTTTGCTGCAGGGAGCAGCCCGATGACCATTTCATTTTTAACATTTACTCATGATGATGAATTTCTAATAGTTAGAAATGATCTGTAATTAATGTTATTTCTTCTTATTCTGATGAACCCTCGTTATTCAGAGTCGTGTCATGTGACTGCGCTCAGACTGGACTCTGTGGATGATTTTCACTGTGTGAGGCAACACTTTGCTGTCCAACACCTCTCCTTCCTGGTGGGCTTTTAATTTGAAAACCCGGCAGGAAGTGTTGAGTTTCATTAAAGACATAGTGCACTCAAAATGAAAATCCAGCCATTATCTACTCACCCATATGCCGAGGGAGGCTCAGGTGAAGTTTTAGAGTCCTCACATCACTTGCAGAGATCCAAGGGGAGAGGAGGTAGCAACACAACTCCACCTAATGGAGGCTGACGGCGCCCCAGATTCAAACGTCCAAAAACACATAATTGAAACCACAAAATATCTCCATACTGCTCGTCCGTAGTGATCCAAGTGTCCTGAAGCCCCGACATAAAAAAACCCTCATTTGAACTCTGTTTTTAGCCTCATTGTAGCCTGTAGCTCTGACTGCCTCTCTCTACAGTTTCTGGCAGATAAATGGTGTCATTTTGCCGATTTTTAAAGAAAATATGTTTTCCACCCCCTTCTCACAAATAACGAACAGTCCCTAAAAGCATCAAGGAGCAGACACACACAGTCCTGACATCATCTATTGCACCTCAGCAGCTCTGTGTACTCTATGGATATATATATATACTGTATATATATATACTGTATATATATATACTGTATATGTATATATACTGTATATGTATCAGTCTGTATGTAGGTTATATGTGTGTGTGTGTGTGTGTGTGTGATCACGTGATCAGATTTCTTCAGTTTGTCAGTCTGATCATTTTCACACATCCACTGTCACCACTGCTCTCTCTCCCACTCTCTCTAATCTGTTGTCATGGAAACCAAAATGGAGGAGCGAGAGAGAGAGAGAGAGAGAGAGAGATAGACCCCCCCTCCTCCCCCCTCCTCCTCTCTCTGCCGCCGCCCGCCGCTCACACACACCGGGCTGCCCTCTGAAGCAGACCGAGCGGATCTCCCTCCTCCTCGGTGCAGCAGCAGCTGTCGGTGTGTGTCCGCCGGTCAGTGGGTCCGAACCGTCCCGCTGCGGTCCGGTCGGTCGGTGTGTGGAAGTGTGTGTGAGTGTGTGTGAGTGTGTGTGTGGAGCTGACCCGGTTTCTTCTCCGTGCCGTGGACCGGGAGAGCCGCTCTCCCGCTCTCCGCACCAACAGTCTCTTTAATGACCGGATTTGTGTTTTGCTGCGCGATGTACATGGACAGAAGCAGCCTGACCAGAGGTGAGTGTCACTGCAGCAACATCTGCAGCAACATCTGCACCCACACATACCTGCTGCTGCTGCTGCTGCTCAGCACCGCTGCACCAGCACGCGCACACACGGGCGCGCGCCCCGCTGCAGCCTCCATCACAGCACCGCACCTTGTTCTGACGGTGTGTGTTCATGTGTGTGTAAAGATGTAGATTCATAATAATCCTGGTGGTGGAGGAGGTGGAGAAGGGGGGGGGGGGTGACATACGCGCGCTCACACACGGTGTCGTGCACGCGCACACACTGACCGACATCTCGCCGCAGTGAATGTAGGCTAGTGTGGCTGCAGGATACTGCGTCTGCTGCCAGATGTGTCTGAGCTGCCGCTCTGTCACGTGAGACATCAGTATCAGTAATAACGATAATCGATAACCTGCTGCATGTTTCATCTCATCAGACCGTGTGTGTGTGTGTGTGTGTGTGTGTGTGTGTGTGTGTTGATTGGTTATAAATATGGACGCTGGTTGGAGGCTGATGTGGATGAACAGCAGGATGGAGGTGGTGTCTGTGCTGTTGGTTTGTTTCTGCAGACAGACGGACACACACCTCCTGCCCCGCCCCCCCTCCACCACACACACACGCACACACACACAGGGAGCAGAGTCTCCTCATGGTAACCCTTCAGACATCGTCTGTGATGGAGGTGAATCTGCAGATGCTGCATCAGCGACACGCTGTCGTGTCTGTTTCTGACATTATAATCGTCTCCTCGTCTCCACCCGTAGACCTGGTGGTGTAGTGGAGGGTATACGCAGGTATACAGGGCACAACCCCACCTCCTTTCCTGACTGTTAACAGGATCCTCATCTATCAGTCAGAAAGCCACTGAAATATATAAATCCACCTCCCCATCTACCTGGAAATACACCCATCTTGTCAACAATCGCTACATCACTGCGTAGACCTTGTCTCCACCCATAGACCTGATCTCGAACTGTAGACCTCGTCTCCACCTGCAGACCTGATCTCGATCTGTGGAACATACCTCCAACCATAGACCTCGTCTCCACCTGTAGACGAGAACTCCACCTGCAGACCTGATCTCGACCCATAGACCTCGTCTCCACCTGTAGACGTGATCTCAATCTGTAGAAGTCATCTCCACTTGTCAACCTTGTCTCTACCTTTAGACCTGGTTTCCACCTGTAGACCACGTCTTCACCCGTACACCTTGCCTCCATGTGTAGAACTTGGCTTCAGTTGTAGACCTCATCTCTACCTGTAGACCTTGTAGACCAGGAATCTGATTTTACTGCAACAGAAAGCTTCAGATTCATATCAAATCATTCATCTGGATGTTCAGTCTGCCATAAAAGACCCAGAAAACATCACCTCCAAACAGACCCCCTAAAATCTCCCCAGGGTCACTGGAACCACCAAACAGAACACATTATCCACCAGAACTTCCCAAGAAATGAGGAGAATCACTTAAAACACCTGCCGAACATCCTCCATCGCCACCAAGACCCCAAAACCTTTGTTACTGAAGGGCCCCTCAACCACCGCAGTGACCATCAGAACCTCCTAATGGACCTCTAGAACATCCCCAACGTGCCTAGAACCTTCTAAAGAATAACTATAACCATTAAAAAGACCCTGACACCTTCTCTGCTGTCACCTCAAGCCCATTAACGCTGAAAACACACTGCATCGTGCTGCAGAAGATGTTTCACAGTTCTCACTGCTTTTATTAAAAGATCTGAGTTCTCTCACTGCGTTAGATGAAACCATGAGAGGTGTGGCTCACCAGGAAGTATCTGTTCTTCCATTGACAGGATCGTGGGTCGTAGAGTTTGAGATAGTTCTCAACCTCAGCTATTTGGCCCTACTCATCTGCTCTTCAACACACAGGCAGTGAGAGGTGAGGAGAGGAGTGGAGCTACCATGGGAGCAGAGAAGAGGAGGTGCTAGGACACATACTCCCTCCAACCTCATCAATATATTAACATTTGGTCATGGACTTTCCACGTCCACATGTGACATGCAGGGTACCCACGGTGTGTTGGTTGTTGATGTTCTGGTTGGGTTTAGGAAAAAAGAACAGGGTTTGGCTTTACAGCCTTACAGAAAGTGAACACTGGCCTCCTGGGTGGAAGTCCGTGGTTGTTGGATGAACCTGAACAGTATCCACATTAACATCTTGAGCTCAATTCAGACCAAAGATTCACAATGAAACGAGTTGAAACAAACTACTGTCAACACTTTATTCTGTAACGCTGTAAAAAGCTGCCGGTTGACAGGAAGTGACCACCATGAGACGGCATATCATCTCTAGTCAACAACTCTCTATGCTTCTGATCTGTAACGTTGACAGGAAGTGACCACCATGAGACGGTGCATCATCTCTAGTCAACAACTCTCTGTGCTTCTGATCTGTAACGTTGACAGGAAGTGACCACCATGAGACGGTGCATCATCTCTAGTCAACAACTCTCTGTGCTTCTGATCTGTAACGTTGACAGGAAGTGACCACCATGAGACGGTGTATCATCTCTAGTCAACAACTCTCTGTGCTTCTGATCTGTAACGTTGACAGGAAGTGACCACCATGAGACGGTGTATCATCTCTAGTCAACAACTCTCTGTGCTTCTGATCTGTAACGTTGACAGGAAGTGACCACCATGAGACGGTGCATCATCTCTAGTCAACAACTCTCTGTGCTTCTGATCTGTAACGTTGACAGGAAGTGACCACCATGAGACGGCGTATCATCTCTAGTCAACAACTCTCTGTGCTTCTGATCTGTAACGTTGACAGGAAGTGACCACCATGAGACGGTGCATCATCTCTAGTCAACAACTCTCTGTACTTCGTTCTGATTTTCAGCTTTTCAGACTTATTTTGTGGCTTAATATAATTTGTAGCTTCTTAAAATCTGAATGAGGATAGTGATAGTGAGATACTGGCTACAGTGATGAAACAAAACCAGCATCAGATGGACTGTATTCATAATCAATACGCCACAATAATATAAATAACCAGCGCCAATTCATCAGTCAGTGAGAATGTGTGTGTGGGCGGGGCATGAGCACAAACAGCCAGCAGCAGCAGCGACCCACCGTGTGACACCGGCACACTGTGAGGACAGAAACAGAGGCTCTGTGGGGATGGAGCACCTGCTGCAGCAAGCCAACACGTCTGTGGTCATTTTGACTTGACCAGCTGACTTCACTACAAGCTGATTGGCTGTTGAAACAGGTGACGTGCTTTAAAACCAGCCGCCGGCCATTTGACCAGCTGAGAGTCAGGTGACACCATCAGTCGACTTGAGTCGAGCTCAGACCGACCAGTTCACACCGCTGACACTTTTCTCTGTGACTTTCTACAACAGTTTCATCTCGTCATGAATCTTTGGTCTGAACTGGCCTCCAAAGACCTCCAGAACCAGTTGATGCTAGAACCTCCGACCTCAGGCCTCGTCACCTCCTGAATGAACACTAAACCTCCAACTAGGACCTCCTAAAGAATCATCTGAAGAGTATCCATGTAAACACCTTAAAGAACAACTTGAGTCTCCCGCAGCTCCTCTAAAGAACAGAGAACCAACAGCTTGTTGGTCACGTGACGTTCCATCTGAAGTCTGTGTTTTGATTATCACAAGATCTTTGTTCTGATACTGTTTAGTATCTGCACTCGTTTATATTCAGTTTGACTGTGTGTGTTTCCTGCTGCATTACAGCGATGCCTCGTCTCTGTTTAATTCTATTAAATTCCAGTGTGCAGTCGAGTCTCTGCTGCATCAGCTGCTCCTGACGTGTTTCCTGTCTGCAACACAACATACATCACTGACATACAAGTGTGTGTGTGTGTGTGTGGAGGGGGAGGGGTTTTCTCAGCAGAGACATGAATGTGTTACAGTCTGCGATGCAGGAGAGGCTCGATGTAAACGTGTGTGTGAGCTGTGAAGGTGACTGTGGTGCTGCAGCAGGCGGATGTTTAAAGCTCCAGTGTGGAGGATTTAAAGTGAATGTGAAATAATCAGTACATTTGCTTTAGTGTATCATCAGATGAAAATAAGAATGGTTGTGTTTTTGTTACCCTCCAGGACAAACAGCATCAGAAAAACACTGATTTTTTCTTTTAAAAAAAGGTGAGAGTGTTTCCAGGTGTCAATCAGCTGGTGTGTGTGTTTCTGAGAGGAAGACACCTGTGAGGATAATTCAGCTCCTCAACAATCAACACTGAAGGAATTCTGACCAGGAGGAGTTTCATCTGGTTGTAATCTGTAATCTGTAATCCTCACTGATAGAGACAAGCTCGTGTTCTGCGTGTCCTTTACAGAGAATGGTTCAGGATGTGGTTAGCCTAGCTTAGCACGGACATTAAAGGGAACTGTTAGTCTGGCTGAGGACAAAGTTTCCACCCCCTGTGACCTCTAACAGGATAATTGGTTGTGGACAATGAATGAGTGAATGAATGAATGTTAGCCTAGCTGAGCACAACGTTCCTGGGAAAAGTCCTGTGTTTGTTTGACCCATGCACCCCCTCATCCCGTCCCTTTACGTGAACGTTTGCTCATCATACTACTTCCTATTTTAATCCCTTCAGCTGGGTGGTCACATGATGGCAGTGTCCACATTAACGTGGGGATTCTGGTGCATCACTTTTCATAGGTACACGTATGAACAGTGCTTGAGAACAGCCTGTGTTATTGGAAGGATTGTGGGTAATGTAGTGAGGTCAGCCAGGCTGCACAGACAGGAGAATAACAGAGACTGACTGTTGGTCTGAAATTACTTTAATGACTGCGACTGCTGCTAATGAACACACACACACACACACACACACACACACACACACACACAGCATCTGCTTTACATTAGCCGTTGACGTTTTCCCATGACCTCTCTGTCATGTTCACATCGGCATGCGCACGTGTGCGCGCACACACACACACACACACAGCTCCCAGGATTGTTAATATTTTGGGTTTATTATTATTAGTTATCTTGTTTTTGGTGTTGATCTAAGATGATTTTCATATTTTCTCCTGTCAGATCAGTGAACTGTAACTTTATTTAAACAGGAAGTATTCTCCCCAGAGCTGCATCGACCAACTAAATCTCCCGTTTCCTCTGAGGTCAGAGGTCACAGATTCTGTAGAACCAAGTATTTAAAAAGAATCAGCAATCCATCAGTTTGATTGATCCTCTGATTATTGATAGAGTATGCTGCAGGTTTAAATGATGGCTCATCAAACAGTCATGAATAATTAATGAGTGTGAGAGGAGAAAGAAAACAACTGTCAGACAGTCAGAGTGAATCAGTCACACTGTGGAGACGGTCCTGGAGCTATGAATGTTTGTGTGATTGTGGTCGTTGGTGATGATCAGCTGTAGTTTTTTTTAGTCAACATGTCAGATTTATTAATTTGATCTGGGTTTAGTTTGAGCTCCAGATTGTCTTTGGTTTAATCTGGTCGGTGCTGCTCATGTGTTCTTATGAAGGAACAAGTGAATGAGCTCTTTAATATGACTCTTTGTTTGTACTGCGCTCTCTCTTCTCTACAGGCGGGCTTTCCCCCTCCACCAAGACTCTCACATTTTTGGTGTTCAGTATAGACTTCTCTTTTGTTTCTGTTTTTCAGTACAGTATAGTAGACATGTATATGTTTATTTCTGATAATCTGCATGGAGCACAACCACCTCAAGGCCACAATACGTCAGCTACACTGCCTGTTTATCCCTTTTTTTTTTTTTGTTTGTTTGTTTTCCCTCCTTCTCCTCCGCATGCACTGTCACTATATAACTCAGGACTTGCACCTGCCCCCTCCCCCTTGCTTGTTCCTTACCTTCCCCTTAACACACCTTGGTGTATCACGGCCCTCTCTGGCTCATATTAGGAAGCTTTTCCAATAAAGGCTGATAGGCTAGTCTCCAGGGAGGGTGGGTGACGGTCACAACCACGCATTGTGGGTATAAAATACTTGACTGCAAGATTAACAGTGCATCAATCTTCACAAGAAGCTTGCACCCTTTTGTGGCGCTAAGCTATGAAGACCAATGCAGACAAGTAGGGAAAAAAAAAGAAAAGAAAAAAATATGACTCTTTGTTATATGTAAGGGACTGTTCTTCATTTATCAGAGGTGGGGGGTGGCTGCAGTGTGACCCTCCCTCCTCCATAAATGAGTTATTAGATTTTTAAAAATTACCCCTTGATGTTTGAAAGTTTAAAGTTGAAGATGAAATCCTGGAGTTGAAGTGGTGTAAGTTTGTCGCTCTTGTCATTCAAGTTAGTTAGTTCATGTCGGCCTGTTCTCCTTCCAAAATTGTTAAATATTGCTGCTTTGTCAGTGATTTCAACATCAGACACCGGCGCCAAAAGCCACTTTTAACAGCGGTTCTATCCACCGCTGAGCGTCGTCAGTTAGTAATGTGGTGTTAGGCTCCAATCACACACAAAGAGGCGCACCGCACTGCCTTTTTTTTTTTTTTTTAATTAAATGATACCAGTAAAAAACACTTACTGCACCTTTTTATTGTTGCCAGGCAACCACCCCATCACCTCCTCACTCTAACCTTCCTGTGTCATCACGCTACAGTTTGTGTATCCTGCAGTAATCAGTGTGTAGCTGCTGCCATTTTGAGGCAGAGGGTGCTGTGTGTAGCTCTGGTTGAGGGTGAGAGGCTGTCAGCAGATAAACAGAGATCTGTGTGGGTACATGAGACCCTAAAGAAGAGGCTGGATCATGGGGAGAACCACCAGTTGGTCCAGGAGCTTCTCCTCCATCATGGACGTTTACAGGCAGATTTTAGGACGACTCAGGTGCAGTTTGACAACCTGCTGTCTATCACTGAGCCTAGCATAATAAAAATGAATACTAACTACAGGGAGTCCATCGGTCCTGCAGAGTGACTGAACACCACCAGTTTCTTCTCCGCTGTTTACTGACTGTAAACTTGAGGAGTTCAAAACACTCCCGCAAAAACAGCAGGTACCTAGACAGAAACACGGGGCGAGCAAAAACTTAATTCTCATTAAAAACTGTTACAAAAAGCCTCCTCCAGCTGCTGAAACACTTCCTGTGTGATCTGGATCTGTGTTGGTTGAAGAGCACCTGTCATGGCGGTATGACACCTGCTGAACGGCGTCAATTTGAGACACTGCCAATGACAATGCAATATAAGGAGCTGGAAAGTCCCTATATGGTGGCTGGAGGGGAGGTGGATGGGTCCAACAGACCCTGAACTTTCACCCTGTGGCCCAGTGTTCACTTTCCATCTGAATGTTGAGCCAAACCATGATATTTTCTTTTAAACCTAACCATGTGTTTGTGTTAACATCATGGCGTTGGCAGCGACGTCCCAGAATGTCAACAGCACATGCAGGAGGATACCTAGCTCGTTTAGATGTGAAAGGCCAGTGGCAAAGCACCAGTGTGTGACAACTTGGGATGAAAATGTGTGGTTGATGCAAACGATTTATTTTTGGCCAAATTTTAGATGAGATGATGTTGACATATTTCAGCTCAGGTTTGGTTATGTTGTTTTTTCCAACGGAAGCGTACGTCACACATGATGTGTCCAAGGACCACCAGACATGCCTCCTCTGTTTTGCACCACCCTTCCCCCCTCTTAAATAACAAACAGTCCCTGATATAGATTTATTGATCGATGACTGAGTGCAGTGTCAGCCCTCGGCCTGGTGTCAAAGCCTCATGGGAGATGTAGTCACTGTTTGGTCCTGAGGAACAGACGGAGACGTGTTACTGCAGCCTCGGTGATCGTTTTGAATCTGGCGTTGTTTTAAATGATTCCTGTCAGCCAATAGGCTCTCAGGAAGCTCCAGGATTCAGCCAATGAGCGTCAGTGTTAACAGACCACAAACGTCTGTCTGTCTGTCTGTCTGTCTGTCTGTCCTCCATGTGGAGTTTATTTCTGTCCAGCTGCTGCAGCCAGGGACCTCATGTGGAAGCTATTACTGTGTGTGTGTGTGTGTGTGTGTGTGTGTGTGTGTGTGTGTGTGTGTGTGTGTGTGTGTGTGTGTGTGTGTGTGTGTGTGTGTGTGTGTGTGTGTGTGTGGAGGCTGTTTTTACAATCAGCTGATTTCATCCTGCCTCCAGAAACTGTGTCGTTCTGTCTGACTATTTTTTTAATAACTCTGAGTAGAGACAGCAGCAGGACTCGGGAGATGATGGAAAATACACACAACAAAATCCATATAACAATAATAATAATAATAATAAACTTTATATATAGAGCACTTTACGTACAGGGATACAGCTCAAAGTGTCTCACAATAAAAATGCAACACAAAAGCAAAAAGGACAAAATTAGACAATGAAAGGAGTCGATGATGAACAGAATATAAAAGGGAAGGTAAAACGTACAGAGACCAATGAGAAGAGTAAATGATAGAGCATTAATTTGATGAATACATTAATTAACAGCCAGACTAAATCAGTAGGTTTTCAGCTGTTGGTTAAAACATCCATTCAGTTCACTTCTCTGATATATTTTGAAGGATCTTTCATAATTTTGGAGCATCACTAACGAAAGCTGCACCACCTATTTTCTTGTGCATATAATTTTGTGTGTATTTATAAACCCAGCAGTCGAGGGCCGGGGTCAAACCAGTAAGACTGTGGCCTTCGCTCACCTTTTCTCTGATAACTGAAGAGAGTTGAGATTTTCCTCAAAGTCCCAAGTTAAGGTTCCCTTAAAATAAAATTGCAAAACGCCCTTCAGTCTTCTTCTTTAGGTTTATTTAATCTTTCAAGTTAATATATACGTTTTTTTTCTTACCCCTGCGCTACACGGAAGGAATCCCTAAACCACTGCAAAAAGACCTTAGCAACCCAAATAAGTAAGAAAAAACAGTTAAGGTGCCTCTGATTCTGACCACTTTGGTTTTTCTGCCATTGTTGCAGAGTGAGTGCAAGTAAACAAATGGTCTCCATAGAAACTGTTGCCATAAAATCTCTTTCAGTGCAGTAAATGTCCTTTTCTTTAACTAAGAAAACCTTTGAAGGGATTCTGTGCAACAGGAGAAAATTTAAGGTGTTTTGTGCGACCAGTCCCAGATGTTCAGGAGGTTTTTACTAGTAGCCACTATTTGGTTTGTCCGCTCTGGGCTACTGTAGAAACATGGCGGCGCAACATGGTGATCTCTGTAGACAAACCTGCTCCCTGTGTAGATATAAACGACTCATTCTGAGGTGGCAAAAACTCATCGATTCTTATTTTCAGCTGATTAAAGAAAACACAACAATTAGATTAGATTTAAATCCAACACTCTGGAGCTTTAATGTGGAGACTTTGAAAATATTAGACATCAGCTGTTTGTTTTGTTTTTGTTGGCTTTTATTTTGGCAGTCTGTGGGAATGTCCTTTATGTCATGTGATCACCATTCTGACCCCCCCCACACAGGTCCCTCCTCCTCCTCCAGTCCCAGTTTGCTGACTAAGAGTCTCTCTCTGGAGCCATCCTGTTCTCCGTGCGGCCACCAGGGGGCACTGGACGCTGACGCTCCCCAGCAGCTGAGCTCCGACCCGGGGCCCAGCTCCTCGTCATCAGGCCCCGCCTCTTTGGAGGGAGGGGCGGAGCTAACAGAGCGCCGTGGCTCTGCTAACGGGCTGCTGCTGGTCAATGACACGGGGCCGCCGGAGCTGCCGGCTGCCACGGTAACACCACCGAGCAAGAGCAGAGCGCCGCTGCCTGGACCCAAACCTCAGGGTAACGACCGTTGTTTATATTTATGTTTATATTTCTATTATTTACTTTGAGACTTGAACAAGTTCATGACACTTGCTAACCTCAGACTCCGCCCTCCACAGTCCCCCCAAAGCCCCCCCACCTCCAGCAGCAAGCAGGGGCGTCAAGGCCACGCCCCCGGGCTCCAGACAAGCCCCTCCCCCCTCCCCCGCCATGCAGACCCCTCCCTGCAGACCCACGGGGGGGCCGGACTCCGCCTAGCCGTGGCGATGGCACCGCATCCCCCACCTGCGTCCTGTCACTCATCGAGAAATTTGAACGGTGAGTTCTGATTGGTCAGAGAAGGAGTGATGTTATTGTTAAAGGTTTTACTGAGAATTTACAGTGTGTCTGTGTGTTTGTGCAGCGAGCAGATCATCGTGGTTCCTGACATCACCGGGGGGGCCCTGTGTCCACGCCTCCCTGAGCCCCCCTCCTCCCAGCCTTCATCACCTCCATCATCATCATCGCCCGCCCCTCCCCCACCTGAGGAGGAACCGCCCTCTGAGCTGAAAGATCATGATGATGTCACACTGGAGGGAGACAGCGACCGGCACAATGACCATGATGATGACAACGATGATGATGATGATGATGACGACGACGATGATGATGATGATGATGACGACGACGATGATGAAGAGCTGGCGGTGGCGTGTGGTGAGGACTTCCATCAGAAGCGTCTCTCCATGGAGTCAGGTTACAGTCCCTCAGAGAAACACCTGGAGGACGACGTGGTTGCCGTGGAGATGAGGGAGCAACAACAACAGCAGCAGCCGGCGCAGCTCGACCAGTCAGAGCTCCCCTCTGAGCGTCTGTCCCTCCCCTCCTCGCAGACAGAGGGGAAACTGGCCAATCGGGACAGCGGCATAGACAGCATCAGTTCTCCGTCACACAGCGAGGAGCTGTGCTTCGCTGGTGTGGATGATGGGGGCGTGGCTTACCCGTGCAGTCCCGCCCTCCTGCCTCGCCTCTCCAGCTCATCCTCGTACGCCGGAGAGGGAGGGGAGGGGGAGGAGGGAGAGGCACAGGGCGGAGCCAGGAGGAGGAGGGAGTTCTCTGAGGAGGGAGACAGTGACTTAGAGGAGGAGGAGGCGGAGCTAACGCTGGTGCTGCCCCGACCCAAGACAGACAGACAGGACTCTGCTGAGGTAAGACAGGTGAAGGTTAGATCACATGACATGTTCTTTCATAAAGTCCTGAAGGACGGCAGCATGGAAAGGACACGTGCCCCTGACGTCACCCACACTGTCTGTCTGTCTGTCTGTCTGTCCGTCCAGCTGTCTGTCCAGCAGAGGGTCTTCAACATCGCTAACGAGCTGCTGCACACAGAGATCGCCTACGTCTCTAAGCTCCACCTACTGGACCAGGTGAGTCACCTGCTGCTCGATCCTGACAAAGTCAAATGTTCCAGTTTTTGTCCTTATTCTGAAAAAGACGATTTTCCTACTGAGTTGTTTTTTATGGCCAATGGTTAGGATCAGGTCTTTAGAGTGTCCTGGTTAGGATCAGGTCTTTAGAGTGTCCTTGTTAGGATCAGGTCTTTAGAGTGTCCTGGTTAGGATCAGGTCTTTAGAGTGTCCTGGTTAGGATCAGGTCTTTAGAGTGTCCTTGTTAGGATCAGGTCTTTAGAGTGTCCTGGTTAGGATCAGGTCTTTAGAGTGTCCTGGTTAGGATCAGGTCTTTAGAGTGTCCTGGTTAGGATCAGGTCTTTAGAGTGTCCTTGTTAGGATCAGGTCTTTAGAGTGTCTTTGTTAGGATCAGGTCTTTAGAGTGTCCTGGTTAGGATCAGGTCTTTAGAGTGTCCTTGTTAGGATCTGGTCTTTAGAGTGTCCTGGTTAGGATCAGGTCTTTAGAGTGTCCTGGTTAGGATCAGGTCTTTAGAGTGTCCTGGTTAGGATCAGGTCTTTAGAGTGTCCTTGTTAGGATCTGGTCTTTAGAGTGTCCTTGTTAGGATCTGGTCTTTGGAGTGTCCTGGTTAGGATCTGGTCTTTGGAGTGTCCTTGTTAGGATCAGGTCTTTGGAGTGTCCTTGTTAGGATCTGGTCTTTAGAGTGTCCTTGTTAGGATCAGGTCTTTGGAGTGTCCTTGTTAGGATCTGGTCTTTAGAGTGTCCTTGTTAGGATCAGGTCTTTGGAGTGTCCTTGTTAGGATCTGGTCTTTACAGTGTCCTTGTTAGGATCAGGTCTTTGGAGTGTCCTGGTTAGGATCAGGTCTTTGGAGTGTCCTTGTTAGGATCAGGTCTTTGGAGTGTTGTGGTTAGGATCAGGTCTTTAGAGTGTTGTGGTTAGGATCTGGTCTTTGGAGTGTCCTGGTGAGGATCAGGTCTTTGGAGTGTCCTTGTTAGGATCAGGTCTTTGGAGTGTCCTGGTTAGGATCAGGTCTTTGGAGTGTCCTTGTTAGGATCAGGTCTTTGGAGTGTTGTGGTTAGGATCTGGTCTTTAGAGTGTCCTGGTTAGGATCTGGTCTTTGGAGTGTCCTGGTGAGGATCAGGTCTGTAAATATTATAATTCTGGTTTCAGAAACCTGTTGTACTCTGATAGAACCGAGGATACTGATGCGTGTAAAGACCTGATGAGGTCTCTGTGACACCTCTGGTTTCCTTCTGCAGGTTTTCTGTGCCCGGCTCCTGGAGGAGGCTCGGTCTCGCTCCTCCTTCCCCTGTGACGTGGTTCAGGGAATCTTCTCCAACATCTGCTCCATCTACTGTTTCCATCAGCAGTTTCTGCTGCCGGCGCTGCAGAAACGAATGGAGGAGTGGTGAGGACCTTTCTCCTCCTCTGCTGGTTCTCCTCCTCAGGAGTCGCCTTGACTTCATTCCTCCTTCTGTCCGCAGGGACTTGAACCCACGGATCGGGGACATCCTTCAGAAGCTGGCTCCCTTCCTGAAGATGTACGGCGAGTACGTGAAGAACTTTGACCGGGCCATGGAGCTGGTGAACACCTGGATGGAGAGATCGGCTCAGTTCAAGGCCATCATCCAGGAGATCCAGGTGACTGACTGCAGGCAGTGGCTCTGTCTGTATTAACCTGTGGCTCTGTCCCGTGGTTGTGTCTGTCTGTGTGTTAATCCTTGTTCTGTTGCTGCAGAGAGAGGAGCGCTGTGGGAACCTGACTCTGCAGCACCACATGCTGGAGCCGGTTCAGAGGATCCCTCGCTACGAGCTGCTGCTCAAAGATTATCTCCACCGACTGCCGGAGGATGCCCCAGACCACAGGGACGCCCAGAGTACGTAAAACAAACACACACTGACTCTAATACAGGAAAGACTGCAGGCAGGTGACCGTCTCCTGCCGAGGAGCTGTACCTGCTGAAGGTGGGCAGTGCCAAATGTTTTGCACACGGAAAGCTAGCTGCAGTCTAACAAGAGAATGATAGGATAGGTAACTTTTAGATAGATACATTGAAATGCTATGTTTCCTCCTGACTGACTGCACACAGGAAGCATCAGTTTGTGTTTCTCAGAAAATATCAGCAGCAGTCACTCTCTCCTGTTCCTCCTCCTCCTCAAATATTTCTTTGCTGTTGGTGGAGGCTGCGACTCCTAAGGTCAGAGTTCAGTAAAGTCGAACTCCATTTGAAGTGACAATGTGAATTTATTTTGTCACTGCAGGCGAATCTTTTATTTGGTCCTCTGCTCACAGTGAATGCAAGTGAACAGGAGGCGAATATTTTCCATGGTAACAAGATAAATGGTCCTGCAGTTGTATAGAACCTTTCTCATCTTTAAACCACCCAAAGTGCTTTTACGCATTAATCCATTCATGCATCGGTGGTTCAGTTATCTGACTCCATCAGGAGCAGTTTAGGATTCAGTATCGGGCCAAGGAGCTGGGGATCGACCCGCTCTACATCCTGAGTCACAGCCGAACACGTTTCCATGGATCAGTCACAGACCGACCCGCCTGTGTTCGGCTCTTTAACTCTGTCTGGTTCAGAAACAGTTTGACAAAATGGGCCCGTCAGGAAACAGCTGATGTTGAACAGCGGTAGACGAAGTTAACCCTGGTGGTTTTCGTCCAAAACTGTTGCATGTCTAAAAATAAATACGACCTCACGCTGTGTTAATCACGTTTGCACACTGAGTCCAAAACTTAAGTCCGTAAATAAAAATTTTCGTAACAGTTTTGATTTTCTGCATTTTTCATATCTGTCAGAAGCCTTTAGAGACGTTTGACCAAGAATCAGTGAAGAAAATGTGGCGGTGGGACACAGCCGCGACAAGACAGAAGAACTGTGAATGAATACAGCATAAAGAAAGTCGCTGAGCGTCATTTAAAGTACAAAAACGCCCAGTGTGAATTAATTCATTTTCACTGTGAACTGGAAATTGGTCGGCAGGCCACCCGGCACCCTACTGCGGGCCACATTTGGCCCACAGGTCGCAAGTTGAATATCACTGGCCATGTCGTCCCGTTTAGAGCTCTGGGGTCTCATTTATAAACACTGCTCACACAGAACGAGGCCTGAAAGAGGCGCACGCCACTTCACACGCAAAAGTTGTGATCTATAAAAACAGACCTGATGGGAGAAACTTTGACCCGTGCTAACCAGCACTTTGGAGACAGGAAGTAGGCGCTGCACATGGTGAGGTGGAGGCCTGGATGTAGAAATTGTCAAATATTTTTTTACGCACACACCATTTTTGGTTTTTGTCCACATGTACATTTTTAGTATGGATTCTACACACTGTTTTATAAATGAGACTCCAGGTTGTCTGTATGTGAGCTAATCCGATGCTTTGAAAAAAAACAGCACAAAAGTGAGATGATCAGCTGATGCAAAACATGGGATACCCAAATCTGGATTAAGTTTCTTGATGTGATGTCATGTGATCGTCTCTCTCTGCAGAGTCTCTGGAGCTGATCGCCACGGCAGCAGAACACTCCAACGCTGCCATCAGGAAGATGGTGAGACTTTCACACACACACACACACACACACACACACACACACACACACACACACACACACACACACACACACACACAGTTTGTCATTAACCTCCACCTCGTCTTTAATTAACTCCTGTGATAACACTCATTAAACCCCAAACTGCTTCCTGCCACATGACTCATGACTCAGCCTGTCCTCAGGATCTGTCTCATGTTTCAGAGTTTCTGTCCACCAACAGCTTCAGAGCTCAGGAAACTGAACATCGGTCTGTCTGTCTGTCTGTCTGTCTGTCTGTCAGGAGCGGATGAGGAAGCTGCTGAAGGTGTACGAGTTGTTGGGAGGAGAGGAAGACATCGTCAACCCGACGAACGAGCTGATTAAAGAGGGACACATCCTCAAACTGTCCAACAAGAACGGGACCACACAGGACCGATACCTCATACTGGTACTCTACTGTCCTCTACTGTCTCCTACTCTGATGTTCTACTGTTCTACAGACTGATAACTGACGCTCCGTCTCTCTCTGCAGTTTAATGACAGGTTGCTGTACTGTGTCCCGAAGCTGCGTCTGATTGGTCAGAAGTATGGCGTCCGTGCTCGCATCGATGTGGACGGGATGGAGGTGAGACATCATCAGCTGATAAACTGTAGGTGCTTCTCAAAGTCAAGGACGCGTCATGAGTATCCAGGAGTGGGTCACTGAAGAGGCCCCACATTTTGAAATTCAGCTAATTGTGTGCAAAGAATTTGGTATTTCACACCCACTGAGGATAAACACGTGCTTCCCTGTAGAGTTCAAAGGATCCTTGACACTGAACAGTCCTTCGGCTGAAATTCAGCCGTCCTTGACTCTGAGAAGCATCGTGCGTATGTGCCGATTTGTGTGTTGGTGATCAATGGCGCTGCTTGCGATTGGTCGTACAGGTGTCTGGACGTGAACTGGACACCGTGAAGATCTCTCCTACACAGAGTCTTGTTCCAAATGATGTCACAAGCATGAGATGGCAGCAGCCGTATCCGGAATATTTTGGCTTAATTTTGGTACAACCGGAAGAAAAGGAAACGTGTCGTCCATCTTTATTAAACCTGTCCCTCGGTCTGTCCTTACAGCTGAAAGAGACCAGCAGCGCTGCTGTTCCCAGGACGTTCCTGGTGTCTGGAAAACAGAGATCGCTGGAGCTGCAGGCCAGGTACAGACACACAGACACAGCTGGACTGACGGACCGACAGACTGAGAGACGGACACAGACAGACAGACACTGGGTCGGCTGTTTTCTCATCGTCTCTCTGTGTGATTATGTCTCTGCAGGACGGAGGAGGAGAAGAAAGACTGGATACAGGTAAACACTCACTTCCTGTTACCTGGCTGCAGTGATGTCATGATGTACTGCAGTATCCTGTGACATCACTGCAGGGTGTGGTTACAGGTGATTGTGTCTGTGGTCAAACAGAGCTGCATCCAGCCCTGACAACATGGAGCTAAATGTGTGTAAAAAGAACAACTTGTTGTGAAACACAGATGTGCTGCCTTTGAAAATTGTTTGACATGCCTCTCCCTTGTTGCACCACCCCTCACTATAACAAACAGTCCCTTAATTCATTTAAAGTCAAAACATCTGTTCCATTACCAAAACAAGTAAGAAATAAAAAACAAAAATTGTAGGTACAATCAGGAAAGATCTACCAGAGTGTGATTTATATACACGTCGCAGCTGATTGGCTGTCACCTCTGACACAACCATCAAACAACAGAAAATGTAAATCAAAACCTGTTTCACTCCGTTTCAAGGAAACTTGTTCAGTCTGGAAACCTTAACAAAACGGTGCACACAGTCACAGACAGAACGTTCTCCAGGTAAAACGGCCTGATGTAACTGAAACACTTCCTGTGCAGATGTGTCAAATTAAAAGCGTCACAGATGTTCAGGCTTTTATTGTGAAATGTGCGTGTGTGTTGTCAGGCCATCCAGGCGACGATCCAGAGACACGAGCAGACGGTGGACAGCTTCAGACATCTCAACTGTTCACTACGAGATGACGAGTCCACACCGCCTCACTCCCCGGTAACATGCTCACTAACAGCTGACCACAGATCAGTTAACATCACAAGATGCTGTTAGAGGTGATGGTAGATTCAAGAGCTGCAGGACAAACCAGTGTCAACATGTTATTTTAGTGTCGGTTTCTGACGTTTGGTATGAAACATACAGGAATTATCTCTGAGTTTTCAGTGACGTCAGCTGCAGCAGATAAACCACTCAGAGTTTACTTTGTTAATCTAATGCCCACTGTCCACCTCCCTCCATCTATGTGTCTGTCTGACTGTCTGTCTGTCTGTCTGTCTGTCTGTCTGTCTCTCAGAGCTGTGTGGAGCTGGGAAAACGAGCTCCGACTCCAATCAGAGAGAAGGAAGTCACTCTGTGTATGAAGTGTCAGGAGCCGTTCAACTCCATCACCAAGAGACGACACCACTGTAAAGCCTGCGGACACGTACGTTCATCATTAATAAAATCACTGTGAAGCCTTTGGATACATATGTTCATCATCAACTGTATCTGCAGTGTAGTCTGTATTATATTAATGTGTGATCTCAGCTGCCAGCAGCTGTTCCGCTACTGGTACATTTATTTACGTACTGCACTTAAAGGTTCTGTGTGTAACGTTTTACGTATATTCATTTTTTTTATTGCCGATAGATGAACAGGTTGTAACTTAAAAACCGAGACCTTCCCCGACTCTCTCAGATTCCTCTAACAGCCTGTGCATTGACCTCTACGTAAAGGACTTGGGACAATAAAGATCCCAAGGGCCTTGTTGTCTCTCTATTACTCTGCTCTAGTGCTAACAGTGTCCAACAGTAGCTTATTACTGTAAGCTAAAAAATTGCGTCAGCTAACGTCAACAAACAACCAACACCCACACAAGTCCACACATGCTGTATTCCTGCCATATACATTTTACAGCGGTGGTCCGATGGAGAGGGACCTTCTCACGGTGCCCTGTAGCAATTTCAGATTTCAGAGCACCACCATGCACCCAAGCGCAAGGGGTCTGGTCACGGACCGCCCTCTTGACCACCCTGATATCAGCAAACGTTCTGTTGCTGCCATTACTCGAGTTAGACCCAGCGCTGCCGCTGGCAACCAGTCCACTGGGGCTGGGGTTTGCACTGCCTGAATTCCAGACGCTACATCTGTTAAATCCAAGCTCCTTTCCACTCTCCTCCCAGGGAAGTGATGTCCTAGCAGTGGGGAGTGAGGTAGAGGGTCCGCAGGCATGGATGTATACAGAGAGGTGGATACAGCCTTGCAGCAGGGCCCCATTCATTTCTATGAAAGTTGCTCAGTGGCGCATGAAGCCAAAGTGGTTAAACTGCAGTGCAGAAAACAACCAGGATGACTGAGCACTGCTCCTGTGCAGCCCAGGAAAGACTTCTGACAGCTGATTGGCTGCTTTGGGTTTAGCACTCCTTTAACTTGAATGGGGATAAAATAATTCAATTATGTGGCTCTTCGAGACTTTCCAAATGTTATCAGACCAAATAGATTAAATCTTGATAGTGAAACAAGCCATCTGGGGGCTGTGTTGCTCAAATAAATATATCCAGTCTCTTTCACCATGTAAGTCAATGGGGAGAAGTGTTATGGGGCTGTAGGGCATCACGTGACCGTAATTACAGTTTGGCCACCACAGCAATTAGCTTCAAAGCCCAGCGCACCTACTGGCTGTGCTAGCTAGCTAATTCTTGTCTCATTTCTTGTGGTCTGATAAAAAGTAAATTTAGTTTCCACCGGTGCAAAAAACAAACCATCCTAACATTACAGGAAACATTCGGCTTGCTAATGCAGCTGAATTACTAGCCAGCTAACATAGCAAAATACAGTGATTAATGTAATCTAATTCATCCAGACTTCAGGCCTGATCTGGCTGGTAAATTAACGAGCTTTCTGTTAGCAAATCAGCTAACATTAGCAGCTTACTACATTAGCTCACTCGCTTGCTAACTTTATAGATGCTTTCTGAGTGGATATGTCAGTTGGCTAGCTTTCAAAATTACTTCACTTGCTAACTTGGTCCGTGATATTCTGATTCAGCCAACAATAAATAATGGAACAGTAGCTACAAAGCGCAGTAGCCATGAGTGATGCAGGGGCAGCAGCAACAAGCTAAGATAACCTGAGCTAAGGTTAGCCAGCTAGCTGTAACTGAGCTTCAAGGATCTGTAGTTGGTTTCGTCGTAACATTAGCTGATGACGTGACCTGTACTTGGCATCATAGAGACAATGGTCCAAACAAAATGTAAAAATGTAATAGCAATGTTTTTCTACAGTGTGTAATTTATTTTCGAGTGTTCTGCCAACATAATGACAGTCAGTGTCGTGTTTTGGTCTCTGCCCAGGCGCTCGCTCACGGAGTGCGAGCAACAGGATGCTAACTGCAGCTCACTGAAGGGCCTTAAAGAGAGGAGTCAGTAATAACATGGATGTACTGAAAGTTACATACAGAACCTTTAAGAACGACTGAATGCAGGACTTCAGCTTTATGTGAAGTATTTTCAGTCTGTATTAGAACTTTTACTGCAGTGAAGTATCGGAGTACATTTGTAGTGCCCTCAGAACCTACACACACCTGACTGACAGTTTGTTGGCTCCAGGTGGTTTGTGGGAAATGTTCGGAGTTTCGTGCTCGCCTTTCGTACGACAACAACCGCACCAACCGAGTTTGTGTCGACTGCTACGCCATGCTGGTGGGGGTGTGCCCCTCGCCCGCCACGCTGAGCAGCAGCACCCAGAGGAGGCGCTCCATCCTGGAGGTTAGTGTGACATCACTGTGACATCACCAATAGATATTTGTTGTTTCTCAATTGTCAGTTAAAGGTTTTCAGCTCTGTGAGGTTTCAGGACTGAGAGCCACAGGAGAACTGTAAATACTGAACTGTATTTGTAATATTACTGATATCACATCAGGACTTAAGAATATGTGACATCACTACAAACATTTGTTTTTCTGTCTGTATGGCAGAGGACTGATGCTCTCTTCATCTCTGTCTCTTGTTGCCATAGAAACAGGCCTCCCTGGCAGCAGAGAACAGTGTGATTTGTAGTTTTCTTCACCACATGGAGAAAGGAAGTGGGCGGGGCTGGCAGAAGGCCTGGTTCGTCATCCCTGAGAACGAGCCACTGGTGCTCTACATCTACGGAGCTCCGCAGGTACATCATTCAGTTATACTGTGTTTGACAGCTGCCCCCTACAGGCTGCAGGCTTCATTACAGCCACAATATCCAGATAAAAAATGTTCAGCCTGGTTGAGCTATTGTGCTAAAATCCATTAGATACCACTGTGTCTTTGAATAGTCCGTCTCTAGGAGGAGGGTAGAAACAAAAAATGTCCCTCCAGACAGGAGCGCTCTGTGCGGCGGGATTTTCAAAGGAAAGCATATTTTTACACGTCTGCGCCGGCGTAAGCTGCGGCCGTAATGTTTTTGGTTTGTCCATCAATCTGTCCCATTCTCGTGAACACGATATCTCAAGAACACCTTGAGGTAATTTCTTTAAATTTGGTGCAGACTCAACAATGAACTGATTAGAATTTGGTAGTTAAAGGTCAAAGGTCAAGGACACTGTGACATGTGACCTTGTGTTTTGGGTTTGTCCATCAGTCTGTCCCATTCTCGTGAACGCCATAACTCAAGAACACCTTGAGGTAATTTATTCAAAGTTGGCACAAACGTTCCTTTAGCCTCAAAGATGAACTGATTAGATTTTGGTGGTCAAACACCAAACACCGGAGTCATACAATCACGGGGCAGACTGGTGGGCGAGTCCGGCCACTGGGTGGTGATTCTAATATCGAGTAAATAACAGACTGAACTGATTATCTTCCCACCAGGATGTGAAGGCGCAGCGCAGTGTGCCTCTGATTGGCTTCGAAGTCTCCCTTCCTGAGCCATGTGACCGCCTGGAGCGCCGCCACGCCTTCAAGATCTCCCAGAGTCACCTGACCCTGTACTTCAGCGCCGAGGGGGAGGAGCTGCAGCGGCGATGGATGGATGTCCTGCTGAGAGCCGGGAGGGGGGAGGAGCCTCAGATGCACCGGCCAATTGTGGAGAGTCTGGAGGAGGAGGGGGAGGAGCTATTGGCTGCAGAGGAGGGGGAGAACACGTGAATCTGTGGGACGACGAAGGATGGCGATGATAAAGATCAATCCTTATTGGAAACCATTAAAACCAGTACATATACAGCCTATATCTAACACACACACACACACACACACACACACACACACACACACACACTGCATGAGTCATCTTTTTTTTTCTACCTGCGCTGTGACGCAGTGAGGTGGGCGGAGCTTCTTCTCCCGCAGTAAATCCTCACAGGAAACACTGTGTTTTTTCCCCCTGAGTATGGTCTTAAACACTACAGTACCCATAAGCCTCAGCCACTGTTGCTACGGGGACACCACCACCCAGAGCTGTGACATCAGAGTTGTATCATATGAAGTGAATGTGTGAGTTTATCTGTCAGCAGTAAGAAGCTCTCTGATTGGACGTTTCCTGGAACATAAAGCACATTTTCTCAGCTACTGTCAGACGGTCTGTCAGCTGTCAGCAGTTACTGTGAGCTCCTGATTTACTTTTAAATACACATTTAAACTGTCTGAGACCAGCGAGCGTCAGAACCTGCAGGAAGGTCATAAACACAACACAGCTACACATTCAGTCCAATATCTTCATTTATCTCTGAATCGATATCAACTCCACCAACACGTTTTTTCTAATTTTACCTTTTTTACCAGCTGAAATTAAAATCTGTTTTTGTTGAGGGAGTCCTGGACAAGACGGACAGCAGCACAAGATACAAACAAACGATGATGAACAGACACAAAACAGAAGAACAGAAAGTATAACCCAGTGAACAAAATACAGTACAGGCCGCACTTCCAAAGACTCCCAAAGACCCTGTCTCCAGGTCCCTCAAAAAACATCCACAGAAATCAAGTCATTAAGTTTGAAAACATTCTGCAGAATATATCTGGAACCCTTCTCCCAACATCTGCTGCAGACAGCAAATATTCGTCCTGAGACTGAAGAAACGACGGTCCAGCAGCCTACGGTCAAATATGAAAACAGAGATTAGATAAAGAAACGTATTGACCTCACAGTCTGAGATCTGGACTCTTGAGAGTGAAACATAAACGTGTAAAGAGGTTAACAACAACCTTCGTTAACCCCAATGAAAACATGAATAAGGATAAACACACAGAAACACGTACTGGAGTCAATCTGGATCAGAAGCTTCACATCCCAGCCAGTCGCCCGAAATCGCCCCTTACAAGAGATTCAGCCCCGTTTTTAAAAGATAAAGTTTATTTTGAAACCTGTCAACAGGAAGTGGAGTTTAACTGTTGAACACGAAGAATAAAAAGACCCATGTGTCTCCTTTAAATGCACTTGAAAGACATTTTTAACCACAAATTTACCCTGAAGAAAAAAAACTCCTGCTGCTTTGTGACCTCCACACCTGCCAATCAAATCACCTGTCTGGAGGAAAACTACACTTCCCAGCAGCCTCTGCTCTGAGGCGTTCTACCTGAAGCCTCTCTGCCCTCTGCTGGTGAAGTCTGGTGCTGCAGGTTTTTATAAAATCACTGGGGCAGTTCATCACCTTCCTGCAGAAATATCAAGAATCATCTGTTTATATACTTATTATGAATATATTTATTTTACATCTCAGAGTTCAAACTGCGTCTTCAGTTCACAAAACGTAAAACAGGGAAACTGAAGTCCGCTGATGTTTCAAGTTTACAACTTTAAGTCCAAAAAGAAATAAAATAAGACTTTAAAATAGAAATGTTTGACTTAGTATCCTCAGATTGTGTCTCTACGACTGATGAAATAATGAAGATAATGTAACTATTACCCTTTGACATACGAGGTTTCTGCAGGAATCTGATGACCTCTGCCCCAGATGTTGATGATGATGATGATGATGAAGGCGAAGGTTTTTTTTTTTTTTTTTTTTTTCAGTTGGTTGTAAAAAGTTTGAGAGAGTTTTTTAAGATGGACGGAGACATGAAGAGGATGCAGACTGGACTGTCCCCCTTCATGTGATCAGACGGACTCGGTGCTCTCTGTGACCTGGATGAATCCAGCGATTAGACGGAGCCGATCTGAACTGAACCCAAAAGAAAAGACTTGAGTTGTTTTTATGATGTGGTCCAGTATTTCTCTCTCTGTCTCTATAAACACCTTTTGGACAAAGTGTTTTGATAGTGAAAATATTATTATTAATATTATTATTATTATTATTGTTGTTATTCTGATGAATCTATCTGATGCTATGATGAACTGATATTTCCGTGTTTATGAGTCTGGGTTGTGTTTGATGTTTGCTTGATGCAAGTTGATGCAAGAAGAAAACAAAGAGTAAAAATTTTGTAAATATAATTTATTCTCCTGTGACCTCCCCGGTCATGTGACTGTGTAAAGGTTAAAGGTTAATGCTCGCTGTCCCTCCACACTGTGCAGACCTCCACACAGCCAGAGCCAATCAGACGGCTGACAGCATGAAGCTCAAAGGGACAGTCTGACGTTTCAGTCAATCCTCCTGTTCTTCAGTGTCTCACGTTTCATACGGAAATCAGTTTCCAGTCTTTGTGCTAAGCTAGGCTAACAGGTTTCCCCTGCTTTGTGCTAAGCTAGCTATAAGTTCATGCTAAACTAGTTTTGCAGTTTCCCCCTTCTTCCAGTCTTTTATGCTAAGCTAGGCTTTACATTTCCCCCTGCTTGCAGTCTCCATGCTAAGCTAAGCTAAGCTAACAGTTTTCCCCTGCTTCCAGTCTTCAGGCTAAGCCAGGCTAGAAGATTCCCCTTCTTCTAGTCTTTGTGCAAAGCTTGTTTAGCAGTTTCCCCCTTATCCCAGCCTTTGTGCTAAGCTAGGCTAGCAGTTTTCCCCCTCTTTCAGTCCTTGTGCTAAGCTAGGTTAGCAGTTTTGCCCTGCTTCCACTCTTAAGGCTAAGCTAGGCTAGTGGTTTTCCCCTTCTTCTGGTCTTAGTGCTAAGCTAGGCTAGTAGTTTCCCTCAGCCTCCTGTCTTTATGCTAAGCTAGGCTGACCACATCCTGGATCCACAGAGATGACACTGAAGTGAAACATGTGACTCTTGAGTTAAAAAATGTTTTTAAAATGTTGAACTCTTCCTTTAACTTCAGGCCTCTGTCACATGGTGCTCAGTCTGTGTGGCTCTGGTTGTCACAGCGTGTGTTTGGCGTGTTCTTGGCGTGTAAAGCAGACTCCAGTGGTGTGTCGTCCTCTCCTCCCTCACTGGGAATGGAAGGAAATGGCCAGTAACTCAGCCTTATCGTTCCCATCATCACCAGTTGTCTCGATGTGGTGAAAATGTTTTCAATTTCAATCTGAGTGACTCGTGTTGAGCAGGTGTCGATTATTTTGCTTCTCGTATGAGATTTATTTTCTTTCTGTTTTCAGAGACTTTTGCAGACTGGTTCCAGTCCTGACTGGTTCTTACTGGTTCTTACTGGTTCTGACCAGTGTGTGTTCAGTACAGTTGAACAGTGGTGTGTTGTATCAGTCCAGTGTGCACTTTTCTCTCCATGTGCCAATGCACGTATTCACAACTATCCAGTATTCAGTAAACAGAGCCTGTGACGTTGTCGGCTATTATATCAGATTATGTGTTTAAATATTTCTTGTTGTTACTTTTGGGATGGATATCAGTTTATATCACCAGTTGCAGTCTCCTACATCCGTCTGAGCTGGTTATAACTAGAGATGAGCATCATTAAAATATGAAGGCTACACATGAGATTTTTGTTGTGTGTGTGTGAAATGAACAGATTTCTTTAAATGATTATTCAAAATAACGCCTACTTGAAAATTTGCTCAGATGTTTGCAGAGAAGACAGCAAGCTAGCTTTAGCCAGGAGGCTAGCTCCCAAGATGACTCACCACAACAGAGTGCATCATGGATGATGTTTTTTTCTGTTTGGAGGCTGACACGGACGTTAGTGTCGCCCTGTTTCCCTCGTCAAAGACCCAACGAGATTTTTCCATTGGGTTTTGGATAATTGCAAAAAATGAGCTCTGTGGCAAACAAAAGTTTGTGCTACTTACAGGTTTTATTCATCAAGATAATCACAAATAAACACCACCTTTATGACTTTTGAAATGTAAATGCAATTGCCAGAAGTAAAAAGCTAACATTAGGCTACAAACAAACTACGTCACATCGCCACCACAACGAGGCCGTAAGTCCATTTTCGGTGTGATGACGTTCTGTTGTGTCATTTAGCCACCTGCTAGCTACCTTTTCTTTTTAGACATGTAAAGGCTTCAAAATTCGCGAGTGACATATTTACTGCTGTATTTTATGTCAGAGAACAAAACTTGAAAGTCTCTTCAGCTTGTGTTAACCACAGGCCTTATTTCAGATATCTAACCAAAAACACATTGACTTCACGAAGAGGAAACCAGGAGCGCTAACACGCGAGTTCTCATTCCTGCACCTCTTTATTCAGTTAACTGGGAAATATGTCACAGTGCAGAGGCTAATGACGCTCTAACGTAGGTTCACTAAGACTATAATAATAAATATTAAAATGTTACTGAAAACAAACAGAGGCAAGTCTATGTTAGATTTGTTTAACAATTTGGACTGTTATGAACATGATGTGATGAGCACTTTATTGAGAAGACTCCCTAACCTCAGTTTCCCCACAAGCTAACGTTGATTACCCCATTTGCTAAATAGTTACCTGTTAGCTTGTTAGCGCTGCGCTTAACCACTGGAGTTTTAATATGAAGACAAAGCTAATGTTAGCTAAACACTTGCTAGCAGACAAGTTTGTCCATGTTGTGTATAATGACAGCGCTGTTGTGAATGTTAGCCACCTTACAACTTTAGGTTTAGTTACGTTACACAATACCTCAGAGTTTTGGTGTGTAAAAACAGAGAGGGAGTGACTTACATCAAGTAGACAAACAGCATAAGTCCTGGTTAGACGTGAAGATGCTTGAGGCTAGCAGCTACTCACAGGGCTAGCTGGCCAAAAAGTTTAGCTAGCAAGCTACTCGTTAACTCTCCAGCCAGTCGAGAACATTATAATTCTAGTGTTCACCTTCAAGGTAGAGACAGTTTTTTGTTGGTCAATGCCACAAATACAAACTTAACCAAAGTTAGCGTGACACAAAAGACTTAGCAAAGCATTAATTTTAATTTTAATTTTCTTCTCTGGGCGAGTGAACCTGCTGATCGTAGCAATGTGGTTGAATTTTTTCTTCTTCTTCAGTTAAATATTTTCTTCAACTTTAAGGTCACACTCATTTTCAGTGTGATGTGGTGTAACATTACCCCTAATTATGTTTTTTATTTTGAGTTAGGTTCAATGCGTCAATATTTCATAACAAAACCATTTGAGTCATGTCGTTTCTTTATTACTTTGCATCAGTGAAAACACTCAACCTGCTCGTCTCTAGTTACAACGCCAGCAGAACCAGTTAAATCCTGATTTAACCAGTAGAATCAAGTTTTAACTGGTTTATTTTCAGCCACTTTGAACCAGTTAGAGCTGGTACCAGTCAGCTGTAAGCCAGTACAGCCAGTCAGGATCAAACTAACAGCAGATGTAGTTACCACCACAGCTGGTTAGAACCGGTTCTAACTGGGTCTGACCGGTCAGAGCTGGTTCTGTCACACTGGACTGTTGTTCTGGTCTCATTAGTATTTTGCCTTATACACACGTTTTGAATTTTATTCAACTTTTGCCTGTGCCAAATCAGACGACTCGGTGGCTGTCAGTGTCAGTCTGTGGGTTTGTATTTATTTGTCTTTTATATCCAAACCGTTTTTATTATGTTGTTTTGGGTTTTTTTTCAACTTCCTGTTCTGATCCTGGTCCTGGTCCTGGTCCTGATCCTGGTCCTGATCCTGGTCCTGATCTGGATCCTGATATAATCTCAGTGGTTTTTCGGGTGGGTTTTATGTGTTAAATCAAACATCCATCACCTGATTGCTCCTCATCACACGGTCACAGTGTTATGGACTGTTATTGGCTGCTGTTACCATGGAGACCATCAGGATTTTAACCTCCGTTTATACTTGCAGTTTGCCGAGATAAAGCTGAAACATGAACCAAACCAAATAATGTTAGCGACATGTTCTTTACCTATCAGAGGAGGGGTGTGACTTTGGTTTGTTTGTTTTGTTGTTGTTTCTTGACCCTCCCTGAAGCTCCATATTTAATTTTTTATATTGAAAATCCAACAGTAATTTCTGTTTTACAGTTTCTGGCTGTGATAAATGGTATAATTTTGGTGGGTGGGTTTGGAAGACATGTTTGTTTGTTTGGTTTAAAATCTACAGTAAAATGAATCCAAAATAAAACCATTTCAGTCTGTATGCCCTTCCCCTATAAAATCCCTTTCTAGTGCTTAAAAATTATTTGACATGGCTCCTTGTTTTTGCACCACGCCCCTCATAAATAACGGACAGTCCCTAACTGTAAACATCACCAGAAATGGTTAAACTGATTTAGAACCGGGAGCTCTCTCCAGGTGTAACAGCAGCATGGGTGTGTATTCTTCTTCTTCTTCTTCTTCTTCCTGTTGTAGTTCTAGTATCTTGTTATTATTGATTATTGAGTATTGAGTGATTGCAGGTTATTGGTTAGTGGCCGGCCACTGCCTTCCATCCTGTCTATGTCTGTTTCCCATCATGTCCTTCTGTAAGAAAATACAATGAGAAATGTTTATGAGGTTATAAATGAAATAAACATGTAAAAACCAACCTCATGGAGTGTGTTTGCTATTATTACATCTACTATTACTGCCACTGTCACTGCTGCTGCTGCTGTCTCATTCAAAAAGCCTTATTGTGATGCAGTAGAACAACGTACAAATGCAGTAACAGCACCACCCAGTGTCAACACAAGAAAATACTGATCCACGATATTATTGTTAAAAACAGAAAAGTGACTCCAGGTGAAGGTGTGACAGATTATACAAATAATGATTTAGACATGTTTGTGTTTAGAGAGGGTGAAAATGTGGGGATATAATATTGACAATGCATCAGAATGTGTGTTTTGTTTTCCTTTGATAAATTTAAAAAAGGTATGTTTACATTACTGGTGGCACAGTGGTGCAGTGGTTAGCATTATGGCCTCACAGCAAGAGTATTCCCAGGATGGGGGAGCCCTTCCGTGTGGAGTTTACATGTTCTCCCTGTGTCAGCGTGGGTTTGCTCCAGGTGCTCCGACATGTTCTCCCTGTGTCAGCGTGGGTTTGCTCCAGGTGCTCTGACATGTTCTCCCTGTGTCAGCGTGGGTTTCCTCCAGGTGCTCCGACATGTTCTCCCTGTGTCAGCGTGGGTTTCCTCCAGGTGCTCCGACATGTTCTCCCTGTGTCAGCGTGGGTTTGCTCCAGGTGCTCCGACATGTTCTCCCTGTGTCAGCGTGGGTTTGCTCCAGGTGCTCCGACATGTTCTCCCTGTGTCAGCGTGGGTTTGCTCCAGGTGCTCTGACATGTTCTCCCTGTGTCAGCGTGGGTTTCCTCCAGGTGCTCCGACATGTTCTCCCTGTGTCAGCGTGGGTTTGCTCCAGGTGCTCCGACATGTTCTCCCTGTGTCAGCGTGGGTTTGCTCCAGGTGCTCCGACATGTTCTCCCTGTGTCAGCGTGGGTTTGCTCCAGGTGCTCCGACATGTTCTCCCTGTGTCAGCGTGGGTTTGCTCCAGGTGCTCCGACATGTTCTCCCTGTGTCAGCGTGGGTTTGCTCCAGGTGCTCTGACATGTTCTCCCCGTGTCAGCGTGGGTTTGCTCCAGGTGCTCTGACATGTTCTCCCCGTGTCAGCGTGGGTTTCCTCCAGGTGCTCTGACATGTTCTCCCCGTGTCAGCGTGGGTTTCCTCCAGGTGCTCCGACATGTTCTCCCCGTGTCAGCGTGGGTTTCCTCCAGGTGCTCTGACATGTTCTCCCTGTGTCAGCGTGGGTTTCCTCCAGGTGCTCCGACATGTTCTCCCTGTGTCAGCGTGGGTTTGCTCCAGGTGCTCCGACATGTTCTCCCTGTGTCAGCGTGGGTTTGCTCCAGGTGCTCTGACATGTTCTCCCTGTGTCAGTGTGGGTTTCCTCCAGGTGCTCCGACATGTTCTCCCCGTGTCAGCGTGGGTTTCCTCCAGGTGCTCTGACATGTTCTCCCTGTGTCAGCGTGGATTTCCTCCAGGTGCTCCGACATGTTCTCCCTGTGTCAGCGTGGGTTTGCTCCAGGTGCTCCGACATGTTCTCCCTGTGTCAGCGTGGGTTTGCTCCAGGTGCTCTGACATGTTCTCCCTGTGTCAGAGTGGGTTTTCTCCAGGTGCTCTGACATGTTCTCCCTGTGTCAGAGTGGGTTTCCTCCAGGTGCTCTGACATGTTCTCCTTGTGTCAGCGTGGGTTTCCTCCAGGTGCTCCAGCTTCCTCCCACAGTCCAAAGACATGCAGGTTAACTGGTGACTCTAAATTGTCCGTAGGTGTGAATGTGAGTGTGAATGGTTGTCTGTCTCTATGTGTCAGCCCTGTGATAGTCTGGTGACCTGTCCAGGGTGAACTCCGCCTCTCGCCCAGTGTCAGGTGGGACAGGCTCCAGCCCCCCGGGCCCCCCAACAGGATAAGCCGGTACAGAAAATAACTGAATAAATTAAATTTACATTTCTGGAAATGAAAATTTATCCAAATAAGAATTACATTTATACAGATATATAAATATAGGGAAGATGAGCAGCAGCTCAGAATTGAATTTTGTTGTATTTATTTTCAGTGACAATAAAAAGGAATTGAATTGTATGAATCAAATGCATTAGACTATATAAATAATGTCTCTGAATCCATAACTATATTTTCTTGTAATTCTAAATACTTACTTTACGTAGTTATATATAAGTATATTTTTATATATATATTTAACTGTATTTTTATTGATTAATCAATATTTTATTAAATCATTTTTTACTTATTAATATTTTAATGATATATGATATATTTATATATCTTGCTACACCCCTAAATGTGCAATGTGAAATAGGAAACATTCTTCACTTTATATTATATTATATCAAATATGTTGTGAATCATGAAACATGGCTGTTTTCATCATATCACGCCTGTTTATTATTATTCACTTTATAATTTGTGGCTGTATTTTTCTGTTCATTTTCATCACCTCCTTCTTCTTCTTCGGTTATTTTTGGTGTTTTCAGTCCTGCTGATGAAACGCTCTGTAAAAACTCAGCCCCGCCCCCCGCCTCTCTGCGGCCCTCTGATTGGACAGCTCTCCTGTCAGTCTGAGCTCGGCCGATCAGTCGAGGTGGGTGACGTCACCTCGGATTTCCCCGTCCCACTCTCGCTTCCCGTAACCAGAGGCTCGAGACACAAAAACAAACAAGATGGCGGCGGACTATGATCCAGGAACAGCTGGAGCTCATTGGCTGTCAGCGAACACAGGCGCAGTCCTATTGGCTGGTTGTCCTCAGAGCAGCAGTTCATTGGTCCGAGCGCTAAGACCCGCCTCCTGTCGATGAGTCACACATAGAACCAGAACAGATAGAAAAACACCTGCAGGCTTTAACAAACTGTTCGTCACTGATTGGCTGTGAGAGAGGGGAGGCATGCATGTCACATTTTTAACTCTGGGGAGGGGGATACAAATTTAATTGGTTGTATTTTGTATTTATTTTACCTCTTGAAAAAAAAATAAAAAATCACCAAACTCCATTTATTACAGCCAGAAACTGTAAAATAATAACAATAATAAAAATATATATTTATTATCATGAAAATAAAATGATCATTGGATTTATGAGTTTTGGACACATCATGTGTTCATTTAAAACAAACCAAAAAAGTCTTGAGAGACTTTTGAATTAAAATGTTTTAAATTAGTCTTAAAACTGCTCAGACATAGAAGGTAAAATTTTAGGATTTTTTTTTCTCTGATGTTTTGTAAAATTTAAAAAATAATTGAATAAATGCAAACATCTTTTGTGGCATCCTTTAACATATATATATATATATATATATATATATTACTGTCTTTTTAAATATATGAAATAACCAAATTCTCACATTGACATAACCAAAAAAAGTCATATGTTGCATTACAATATATATTAGGGTAACACTGTACCCAGCCCTCAGTAACTGATGTCGGTACATGTTTTCTTTTTCTTCAATTTTAGTTATTGTACAATTGGTTTTAAATTTGAGTCCAAGAATTCATAAAATCTAACTCTTCTTAAACTGCAGGAGTCTTTTAAATGGTTAATTAAATCACAGTAACTGTGTGATGCTGTTATTTAGTTATTTTGTTTGTTTAGTTGATATTTTAAAACTAAAAATGTCTTGTTTTCTTTTTTTCCAGCAGATCTGTGTGGTGTATATCTATATTCACAGCTGCTCTGAGCACAGCAACACAGTACCTGTCTGTCTGTCTGTCTGTGTGTCTGTGGTCCGGTCTGTAGTTCAGTGTCTCAGTCTCCGGCCAGGTGCTGCTCTGAGGGGGACTCGAACCTGTGACCAGGTGTTTGCCGTCGTTAAATCAGAGACTGTGACTGAAACATGCTGCAGTGATTTCACCGCGGAGACTTTGATCCTCCGGTGGCTGCTGGGAAATAAACGCGCCTAATTCTCTCTGATCGTTAAAACGTCTCTATCTCTGGAGAAATGTCCGCTGTCAGCTCGGACCAGACCCCGAACCGAACCGGAGCCGAGCCGGAGCAGCAGGAGGCCGGGATCCTGCAGCCGCAGACCGTGTTCGTCATCCTGGACTCGGCTGAAACACTCAACCTGGTCCGGTGAGTCCGGAAGTTCTGGAGAGCACCGTTATTTCTGCTGCGGAGAGACCGCCACGCCAAACTCCATTCAAAAATCTGTGGTTTTACATCCACCGTGCTCATTAGTGTCAAGACACATTTAGATTAAAGTGACTTTACACATCCGACACGTCTGTGGCGACCTGTGATAAAAATCGGCATAAAAACATTTACAGCAAACGTTACCTTAATAATGTTTCTTTGAAGTAACATCTTCACACGTTGAACCAGCGGAATCGCTTTATTAAGTTACATTTCTTATTAAATAACCTTTGCTAGGTGCTTTTGATCAGTGCCGAATGGAGCTGTGCTTCCTAACGAGGAAAAGGAAACACTTGAATCTACTTTGTAACACCGCTAAATTAACAACAAGGAAAATTCAGGTTAAATTGCAGAAGTTTTGAATGAAGTTCAACATCGTCGGCTCGAGATGCACCGGAAACTTCACGTAAGGCAGCCAGTTAAACTACAGCTGTCCAAACTGTTGATGCTGATGATGAAGATAACAGATAGTCAACTGTCCTAAGTGATAAACACGTTACAGTTGTTCAGTTTCCTCTGTGCAGCGATCAACAGCCCGCAGTCAGAGAAGCGCTGGTTCCAATTAAATGTTCAGAGTCAAAATAACAATCACCCCCGTTATTTAAGTAGCACTTTTACTAATGTGAATACGTCATGGTGTTTAAAGATGTGTGCCGAGGTGAAGAGTTTCCTCTAAACATTCAAAGTTTATTAAAGCCTTGTTTTAGACGTCAGTTAAATTCATCTGAGACACGAGTGAACTTTAAACGGCTGAAGTTCTGAATGAGGTTTGGCGTGAGGTGCTCTTCAGGTACCCAAAAGCTTAAAAGTTAAAATGTGTAAGTTTGTGGTGTTAAAGTGATGATGATGATGAAGATGATGATGATGATGAGGGCAACCCATCACTTGTGTTTTGCAGGTTGTTGTTGTTCTGTCTGACCTTTGACCTCTGATCCTCTTTGCCTTCTGGTGTAATGAGTCATCCAGCGTTAACACACACACATATACACACACACACACACACACACACACACACATACAGTAGCTGGTCTTCTCATGGATTTTCCCAGAGAGACAAACAGGCAGAACGACAGGCCCAGTCTAGTCTGTGGTGTCGCTCCCCTCCTCCTCCTCCTCAGTCCCACCACCACACCCTGCTCTGCCACACTCACACACACACACACACACACACACACACACACACACACACACACACACACACACACACGTAACTTGTGTGGGCGGTGAGACAGAAAGCCAAAGTAAAAACAAGCAGGAGGAGACGTCTCTCTGCTCCATGTTTATGTTCAACAGACTGTTTAAAGAGGAGGAGGAGAGATGAAGAGTGTTTCAGTCTCAGGTCGCTGCTCAGCTTGTTGAAGAGGAAGATTTGAGGTGAATTGATCAAGATGATAAAGGTGATGAAGAGCAGTGTTGTGTTCAGTGTGTTTCTGCTCCGTCAGAAGTTTTTCTCTCAAACTCTTTCCAGATGTTCTCAGATGTTTTTCAGTGTGTCAGCTCCTCCTCTGCTTCTGCTCCTCCTCTGCTTCTGCTCCTCTGCTTCTGCTCCTCCTCTGCTCCTGCTCCTCCTCTGCTCCTGCTCCTCTGCTCCTGCTCCTCCTCTGCTCCGGCTCCTCCTCTGCTTCTGCTCCTCCTCTGCTCCTGCTCCTCCTCTGCTCCTGCTCCTCCTCTGCTCCTGCTCCTCTGCTCCTGCTCCTCCTCTGCTCATTCATTCATTCTGCTGCTGGAAACTAACATGGAGTTTAAACAGGACCCATTAAAACACATCATCACATTTGGACTGAGAGGAAAAACACTGTGATAAAATATTCGACCGTATGTGCAGCTCAACGATTTGGCTAAATGCAGGAGAGCGTTCTGTCACATAGATTGTCATGTGACTCCTGCATGTATACAGTCAATCAGACCCAAACTGGCCGAGGCGCTCTGAGCATGCTCCACAGTTTCCGCCCCGGGCTTTGACCCGGAAGTCCAATAGCATTAAATGTGTAAGAGAAGAAGAAGCCGGTAACAACATGGAGAATTCTACATCCAGAGCTGTGACTTTTTGGACGGACCAAATGTACAGAGCTGTAAAGTTGTCCACCATGGTAGCAGTTAGCAGCTAGCTAACCGTAGCTAACTTGTTTGTCCATTGTTTGGTCTGTGACGTAATAGGTCAACAGGAAAAAGGTCCAATACTAACAAGCTGAAAGGGGGCATATCTCCACCTATCGTAGAGGAGTCGCACACACTTGGCTCAATAAATGGATTCCCCTCCCGTGCTTGTATACTGGGACAAGGACAGTAGGCCAGTTAGATGTCCTCGTCCAGCTGGGACTGTAGAAACACTTCACTGTTACCATGGGAACAGACTGAGTGACTGTTTGATTATTTGTGACTTGAAACAAGTGGAGCAGACTAATTACTGGTTAGTCTTACATTAATGAAAGATCAACTCAACTCAATCATAACAAAGCTAGCTTGGTTTTAGCAGCAATTCAACATCCCTAGATGCTGATGATGTAATGCTGGTGGTCACATTTAGTGCCAGCGTACTCAACAGTCCCTCCAGGATGTTGCTACACAACAATTAACACAAATTCAGCTAACTGCAAGAATTCTGCGTGACTTTCGGATTTTGTCCAATCACAGCAACTTAACTGCAAATTGGACGATTTAAAACAGGTGAAACCTCGTTTGGTTGTAGTGCTGCAGCAAATTGATTCACTCCTGTGTCTCTGTTCATCATGACTCTGCTGCAGCAGGACCAGAGCTCTGTGCCTGGGACAGAGTCACACAGTGACAGGGCTAGCTGTTAGCCTCACACGGCTAACATTGGCCGTTAGTTAATAACAGGTTCAGCGTCAGAGTCGAGCCATTTCAGTGTCAGTGTGAGATTAATGGCTCCATGGCGGCTGTTAACTGCTGCGGTGAGGCTTCTGTCCAGGCTGTAAAATACAACGAGTAGTGATGAGATCACGTTGTGCTGTGTTAGCTTGTGCTAACAGGCAGAGAGAGCAGGAGGAGAGCGGCTCACAGAGACGGTACTTCAGCACTGCAGCCCGTCATCACAAATAGATTCAAACACTGAATGCACACAATAATAAGCTCTGTATCAGAGACAGCGTCCTGTGATGTCATAGCAAAAAAACGCCTAAAAACATCACAACATGCATCACAATTGTTTTTAGAAAAGCGCTGTGACATCAGACGTGTCAGACATGTATTGTGAAGAAATGAATCATTTTTATTTCAGTTACAAATGTTTGGAAAAACACAGATCATTATTATTATTATTATTATTATTATTATTGTTATTACAGGATTATTTTTGCTTCTCCTACATTAACCAAAGGAAAACACAGAATATCAACATTACCAAAGAAAGGAAAATAAATAAATTAATAATTCAATACATTATACTCTAGATTATAATCCTCAACTGTTTTACATCATAATCCATAATCATTTTATATTTTAAGGCTTTTTAAGCTACACAGTTTCAAATAAGCACTGAGTCCATGCTGAAACACATCTGTACACTGAAACACATCTGTACGCTGAAACACATCTGTACACTGAAACACATCTGTACACTGAAACACATCTGTACTCTGAAACACATCTGTACGCTGAAACACATCTGTACGCTGAAACACATCTGTACTCTGAAACACATCTGTACTCTGAAACACATCTGTACGCTGAAACACATCTGTACGCTGAAACACATCTGTACGCTGAAACACATCTGTACTCTGAAACACATCTGTATGCTGAAACACATCTGTACACTGAAACACATCTGTACTCTGAAACACATCTGTACGCTGAAACACATCTGTATGCTGAAACACATCTGTACTCTGAAACACATCTGTACGCTGAAACACATCTGTACGCTGAAACACATCTGTACTCTGAAACACATCTGTACGCTGAAACACATCTGTACGCTGAAACACATCTGTACGCTGAAACACATCTGTACGCTGAAACACATCTGTACTCTGAAACACATCTGTACTCTGAAACACATCTGTATGCTGAAACACATCTGTACTCTGAAACACATCTGTACTCTGAAACACATCTGTACGCTGAAACACATCTGTACGCTGAAACACATCTGTACGCTGAAACACATATTTGTCGTTCTGGGTCAAACAGCTGATGACAACATATTTGTCTCGTACAAACTCGTCTGAATACAGACAGGAAGGTTTCTGTTGACAACTGGAAAAAGTATTTCTGATGTTTTTAAAAACACAGTATCTGGATGTTTTAAGGTGCGAGATGATATAAACAGTTGTAGATTCCTGATGATCTGCTGCAGGTTTTATTCTGAGGGCTCTTTCCTGAAGTTTAATTACAGGGTCTAGATTTGTCTTGTAAGCAGCACAATAGGACATATATGGCTTTACAAGTGAACAATACAATATATACAAACATTCTGTTCTGCTACTGTTTCACTTATTGCATCTTAACGATGAGGAAATAACTGACAGCAGTATATGAGACAGTAGAGGAGCAGAGGCCTCTCTGGCCCGTGAGCCAATCATACCAGTGGGCGTTTTGGATGTTGCACTCGTCTATATTGTGATTTGTGAGTGTCAGTTAATCTTCAGCTCGGCTGCAGAGATTCATCATGAATAGCTTGTTCTGAAGCTGTTGTGTTGGCCGACCTCATATTCAAGACACTTAGTATGTAGAAGGAGGCGGGGTTTAATGTTCAGGAGTTAATATGCGACACAGAAACACAGAGTCAGTGTGAACTGATCCTGCTGCAGCTCACAGACTGTGAACAGAGAGAGATGGGTTTTACCTGCAGGGCCTCTGCTCTGGTCACCTGCTCACCTGTTGGCTCTGAGCTCCGCCCCCATCACTGTCCTGTCTTTCTTCCCAACACTGAGCTCTTCCTCTAATAACATGTTTCCATCCAAACATGTTTGTGTGAATTATGTGATTATAAACCTCAGCTGTCGAACACAGACTCTGTCATCAATCAGGAGGGTCTGTATCGACGCCTCTCTGTCGTCATGTCGACGCCTCTCTGTCGTCATGTCGACGCCTCTCTGTCGTCATGTCGACGCCTCTCTGTCGTTGTGTAGCTTCAGTGGAACATGAGCTCAAACCTGTCCAACAGAAGAAGTTCCCTTTAAAGCTGTTTGTTATCAAAGTGTCGGTTAAAGAGTCAGAAGTGAAAGTGGTTAAAATGTGAGTCACAGTGTAACACAGAGAAACCAGTTGAGGTCTCAGCGTCAGGTTTCTTCTTCTACTTCTGCTTTAATGGCACCGACCACCTTTGTCTCTATATGTCACTAATATTCACACAACAGGATTTAAACTAAACTGCAGTTGGGTTTCAGTTTTAACATTTTCTTTAAACTCTGTTAAACTCTAAGCAACATTTGATGAAAACTTAACTGAAAAAAATGTATCGAGAAACATCCCGCTACAGAGATCGGGAGCCGCCGTTTTAGAGGACAAGTATACTTGCTGCAGACAACGCGTGTGCGTACGCATCATGGCTGCCATGCGTATTTTGCAGTCGTTTGGTGCGTAGGCCGCTCACTTTGACGCGAGGTAATGTGGCGCTTGCACGAGAAGCAATATTGACATTAACACTAGAGGCGCTCGTGCGAAGTAGACCTCTAGAGACCGTGAACGTGAGGTCAGAGGTCATCACAATGGCGGACAATAGTTTTGAAGAAAGGCTGTCGGACCTTGACCGCAAATTATAATCTCGTCTTCATCGAGAGTATCCATGTTTGTGTATAGCCTGCTACATCCGGAAATACAGTCACTGCCTTCTTTGCTTTTCGTGACCTCTGTGTCTGAGTGCTGTGGTCTGCCCCTAGTGGACACCACCAGTATCAGGCGTTTTGGCTGCGTCAACGAACGACTGTGCTGCAGCACGTATACACACAGGCGCAGCACACTACGCATACGTTTGGCCACGCAGCCAGTGTACTTGTGCCATGTAGACATGTACATGCACAAATACCAGACCCTCAGTTTATGTTGTACTGACAGAGATCTCTAAATATGTCTTTCAGATTGTTGTTGTAAAAATAACATTAGCCTTGCGTTCACAATTGTTTGTTTAAAGTAGTGAAAAAAGTAGAAAACTTTTCGCTAGCTAATGCTCTCTGTTTGTTAGCTCCTTCATCATGGATCATCACAGAACATATCAACACACGATGGATCGTAGATGTTTGATGGCAGTGGTGTAAACTTGCTGAAAAGTTTTGTATTCCCACTTTAACATGTTGATTAAAAACTTTGCTGCCTGTTGATACTTTAACTTGGATCAGTGCTAAAAATCCAGAGGAGCATGTCCATCCATCCGGAGGACAGCAGCAAGAAACCCCCGGGGAAAAATGTGACAAGCGTCCTGACTCTGAGCTCCTAAACAGCCTCCATCAAACCGCTGACCCAGACTGTGATCTGCTCCTCCGCTAGAAGAACCAGAGGGAGGGCAGGATGTGGGCGGGGTCTGTCGGCTTTCCTCCAGTGACCACACACCTGTCGTGGAGCTGTGGACTTTGTCATGTTTTTCCCGGGGGGTTTGTGTCCCTACCCTCCGGACGGACGGACTGTCCATTCTGACATTAACCCTCAACAGAGCATCAACAGACAGCAGCAACATTTTAAAGTGGACATAAACAACTTTTCAGCCAACGTAGCTAGCGTCTGTCTGAGCAGGGGGGTGATGTTGCTTTGGTCTGAAGGTTTGAGCCCAGTTCTGTCTCTCATTTTCACCTCTTGCTGTCTGGTGACTGTTTGCTGCTTAAAACAGAGTTACAACATGTAGAGGTGGAAATCCTCCCGTGACACAGGCCGATGAAACGTCATCGGTCGTCGATGGTGTTCGTGTGAACACGTGTAGATGGCAGTAATGGTATAACTATGACAACATTTCTCATTTGTCTGATGGAGATAAAAAAAAAACATGGACGCTCCTGATTCCTTCACAACTTTACTTTCAGGCTCGATCAAAGAGTTCATCAAATAAAAAAGAACTCTGCTTCATCACCGCGCCGCTAGCAGAGCTCTGTAGGCTAACGTTAGCAACCCGTGCTCTGCCGCTCTGTGCTGACGTCAGAGGAGAGCTAACAAGCGCTGAAACAACACTGCTGGACTTTGGTTAAATTTTGGGCCTCATAAGTCGACTGTGTGACATGGAAACATGTCAAAACTGTTGCTGAATACAGAACATTTTTTATAGTGGAGGAGGAAGAGGAGGAGGAGGAGGAGGAGGAGGAGGTTTGTCTGCAGCTCCATGTGGAGGATTAGAGGAAGTGACTCAGCAGAAACACACACACACACACACACACACACACACACACACACACACACAGGAAGTGGGATTGAAAGCAGTCAAACTGCTGACAGATGTTGTTCCTCCACATTCTTCTTCTTCTGTGGTGTCCAGAATTCAAATATTTCCATTAGTGGACAGTTTGAGACGTCAGACATTATATGTAAATCTGTCTGTCTATCAGCCTGTCCCCCTGTCTGTCTCTCAGCCTGTCCTCCTGTCTGTCTCTCAGCCTGTCCTCCTGTCTGTCTCTCAGCCTGTCCTCCTGTCTGTCTCTCAGCCTGACATTAGAGGATGTGCAGTGAGACACAGAGAAGCACCTGATTGGTTCATTCTGTCTGTCTGTCTGTCTGTCCATCAGGGTGGAGTCCGGTATCGTCGCTGACATCGAGGTCGACAGTTTGCTGCCGTCAGACTGCGACACCTTCTACCAGATCAAGAGTCAGCCAATCAGCATCAGGTATCACACAGCTCTGACCCCTGACCTCCTGTGACCTCTGACCTCATATGAAATACATAAACTGACCAATGAATGAAAAGTTATTAATAAATGTTTTCAGATGAGGTCATGTGATGAGAGATGATGTCACAGATTTCAAATGAGGTCATCAACTTCATTAACAGGAAGCTCTGTCTCTCTCTTCAGTTCATCAGCAGGAGCTTCCTCTTCTTCCTCATCTTCATGCTCACTGCCGTCAGCCATGTCATCAAGGTAACAAACACAAACAACAATACACAACAACACACACAAAAAGTAAAGTACAGGTCCCACTGTCTCTGTCCGCCCTGCAGGGGGCGCTGTGCTCCTCCTGCCTGATCTCACTCAGAAACACTGATGATAATCAGCACCTCCTCATCACCTCTCCTCTCCTCTCCTCTCCTCCTCCTCTCCTCTCCTCTCCTCTCCTCTCCTCTCCTCTCCTCTCCTCCTTATCTCCTCTCCTCTCCTCTCCTCTCCTCTCCTCTCCTCCTTATCTCCTCTCCTCTCCTCTCCTCCTCATCACCTCTCCTCTCCTCCTTATCACCTCTCCTCTTCATCACCTCTCCTCTCTTCTCCTCTCCTCTCCTCTCTTCTCCTCTCCTCTCTTCTCCTCTCCTCTCCTCATGTGTTCTCCTCCTGCAGGGTTTTGATGCGTCAGGATCTGATGCGTCAGCAGGCTCTGGAGGAGGAACAGAAGGAGGCTCAGCAGCAGCTCCTCCGCTCGACTGATGCATCCTCCCCCATCTCTGTCTCTGTGTCCTCCTCCTGTGGACCTCCCGCTCAGGTCCCTGTGGAGGTGCTCAAGGTACGAGGAGGAGGAGGAGGAGGAGAAGTAGTTTAGATTTCTGCGAGGAAATAAGTGAAGATGTGTTTGTTTGTTTGTTTGTTTGTTTTCATGTTTCTTTAAAAACTTTATTCAATAAACCAAATTGTTAAAAATGAGCGACAGTGTTCATGAGAACACAAGTCATCCCAAACAGTGGCTCCTACATTTCCCATGATGCACCTGGACAGAACAGTGAACCTCTGCCTGTGTCTCTCAGGTGCAGACTCACCTGGAGAACCCCACCAGGTATCACATCCAGCAGGCTCAGAGGCAGCAGGTGCGTCAGTATCTCTCCACCACCAAGACAGCCAATCAGGAGCCAGCTGGACCGTCGCTAAGCCACTCCCCCCATCTGGCCTCCGCCCCCAAACTACAGCTAGCTGACAGCCACAAAAAGGAGGTGAATACATATAAACTGTTTACACATGATGAACACCTGTAAAGCAGAGTGATGCGTATCGTTAACAGTCCAGGTGATGCTCTGCTGATGGAGCACCTCTCGTCCAATCAGATAGCTTGGTCAGAACCACCTGTTGTGTAAGACAGATATGGATTATAGGTGGGAAGATACAAACAGATACTTAGCTGTGTATAAACAGGAGTAAACACACAGTAAACCTTCAGCAGTTAACGTGTTCACACTGACACGTGACCTCATGAACACGGACCGTCCAATCAACAAATCACAGCAGGTAACAGTCATGTGACAGACAGGTGCCTCAGCCACTCACTTGGACAGATGTAGGTCATCACGTATGACATCAGACAACGTTACTATCAGATACTATCTTGTTGTTGACTCATAGTTAAAGGTCGTCGGTGACTTTGTGCTGTCTGATCTGTGATTGGTTCTTTCAGATGGAAGAGACGGTCATCGATGACATCATCAGCCTGGAATCCAGCCTGAACGACGAGTTTCTGACGCTGATCGACTCTGGACTGCAGCTCGCCAACACGGTAAAAATACACCCAGGAAACGCCCAGAAAACATCCAGAAAACATTCAGAAAACATCCAGAAAACATCCAGGAAACATCCAGGAAACATCCAGGAAACATTCGGGAAACATTCAGAAAACATCCAGGAAACATTCAGAAAACATCCAGGAAACATCCAGAAAACATTTAGGAAACATTCAGAAAACATTAAGGGAACATCCTGAAAACATTTAGGGAACTTACAAAAAAAACATCCAGGAAACATCCAGAAAACATCCAGGAAACATCCAGAAAACATCCAGAAAACATTCAGGAAACATCCAGGAAACATCCAGAAAACATCCAGAAAACATTTAGGAAACATTCAGAAAACATTAAGGGAACATCCTGAAAACATTTAGGGAACTTACAAAAAAACATCCATGAAAAATCCAGAAAACATTCAGAAAACATCCAGGAAACATCCAGAAAACATTCAGAAAACTTCAAGGAAACATCCAGAAAACATTAAGGGAACATCTAGAAAACAGCCATGAAACATCCAGGAAACATCCAGAAAACATTTAGGAAACATTCAGAAAACATTAAGGGAACATCCTGAAAACATTTAGGGAACTTACAAAAAAACATCCAGGAAACATCCAGAAAACATCCAGAAAACATCCAGGAAACATCCAGAAAACATCCAGAAAACATTCAGGAAACATCCAGAAAACATCCAGAAAACATTTAGGAAACATTCAGAAAACATTAAGGGAACATCCTGAAAACATTTAGGGAACTTACAAAAAAACATCCAGGAAACATTGAGAAAACATCCAGGAAACATCCAGAAAACATCCAGGAAACATCCAGAAAACATCCAGGAAACATCCAGGGAACGTCCACGAAACATCCGGAAAACATACAGAAAACATTAAGGGCACATCTAGAAAACATTAAGGGCACATCTAGAAAACATTAAGGGCACATCTAGAAAATATTAAGGGACATCCAGGAAACATAAAGAAATCATCCAAGGAGCATCCAGACAACATACAGGAATCATCCAAGGAACAAACAGAAAATATCAGGGAAACATTGACAAAACATTTAGAAAACATCCAGAAAACATTCAGAAAACATACAGAAAACTTCAAGGAAACATCCTGAAAACATTAAGGGAACATCTAGAAAACAGCCATGACACATCCAGGGAACGTCCACGAAACATCCGGAAAACATACAGAAAACATTAAGGGAACATCCTGAAAATATTAAGGGAACATCTAGAAAATATTAAGAGACATCCAGGAAACATAAAGAAATCATCCAAGGAGCATCCAGACAACATACAGGAATCATCCAAGAAACAAACAGAAAATATCAGGGAAACATTGACAAAACATTTAGAAAACATCCAGAAAACATTCAGAAAACATACAGAAAACTTCAAGGAAACATCCTGAAAACATTAAGGGAACATCTAGAAAACAGCCATGACACATCCAGGGAACGTCCACGAAACATCCGGAAAACATACAGAAAACATTAAGGGAACATCCTGAAAATATTAAGGGAACATCTAGAAAACATTTAGGGACATCCAGGAAACATAAAGAAATCATCCAAGGAGCATTGAGACAACATACAGGAATCATCCAAGAAACAAACAGAAAATATCAGGGAAACATTGACAAAACATTTAGAAAACATTCAAGAAACATCCAGAAAACATCCAGCATACAGTTCATAGTTCAAATTGAGCTCCACCTCAACCAACAACACAGTCCTGTTTTCACATGAACGTGAATCAGATCACAGATAAACGTAGTACAGTCATTTTAGTACTTTAACTGATGTTACTGATCATACTTAACGTATTTTAACTGAAGGAACATTTTCAGTGCAGGATCCTTACTGTAACAGAGTATTTTTACTCTGTGGTTTCAGTACTTTTAAAGCAGAGTACTCCCTCCACCCTGCGCTGTGTCTTTGGTCACCGTCTTTATTCAATGAACTGATTCAACAGAACAAAATGTTGGACACAAAACTTCTGCAGCTTCTAAATAATATCACTTCAGTTTTCCAGACTTCCTCGTTTCTGCTGCAGCAGCAATGGGTGGAGTCAGTGTGTGTGTGTGTGTGTGTGTGTGTGTGTGTGTGTGTGTGTGTGTGTGTGTGTGAGGCAGATAATAAGCTCACTGGGAGGTTTTTTGTTTCTTTCTTAAAGAGACGTTTCCTCATTGTTCAACAGTCGTCCGAACAGAAAGAGGAAGAGCAGCACTGTGTGTGTGTGTGTGTGTGTGTTACTGTGTGTTAGTGTGTGTGTTGGTGTGTATATGTCTATACATGTTGAGGTGTTTGTGTGAACTCAGGAAAGATGAGGATTTTGGTTTTGCTGCCGGATCATGAGAAGAGGAAGATTAAATCGGAGGTAAAGAGTTTTTCTTGTTGTTTCAGGTCAGTTTGAGAGTTTGACCTCTGATCAGCTCTGTGCTGCTGCTGCTGTCAGTCAGTCAGTCAGTCAGCGACGACAGAGACTGTGTGAAGTTAAAGTACTGAAGTGTCAGCAGGGTGCACTAAAAGTATCCAAAGTAAAAGTACTCATTGAACAGATTATTATTACAGATGTATAAACACAGAAGCAGCATTTTAAAGTTGAATCTACAGCAGCTGGTTTTTCATTCATTCAGTTCTGATGTGAAAATTATACATGTGGATGTATGTCTCTGCTCAGATCAGTTCAACTGCTCAACGATCAAAGTCACAAGTAAAGAAATACATGTAGAAAACACACTGCTGTCGTCCTGTAAGAGTGGTACATGTGTAGTATTTATGTACACACAACATACATATATACGCAGTCTTGATATACATGCAACATTTATATATCTACAATATTTATATATACATATTCATATTCCGGGAACGTTTATATACTTGCAATACTACATACAGTATTTGTATATACATAAAATGTGTATATATACAACATTTATATACATACAATCTTGATATACAAGGCAGTATTTCTGTATACACAATATTGATTGACAGGCAAAACTTATACACGCAATCTTTGTATACATGCAATATTTACATATATACAATACACATATACAGCAGTGTTTATATATACATGCAACACATAACATTTATATATGCACACAGTTTGTTCACTGAGCAGAGCTCAAAGTATCAACACTAATAACTGTCTTGATACATCTCTGAGCATTCAGACAGGATTTGGTTGGAAGAGTTTCTTCTTGTCAGAACTGTTCAGTGTGATCGTTGGAGGTCACATGAATAATGTACATCAGTAACTGATATTCAGATTCATGTTCTGATCTCTTGACGAGCTGAAACAGTTTATTTTTAATCAGAGGTTCAGCTGCAAAGTAAAGAAGAGACACACTGAGTGAGAGGAGTCAAACACCTGATGAAGAGCGTTCGTCACAGAGCTGAGAAATAAATGGATATTATATCAGTGTGGTGAAATGAGTCTGTATCAGTACCAACGTAACCGGCCGTCATTCAGACGGTGTTCATCCTTCAGTGTCACAGAAAGTGGTGTGACCTCTGACCTCTCTGCAGCTGCTCAGCTGATCACACACCTTCACACCAAGACTTGCCTCTGCGTGTGAGCGTGTGTGTGTGTGTGTGTGTGCGTTTGTTATCCTGGTATGCAGTATTTATCAGCAGCAGAGAGCGCAGGAGGTCATCCTGCGGCCAATCACAACGCAGGATGCTCTGGATATTCTCAGCCTCTGATTGGTCACTTCCCTGTCAGCCTCTGACTCTGTGCTGTGATTGGTCCATTTCAGCTGCCGGTGTCAGGGAACATGCTGGATGTGTACGGCTGCAACGGGAGGATGGCCACGCCCACCATCACCGTTAGCAACAGTTGCCCTGCCGACCTGCACGCTGTCAAGAAGGAGCTGAGCGGTGGGTGTCACACACACACACACACACACACACACACTGTTCTCTCAACCTGATTGGATGAAAAGATTATCATGTTAACAGGTAACAGAGCTGACTGCTGATTGGCTCAGACAACTATGATGTCAGAGCTTTGTTTCCCTTTTTTCTGTTGGAAATCAGTTCTTCAGTTTGATGAGTCAACATCACCACTTCCTGTGGACACACACACACACACACGCACACACAGTCACACACACGTCGTATTTTCCCACATCATCAGTTCCCACTTCCTGTTCAGTCAACATGAACTCAGGAACACTTTGTGCTGCTTCAGCTGAAAAAAACTGTTTGAAAGCTTTGAAGCTTCTGTGAACGTCTTCTTTAAAAACCTCAAAACGTCAGTTTACATTTAACGTAATGTTAATGTAACATTTTGTAACATATATGTAAAATTACGGTAACGTGACAGTAACATAAATGTAACATTAGGGGCCGCACACATGCCGCATTTTTGTGCCATCAAGTTCGTTGTTTTTTCAGGGTGCTGTGGCTGCACCTTGAGATAAAACAAATTCAACATTTGGAAGGCAGCAGCGCCCACCACGTCATGTGATGAGGACCAACCAATCACAGCCGACAGATGTCTTTCTCTTCTTCTGTAAATATTCAGTCTGTGATAAATATGGAGGAGATGTTGATCATGTTAGTGCAGAGCTTTACATCTGTCCCACAGACGATAGGCCTTCACACTTATAAACAACTCCTGGAAGGAGATCAGCTCTGCACTCAGGATTCCAGGTATATAGGCTGGGTATTTTCCAGGCGAACGTTTGAACATTGAACACATTTCTGCACAATGTGTCCCTTCTTAACACTGCACAGATCTTTATTCAGATACATTGGACAGATTTTATTGTCATTTTCTTTCATATTTATGTTTCTTGATTTTTGTAATACCTGCTCTTATTGTTAATTTCCTCTAAATGTGTTTTACACCAAAACAGCAAAGCCATTTCCTGTATGTGAAAACTACTCATGAAATGTTTGTAAAATGTTTGTATTGTTGTAGAGTCAGAGACCAAAGCGCTGATCAAAGAGAGACAGAAGAAAGACAACCACAACCTCAGTGAGTACTGCAGTGTTACTGCACTATGAGGACTCTGAGGATAATGAGGACATCTTGAACAGCAGCTGATAATTGATTCTGTTTATTTATATCATGATACTAATAATAATATTGATTCTGTGTGTTTCAGTCGAGAGGAGGAGGAGGTTCAACATCAACGACCGGATCAAAGAACTCGGAGCTCTGATCCCCAAATCCAGCGACCCGTCAGTAAACGCACCATCACCACATCCTCACACTCTGCTGTAGTACTAACTTAAAAAGAGATGTTTCATTAAATGGTGCAACAAACAGTGAATCAGAAGTGTTTGGAAATCACTTATAAAGATTCAGTGATTTCAGGCATCATCACCTCGTTATGCTCGTTAGTGCCGTGTGTTAATGAGGCGCTGCCTGTGATTGGTTACTCAGGGAGTCGAGGTGGAACAAAGGAACCATCCTGAAGGCGTCGGTGGATTACATCCGAAAACTGCAGAAGGAACAACAGCGAACTCGAGAGATGGAGGAGAGACAGAGGAGGCTGGAGAACACCAACCACTCCCTGCTGCTCCGCATACAGGTGAGGAGGGGGAGGAGACAGCACCAACCATCCCCTGCTGCTCTGCTGTGACATCACAGTCAGTCATGTGATAGAACCAATCAGTACTGACTTCCTGTCTGTGTTTCAGGAGTTGGAGCTTCAGGCTCGTCTCAACGGCCTCTCTTCCTCCACCTCCTCTCTGGACCCCCAGGCTTTGCTCGCCCCCCAGCTGCCTCACCCCTTCTCCTCCTCCCCCTCTTCCCCTCTGGTGACCCCCTCCTTGGGTCTGGACGCCCTGAGCTTCGTGGATCTGGACGAGCCTCAGGGAGCCTCCACCGTCTTCTCCCCGGACCTGATGTCCGATGTGGGGCTGACGGAGCTCCACGGCCTCGGGGACATCCTGATGGAGGAGGGGGGAGGAGGCGTGACGTCCGACCCCCTGCTGTCCTGTGGAGCCTCGAAGACCAGCAGCAGAAGGAGCAGCTTCAGCATGGACGAGGACCTCTGATGACATCATCACACATGCTTGGATCCTATTGGCCAGAGCTTTATTTCAGTCACTGATGTCATCCAAACATATAATGCACAAAGGTGATGTCACAGGGAACAACTGTGTCCTCCATAGTAGCCATGGCAACCACTGTGAGTCTACAGTGTTGCCATGTCAACCAGTGTCCTCTAGAGTAACCATGGTAACCACTGTGAGTCTTCGTGGTGCTTCTCAAAGTCAAGGATGCTTCCTTGGCAGGATGGGTCCTTCCAGGTCGGGTCCTACAGAGGCTAGGCAAGACTCTTTCCGAGGATTCGGTGAACACAGGTGTGTCTCACTGAAGAGGCCCTGCCTTCAATTTTGGAAATTGTGCACAAAGAATTGTGGGTACTTAATGCCTGCCGAGGATACACACGTGTCCATGAAAACTTCCTGAGGGAAGGACTCTGTCCTCGATAGAGTTCAAAGGATCATTGACACTGGAACAGTCCTTTGGCAGGATTTGATGATGTCACCTTTTTGAAATCAGCTGTTTCAGGATCCTTCCTCGACTTTGAGAAGCACCATCTACAGTGTTACCATGGTAACCACTGTGAGTCCCACCGTGGTACTTCTGAAAGTCAAGGGTGCTTCCTTGGTAGGACAGATCCTTCCAGGTACTGAAGAGGCCCCGCCTTCAGTTTTGGGAAATCATACAAAAAGAACTGTGGGTACTTCATGCTGTAAGGATACACTCATGCATCCTTCAAATTCTCTGAAGGAGTCGGTCGGTCCTCGGTAGAATTCGAAGGGTCCTTGACTTTGGAACAGTCCTTCAGCAGGAAGGATCCTCACTGACTTTGAGAAGCACCATCTACAGTGTTACCAGGTCAACCTGTGTCCTCCAGAGTAACCATAGTAACCGCTGTGTCGCGGAGTGTGATGACAGTGTGGTCTTATCGTAATAGCAGACCAGCCGATTGGCTGATAAAGAACAAAGTCTCAGCTGATTGGTTGGCAGAGACATTTTTATTAGATTAATAGAAATGATAAGACACTAATCAGAAGTTTTGGATTATTGTCTAATGATCTCATCTTAGTAACATGAACATCATCTTCTCGGTTTATCTGATAATTTGGACGATTACCCCGTTTCTTCTCTTCCTGTCTGCGATGAGCTTCCTCACAAAAACATTTTGTCTTTTTATCCACCTTATTCCTAAAGGGAACAAGTATACGTTTTTTTTATTATATAAATTATCAATGTCACAAATACAAATTTGACTTAAAACCTTTTTTTCAGTCCACTAGATACATTTTACTGCTGCAATAAAATTGGCTAAAGTGAGATGAACAGACTGAAAACTTCATCTTAAAAGACAAAACAGATGTTAACAAAGTTTTCCTTTGGGGACATAATTTACAGTTAAAAAATGTAATAAATTGCTATGTATTTTATTGCAATACTCTGCATATTGCAACATATTTAAAATCACAATAATATTGTATCATGAAAAGTATCATGATAATGTCGTATCGTGGGGCCTGAAGTGATGCCCACCCCAAGCAGTCGGCTGCTGAGTTCCATCGACTGTTCGTCCCAGAGGCTAACAACCAGAATCGGATCTTTTTCAAAGTAATTTGCCTCAAATTTAGCAAGTTCTGCTTTATTTCTAACAGATATTTTACCAAAGTTAAATTAGCGTTTTTAAAATGTCCCTGTGGAGCTCTGGCACCTTTTCCACTGTCTACGTCTGTAACATTACTAACAGCCAGACTGAGATAAAGTTGTTGCCTCTGAAGCAACAGTGTTGAACAGATTGTTCTTGTAAAAACAAGCGGTACAGTTTTCATGGCCTACATATGGAGAGGAAAAGATTGCCACTGGCGCTGTATAACCTTAACACTGGATCGTCCTGTAATGAAAAACAAAATTCACTGTCCCTTACTGAATCAATACGGGACATGATTTGTTCTGTATTTTCGTGCACACCCTACTCTAATGTGTTACTACGTTTTGACATAATTGGAATGACATAAATTTGGCATTATATTTCACTTACGTTTTACTCAGGAGATCTCAGACGTATTAAATCAGCAGCTATAAAAATGTGTAAACTGTGTCGTTAAGGCAGACGAGCAGAGCGTTTGCTGGGAAACATCACGTTTATTTACTTTACATGGAGCTAAAATTAATACAGAATTATGTTAAATGTTGCCCAGTGTGCTAGTGTCTGTTTATGAGTTGTAAGAAATTATAAATCATCTTTTCGCAGGTGTAGATGTTTAACGTAAGCGAGCTCGGGCTCTGTTAACACAGCAAGGCAACATGCAAGCTTATTGCTAACGGGCTTGGTTGAAAACAAAAATAACCAACACTTTGAGACAGCTGTCAGAGATAACAGTTGTATGATCATGTTACACCGTCTCAAGTGTATTCCATGTTTTATTTAAGAGTTAATCTACGACAGAATTAGCGTACGGTTGTATCAGTGGAAAACACTGGTTCAGGCTCATTGCCGGAAGTCACACCCATAAGTAAGGCGAGGTGTCATGGGAGCTGGAATAAGGTGGATAAAATGTTCTCAGTAAAATGTCTGTGGTTAAAAATGGCTTTAAAGCAACCAGCAATATCATGTTAACATTAACAGAGCCATACCTGGCCACGCCCCCATCAGTGACATCACAGCAGGTGTCTTCACCCTCAGAGGCATCATCTCAGTCAAAAACCCAAAGTAGGAGTCAGATGTTTTATCGTGTTCTTGACTGCTGAAATGATTCCAGCTGTTGTGAGCAGTGTGACCAGCAGGTGGCAGCAGGAGTCTTTGTTCAGGTGTGAACTCACCTGAGATTCTGCTGATGTCATTTAGAAACGAATCGGCTAGCTTAAAGAAAAGCATTTTCAAGAAAAGATGTCTGTTCTGACACGAACTGTAAATATAATCTGTACATGAACACATGAATCTATAATCACTGTGTGCTGGAAGCAAACTGATGAATCTGATCAGGTTCAGTATTGATCGTTTATTACTGATGTTTGAACCTCACAGGAAACAGAAGGGAAACTGTCACTCAGCATCACCTAAAGGACTAGAGCGCTATTTTTATTTTTTCAAATCTCCAAATCCTGTCGTTCATATCCCTGCTGATCATTTTCCAAATCATCCATCAGTTTTTTAATTGATTTTCTTCCTTCCAGGTTTTAGAGAGATCATCCATCACTGTTCAGTAAACTTTATTAATTTTGTCTTAATCACATTTTAAACTCTTTGAGCATCTGTTTGACTGAGCGTCCTCTCATTGTAAACTAACAGAGTTAAGAAACATCTGCTAAGTTAGCCGTTAGCTGTCGTCTCCTAACTCTACAGTTCATGCAACCAGCTAGTTAAAAGCAAGCTAACTGTTAGCTGTAACTGGACTGTATGAATTTTACTCTGCGTCTGAAATCACATAATATGCACTACATATCCAACATGTGTTCCATCGTTCACAATACTTTTGAGTACATAAACAGTATCGAACACACTGAACTGTAATTGCAACCCCACTGCCTCAGAGCCTCCTCGGCGGTTGGAGATACATAACCATGGCAACCCATGCTAACTTCAGCTCTAGCAAAGTCACAATTTATATTTCTTTCTTATTTACACTTAAATTGAAGCGTTAATTAATGCTATTGCCTAAAGTACAAAGCTAACGTTATTCTGTCAACTACACTACGGTCAAATGAGTTCACCATTGCCACCACAACGAGGCTGTAAAGCTGTTGTGATGACGTTCTGTTGTCTCATTTAGCCGCTTGTTCGTCTTTTCTAAGACATTCACAAGTAACTGATGTATTTTATGCCGTAGAACAAAAGTCTCTTAAAGTCTCTTCAGCTCTTATACATCTAACCAAAAACACATTAAAAACAACCCCACTGACTTCAAGACGAGGGAACAGGGAGCGCTAACATGCTAACTCATTCCTTGGGCACTCTTGCTGCCTTCAAATGGGTTAGTGTTTACTTTGTTTACCACGGAGCATTATTGCCAACATTTGACCGCTATCTCCGCCCACACATTAACCAAACTGAAGCCGCCGTAGCTAGGAGCAAGTTAGCTAGCTAGCAAATGCTAACACTCCATTATTGTTGGTGGTAGCAAATCATTTCAGACCCAACAAACATCACTGACGGCTTCAAATCAACAACAGTTTTGGTGCTTGGTGCAAAAACATGTAGAGCTAACAGGCTCCATGTTGTCTCCAGCCACCATGTCAAAAGGTGAGATGTTTGTGACACAGCAGAAACTATGTCACAAAGGCGGCGACCTTTGAGGGACGTGTCCGTCATTCCACACTCAACTTTTGGACAATTACAGTAGTACACTACTACATTTTCTCGTACTAGGCAGCGTGAACGCACTTAGCACACTTGTGCACTCAAAATATTTAGTGTTAAGTACAGACGCACGTGATTTGAGATGCACTGATTATTTTAGTGCGTTAGACAGCATGTTGGAATTTTAGACACAGCCGTAGTCCGTAGCTGCCAAATTAATTTGCTGTCAGCTGTCGTATAGCTAAGAACGTTCATACAGTCAGTTACTGTCAGAGCGAGCTAAAGGCCTTTACATCCTCCGCAAGAACAGAGAAATGTGTTGTCTCACAGGGCTGTTGTGTCTGCAGCTGGTTCTCCATCTGGGCAGAACTGTTTTTGTGTGGTGTCTGAGAACTATTGTGTGATTGGTCAGAAATTTGGAGTGGGTGTGGTTAATGCGGTAATGCTGCAGTGGGAGGGGCCTGTGAGGACTTGAGTCTCTGGTGAAGTTTGAAATGTCCTGGTCTGAAAGGACTTTGTTCGTGTTCTTGCCACCTCGAGGAAAAGAACAAATTTCTCTGTTCTTGCAGATTATGTTCAGGGCTTACCTGTCAGCTGTTGTTGCACTGCATTAATACCGGTGTGTAGCCGACTGCTACATTAGCTAACCATTAGCTGTAGCTAGCTTATATCTCTGGACTCTGCAAGGTCACAGCTAACAGGTTAGCTGGGCAAAAACTGACAAGTCTCTACAGTCTCTATAGTTCACCAGGTTAACTGCTAGCTAACTGTTGGATACTCATTTTATCTACAAACTTTCACACAGTAAGCCGTAGTAATGTAGAGCAAGCTAACTGTTAGCTTTAGCTGGCTTTTATCTATGGACTGTATTAACTCATGGCTTACAACTAGCTAACTAGTGTAGTTCAGTGCCAGTTGCTAGGTTAGCTAGCTGTTAGCTGTTTTTCAAACTGTTACTGATACAAGATGCTAGTTAACCGCGTTAACTGGTAACTGTTAGTCTGGATCCAGCTGTTAGCAAGTCATTGTAGCAACAACCTCTACAGTTCATGCTGTCATCAGTTAACTTTGTCGTGTTCACCTGACAGATTTAAAACTCACATAAATATGAAGCAGGTCAGAGGTGAGATGTAAACAGGTCAGTTATCAGATTATAAAGGGATTTGTTTTTATTAATGTTCTGATTTATGTTTATGTTTACAAACATCAGTTTATTGTTTATGTGGAGCATGTAGTCTGAAAATGATTCAATATGTTTCATTTAGCATCATGTTTGTTTTTATAGATTCAAAATTTTATATAGAAATAAAGTCATTTATGAAAAATAGATTCTATGTGTGTTGTTTCCTCGCGACCTGCTGCTCTCTCCGTCTGTTTCTAAACAACAACAAGAAATTTTAGTTAAACGAACGGCCCCGCCGCACTGCTTTGCTTTTCCCAGTGGCCACTCATAGATTCAGATTCAGAAAACTTTATTGTCTGTTGTAACAGAAAATTCTTCGACGTGGCTCCACATACAAGACAAGACACTACACTGATTAGAAACAATCGCACAACACAGATTCTGAAAGCACACACATTGTGTATAGATCTTAAAAACAAGTATAAAATTAAAACTGTAAAAATAGACAAGATAAAAGGTGTGGTTATGTGACATAGTGCATCAGGGTTATTTTTGTCCATTGTTCATTGTTTATTTAAGATGCTTATGACAGTGTTATGAATGAGTTTTTGTGGATGTCTTTCTTAGATAGGAGGGACTTTATAGCAGCGGGCGGCCTGATGGCAGGAGTTGGGCGGGATCCTGTGTAATGAGGTTGGCTTTCTTTTAAGTGCTTGGGTGTGGAGTGCTGATAATTGATTTTGAGTCGCACATCATCTTCCTCCATCGTCTAAAACAAGACAACACAACTTGTTAGATAGCGCTCGCTAATGTCTGTGGAGAACTGTTTGCCTCCAGCTAAGCCCCGCCCACCAACAAACATCCTACGGTTTACCAACAGTAAAAGAGTCTATAGTGGAGGAAAACACTCTGGTTTGATTGTGTTTCTTGAAGCCAGTCATAGTCTTCTTGGACGGGGCTAAACCCAGTGTTCTTGTAAAACAGAGTCAGAGTTGAACTTGTTCTGGTGGAACATTTACACATGGAGACGTGAGCACTGTCATTAAAATGGTCAGGGGAGAAATCCAATATTCCTCTTAATCCCTCCCCAGTTTCTGATGAGGTGGACATGATAACCCTTAATACACATAACCTTATTCATCCCTACAACAGGAAATACTTTTTCCCTAACCTGATATGAAGTGTGCGCTGCACATGTGAGCATTTTTGATGATGGCCTCCGTCCAGTCCTTTGGTCTGATCACATTTAACCATAGTTGTCTTTGTTTTTGTTGACGGGCAGTGGCGGCTGGTTTTGAGCCATGACTCCTTCTATTCTGGCTCCAACAACACAACAAGACAAACACATGTTAACACTCCTGTGGAGCCTACAGCCCTGTGGGGGAGAGGCAGCTGCACCTCCAGCTGATAACATGATGTCATCGTGACGTCGGCCCTATTTGGGTCTACAGAAAAAAAGATAACCACTGGATTGAATTCAGTTTTATTTATGAAGCCCGATATTACAAATCACAATTTATCTCAGAAAGCTTTACCAACACACGTTCTGGGACAATATGTCAGTTTAGAATAGAATAGAATTCTTTATTGTCTGAACCAAATGGTTCCAGAAATTCCTCTTTGACAGGACTCAACATAACTTTTACACGTGCAAGACATTACAGACATTATAAAAGGACCTAAGAATCTAAAAAAGACACTTTCGTGCCTGTTCAATGCCTTGTGTCTTTTCTAAACACACACTGTGACATATGACTGGTGTTTTTAGTGAAAAGGGACAAATGTAATTTCCTAATCAGAGCACGGGAGGTGAGGCGTGACATAGCTTATGCTCATACAGCACTAACTTACTGCTGATGACGGTCTGAACAGCTGTGATGTAAAAACACAAAGGCCTCAATGTACTTTACACACTGAACATCTGCAGACTACTGACGTCACTCGAAGACACATTTATATGTGCAGAGACAGGTGAGTGCCAGGTGAGTCCATCTGTCTGCTGTCAGTGTGTAGTTGTCCAACAGGGGGCAGTGTGTCCATCTTTGTAATGGTTTGGTCCCATTTGACAACATATGACATAAAGTTTCTTCACATTAAACGGACACAGAGACGGTGTTCATTCACAACAGTCTCAGTGCGACCACCAGGTGGCAGTAACTGATAAAGATCTTCATTACCTGATCACAATCAATCAAACTGTCTCATATGAACACGTCTGGGTCGCCCTGAAACTACAGAGTTCAGTTTAAAGACTTTAACTGTTTATAATCTGATTTAAATGATTCATAATTTTGATCCCTGTTTCTGAGTTTTGCCTCTTTCTGAGCACGCTCAGATGTGGTGTGTGTGTGTGTGTGTGTCGCTGTCTCTCTTTGATGTCCGACGTTCCGGGGGTCAGAGGTCAGACGGCGTTGTCATTTCAGTGATTTCCTGTTTCCTGTTTGGACGTCCTGGCACATCGTTTCAACAAACACACACTTCCTGTCCTTGCAGGACCCCGCCCCCTCCCGAGCTGTCAATCACAGACACACAAACATCAGTTTGGACACAGAGATTCTCACTCTGTCATTTTATGGACACATGAAGTTTAGTTTCTGACCTCAGGACAGCTTCAGTCATGATGGCGCACAAACACCAGATCGCTGTGACGTCATTCACGCGTTTATTCTTCACTGAACGTCTCAGTTGTGAATTTAAACAAAGTTTCAGACTCTTGTGATCCAGATGTTTGATGCAGGACTGCAACAACGCTGGCACTTGAACGCTTTGCAGGAATGTTGTTAAAAAAGTGAACATTAAATGCCGCTGTGTGACAGGAAGTGAACTGGTCCCCACCCCTGACCTCCACCTCTCTGCATACAGGAAACACTGCTCCCTGAACGTCGGTCCATCTGTCTGTCTGTCTGTCCGACAGAGACAGAAATCTGAACACTGACACGACTGTTACAGAGCTGAAAGTGTGTTCACACCAAACGTTGTGCCAGCCTTTGTCTCGCGTTATGAAAACAGAAGCTCAGGTGGTTTTTTTGGAGTATTTTACAACACACAAATATTCGACCTTCACAGCTGTGCTAACTGTGGAAGGCAGCTAACGTTAAAGCTAGTGCTAACTTACTTTATAGTTAAAAGTACAACTGACAGCTGGAATCAAGAGACGTGAACACAGTGATCACAAAGGCTCTAATAATAATAATAATAATAATAATAAAACATTTTATTCATAAGCACCTTTCAAGACACAGTTAAAAACCAAGCAGCAGTGTATCCATAGATCATGAAGTCAAACAATTTAGTAATATACTGTAATAAGTTAATAAAATAACTAGACAAAAATATCCTAATAAAAATTAAGTATAAAATCATCGTCAGCGCAGGTCTGAATGTGTGTCACAATTACATCAGACCAAGTCCTGGCCTTAGAGGAAGCAGAGTGTGCCAGAGTGCGCTCCAACACTAAGTAATCCCGAACGCCCTCTGGACTTGAGCTGTTTGTTTACTTTCCTCACTTTCTCTTCTCATGAGCTGAGCTGAGCTGAGCTGCCAATCAGAGTGATTTCATTCACTTGATGAGCTCTGCTGTCACAGACACAACATGCTGAATCGGTCACTAAAGCCAACAAGGGTTGACTCGGGCCAACGGTGAAGGACACGCTGCAAAGACTAGGGCAACAAATGCTCACCGACGGCCCAACACTGAGGGACCGCCGACCGACTGCTCATTGTTAATTGTCAAGTTGACTCAGGTAGAGTCGAGTCGAGTCACGCAGAGTTTAACTGATTAGAGTCGAGTCGAGACAGGTAGAGCCGAGTCAATCATTGGGCAACAGCCGACTGTCGGCTCGGTGCGTCAGGACCTTTAGCGTTGACTTTGTTTGTGGTTATGTCACGTGAAAACTTTGTGTTTGGTGTGAACGCACCATGAGAAAACATGTTACACAGGAACAAAACGTGATCAGCTGATCTGAGTTCAGTCTTTGTGCCATTTGTTCATCGTTGAAACAAATAAAGATAAAAAACATTCTGACTTTTTTCAAACATGGACAATAAAGTTTTGTCTTTCCAGGACGAAGCTCCGTCTCCAGGCAACAGAGTCTGTGACATCATCTTGTGACCCCTCTCTGATTGGCTGCTCTATGTGGGGAAGCAGATGGAGCAGCACTCCAGACAGATCTCCAGGCAGTCGGACGAGCCACAGCAGTCCTCCAGTATCCCACAATCCAACACAGCCTGACACGCCTCCTCCGTACAGGCCGCCTCTCCCGCCACCTCCACGCAGCAGCAGCAGCCACCCGCAGCCTCACAACACCCGGCTCCGCCCACTCCACACGCCAGACACTCCCCCAGAGCCGAACACATGGACAGCAACTCACAGAAGAGACATGCCAGGAGACAGTGAGCGCAACAGTCTGTGAAGACAGAGAGAAGGACAGTGAATGCAACAGAGTCAGTCAGAGACAGCAGAGGGATGACGTCCTCCACTATAAGAGTGAATTTGTATTTTGATACCAACAGTTATTAACAGGTCATAAATCAATGAGTCAATGTCTTGTCTCACAGATTGTCACTGATCTGAGGACAGTCGGTCAGTCTCAGTCCTGTTGGGTGTTGGCTGGTAGAAACCAGACCAACTGATGGTGGGAGGTGTTATCAGTGTGTGTGTGTGTGTGTGTGTGCAGCAGAGATAAGCGTGGCTCCATGCTGAGGGTGTTTGGCTGATAAACAGTGAGGTGGGAGTGTGTTCGGTTTTCTGCTTCCTGTCAGACTCAAACGTGTGTGTGTGTCCCAGCTGTTTGTTGTATCGTGACTGCAGCAGGAAAAAGAAACGACGTGATGATCGACGTGTTTCAGTTAAAATATAAAACTACTGTTAAATTAACAGACAGTAAATGTTTCTATCAACCAGCAGAGTCTGAACTCTGTAGGAAGAATATCCACAGGCTAACAAGCTAACAAGCTAACAGGCTAACCAGCAGTGAGTCTGCAGTCTGACTCCGGTACATGAACGAGTCTGTTGAGCTCCAGTCGTTCTCGCCAGTATTTTCCGACATGTACAGGAACGAGTTGAGTTTAATCAAGTCAGATAGTCGAGCCAAGTCAGGAAGAGTCCAGTGAAGCAGAGTCAGATAGAATCGAGTTGAGTCAGGAAGATTCTAGTCAAGTCGAGTTGAGTGGAGTCAAGTCAAATAGAATTCAGTCGAGTCTAGTCAGGCAGACTTTAGACGAGTCAGGTCGAGTGAGGCAGATTCCCGTTGAGAGAGGAAGAGGCAAGTTGAGTCAAGTCAGGCAGAGATTAGTCTAGTTGGGTATAGACCAGTCGAGTCGAGTCGAGTCGAGTATCCCTGTTTATATCATCCAGCCTCAGTATTCCATGTTAGTAACGTGATGTTCAGGACATCAGGACAAACTGCTGATTGGCTCACCATCTCCAGCAACCTCCTTAATGTGGGCGGCGTCCGTCTTAATGGAGGCGTGGCTCTTAGTGGAGGAGAGACGCTTCTCATTGGTTCTGTGTCCATGATGATGATGATGATGATGAAGGTTGGAGCTGTTTCTGTTACAGGTGGATGACTGATGAGGAGGAGGAGGAGGAGGAGGAGGAGAAGTGAGGGAGGAAGATGGAGAAGCACAGATGGGAGGAGGAGACACTGACGACATGTCCACACCTGAGGAACAGAGAGATGACATCAGAGGTGACGTCAGAGGTGACATCACACTCAGGTGTTCAGCAGTTACCTTTCTGTTTTCGGAGTGCGGAGGCGGGCTGGGGGGGCAGGAGGCGAGAGACGTCATCGGTGGAGGAGCCGTCCGTTACAGAGTCATCACCGCTGTCCTCTGACCTATCAGAGCGCGGGGGCGGGGCTTCCTCTGCAGGGGCGGGATCTAAAACATCACAGAAACACGGGCATCAGTACGAAGAGTCCCCGAGCCACAGGTGAGTGTCCAGCCAGGTGAGGGTGACACACACACACACACTGTTACAGTGTTTATCAGTGTGTGTTATGTTTCCTGCAGTCAGTCTGCAGTCGTCAGGTCAAAGGTCACCTTCAATACATGATAGAACACACGCAAGTTACAGTTTTTCAGTCTGACGACACGTATGATCAGAAGTTTGATGATCTATAATCAATATTTCACACAGTGTTGATCTGTGAGGTTTTTGACTCTGATGAATCTTTTCTGTGATTTTCGGCCTCTCGTGTGTCGGAGCTGTGAGGAAGTCGGCCTGTCAGTCTGAGCTCCGGGTAAAAATACCTCCTGTGTCCCACAGAGACTTCCTGAAACAGGAAGTGGTCTCTCAGCATCCTCCTCTGGTCCAGAGAGGATGTGGACGTCCAGGTGTGAGACATCCTCTGATGTCATCAGTCACAGAAACACGGAGACAAATCCTCTGATGTCGTCAAGTGATGTCACAAAAATCACACAGGAAGTGAAAGGTGCGATTCATCGATTTTGTCTCACCTGTGTTGAGATGCGGGAGCGTCCCGTTGGCTGTCGGCTGGCTTGAGATGCATTCTGATTGGACTGGGTTCTTGTTGACTCCGCCCTCTGTGATTTCAGAGCCAGTGCAGTGTGACGTCACATCCATCCTGCTGACGTGATGACATCATCAACAACAATTACATTGCACTGATCTGACCCGTTTATTTACAAACATCATCATCATCATCATCCACAACAACATGAACAACAAGAACCATAATAAATAATAATAATGATAAAAACACTACTAATGATAAATAAATATTTTGATTATAATAAGTGCAACAGTACTAATAAATAACAGCAACAACAACAATAACAATAATGATAGCAATGATAAAATAATAACAATAATAATTATTGTTATTGTTATTATAAATACAATAATGATCAGTAACAAAAACAATAATTACAAAAACAATATTAACAATTAAAGTATTACTACTACTTCTAATAATAGTAGTAAATAATAAATAATAATAATAAATAATTACTACTAATAATAATACAACAACAATAATTATTATAATATTGTTGATAATGAGATGTATTCATGGACCAACAGAAATGAAACGCAGCTCAAAATGCTTCAGTGAACGACTGAATAAATAAATGAATAAAAGTGCAGAATTTAAATATGAACAAATTTTCAAAAATACGAAGTGTTGTAAAATAAAACGGTAAAGAAATAAAATCATCTGTAATAGTATATAATAATATGATCATCTTTATGTTGTGTCTCATCTGTTGCAGAAATCAAGTTCATATTAAACTGTTACAGCTGTCACTTTATTGGTTTAAACCAATCTGTCTAATGATTTTATTAATACATATTTATTAGCCTCAGATAGTTTCACTCTTTATATTTTGTTCTTTCTCATTGTCTTCATTATTGTTTTTATTACTATGAACTTTCAGTTAAAATGAGAAACTCTGAGTGTCTGAAATGTTGAGATAAGAAGATCAAACTGTTTTTATTCAGAGAGTAAACATATATAAATCTATATAAACAATAAATATGATCAATAAGGTCAGACATGTAAACAGGAAACAATCAGTAAATCTGAACTGATACTGAGAGAAACACACAGAGACACCCTGAGGATCATTTTTCTGTTTATGAGACACAAACTAGTTTTAATAAATATCATCAGAGTGAAAAATAAAGTCTGTCCCACCTGCACACAGACCTCCTCCTCTTCTTCTTCTTCTTCTTTCTTTCTTTCTTTCTTTCCCTCTGTCTCTGTCTCTCTGTCTCTCTCTCTCTCTGTCTCTCTCTCTTCAGTTTCTGCTTTGAAACTTTTCTCGTCACGTTTCTCCATAAACAGTTTGCTGCTGTGTCCGGAGCGCGCGCATGCGTGTGACCGCCTCTCTCTCTCTCTCTCTCTCTCTCTCTCTCTCTCTCTCACACACACTCACACTCACACACACACACACACACACACACTAACACACACACACACACACACACACACACACACTACTGAACATAAAGTAGAGATGAGCTCCACCTGCTGTCACATTAAAACCATCAGTAATAACTGATGATAACATGAACTCTCGACTCTCACGGAGCAGAATGAGTAACGTTACTGCAGTAACGGAGTAAAAGTACCTCAGTGGAGGAGTCAGTGTCTCAGTGCTGCCGCCTGCTGGACAACACACATAACTACACACTGTACTCGTGTTACAGCCTGTCACAGTGCACACTGATGTGTTACATCTGTTTTATTTACAGTATCCATGTTCCTGTGCTGAGACCATAAACATTTACATATTCATTCATTTTCTTATTTATTGACTTGTTTTCATTCATTAAACTGTTCTTCAAAGAAGACTTAGAAAAGCATCAGTACAAAAAACACAATAAAAACAAGTCAAATTATATAAAAAATATAAACATGTAGCTCAAGGAAGTCTTTAAATTAGTCCTCTGTTTTGTAATGCCATGAAGTCTGAACTGAACTCACTCATTTATTTTTGTATTTATTTTTACATCTATTTATGTAGGATTCAGGATTCTTCTCATAGCCATATTTATTTTATTGTCATATTTATTTATGTGTTTGGATATGTATTTATTATTTTCAATTTGTTTGTTTGTTCATATATATATATATATGTGTGTGTGTGTGTGTGTGTGTGTTTATTTTGTGTTTATTTACGTATTTATAATTATTTATTTATTTTTGTATCCATTTATTCATTTATAATTATATCTTTATATATGCAGTTATTATATATTCGTATTCATTTGACAGAGGGATGTCGTATGCTGTAAAGCCCTGTGAGGCAAATTGTATTTGTGATGTTGGGCTTTATAAATAAAATTGATTGATTGATTCATTCATTCATTTGTTAATTTCATGTTTTTGTATTTATACTTATTTATTTAGTGTTTATTTGTTTATTTATATTTACATTTTTAATCTTTATTTGTGTATCAATATTATTTGTAATTAGATATTTTTGTGTGTTTATTATACATGTTTATTGATTTAATAAATTATTTATATTTTTGTGTATTATTAAATAATTGTTTAGTTATTTTGTATTTATTGATGTAATATTGTCTCCGTCCTGCAGGTGTCGCTGCTGCAGCGGCTGCTCTGTCACAGCTGCAGCTTTACTTGGCCTACAGAAGAAGAAGAATGAGATGAAGGAGGAGAAGAAGAGGAGGAGGAGGAGGAGGAGGAGGGAGCAGAAACAAAGAGATTTGTAGAGATTGTGTTCAGAATGACAGATGAGTGAAATATAAGCGGAGGTGTGGAGAGGGTTCACCTGGAGGACTGTTTCTTCTTCTGCTGTGTCTGAAGCAGCAGCAGCTTCATCATGGTGAGTCTTCATCCTCATCTTCCTCTTCACAGACAGATGTTTTCATTGATGGAGGAGAAGAACAGCAGCAGCTGGACTCAGGTTAATAACCCGCAGCATCACATCAAGTCAGGACTCGGTGGGAAAGAGACCAGGCTTTGGTTTAAACACGCGGAGCAGAGTCCCGGGAAATTACCGCAGGAATATGAAGAACTGAAAAACCGTCAAATCCTCCTGCTCTCTCTTTTTTCTAAACACACACTGTGAACAAGTCTGTCAGTGGAGTCCAGATTCACTCTGGTTTATAATGTAGATCCGGTCTGAGCAGAGTTTGTGTATTTAAGCTTATTGTCTTTATTTATAAGGTTTGCAGAGTGTCCATGTCCCGGAGCATGGACACTCTGCAAACCTTATAAATAAATAAATAAGTAAATAAATAAACCAAATAATTCAGACTGCTTTCAGTTAGGGACTGTTCTTTGCTTACAGAGGGCGGGGGGCTGAGTTTTTGTTTGTTTGCTTGTTTGTTTGTTTCCCCTTGACCCTCCCTGAGTGACTGGAGGAAACTCCATCACTCCATCAGTGTGAGAAAACACACTGCATGTTTTCTTTGAAAAGTTGCCATACATTTTACAGACAGATTTTTAAATTAAAAAATTAAGGGAAGATCTTTACAGAAAAAATGCCTTTCAAACCTGCTTTTTGTCTTTAAAAATGGGCAGAAAAATAAATACAAAACACAACCACTTGAATCTGTACGCTCCTCCCTGAAACCAAGATAAAAACATAAGTCCCTCCTCAGTGCTTAAAAATGATTTGACACGACCCCCTCCTACATTCATTTTTAATACATGATATGTGACATGTGGTTTAAGCTTAAGTTTGAGTTCTAACAAACCAACAGCATGATGATGATATGTGCATTAATAGTTAACGGTACAATTACAGACAATTGTTTTGACCAGGAATAAAAATATAAATTCACACGACTCTGTCCTGTGTTTTATGTTTTATAAAAGAGAACGAGTCTGAAGGTGTGTTTCATGTTTGTGTTTGTTTGTTTGTTTGTTGTGTCTCAGTCAGAGGAGGCTGCAGGAGCAGAGCGAGGTCCACAGGAGGAGGAGGAGGAGGAGGAGGGAGGTGGAGGAGGAGAAAGAGGAGAGGAAGGAGAGGAAGGTGAAGAGGGAGAAGAAAAGGTTGCCATGGAGACGCCAAAATGTCCCGTTTACTGTGTGTGCAGGAAACCAGACATCAACTGTTTCATGATGTAAGAAACCTCACGTTCATCTGAGAGTCAGAGAGTCAACACACAGCCGTTAACACTAACCTGTCTGCCTGTCTGTCTGCCTGTCTGCCTGTCAGAGGGTGTGACAGCTGTACTGAGTGGTTTCATGGAGACTGTATCGGAGTTTCAGAAAAAGCAGCTAAAGCCATCAGAGTGTGGTACTGTCCGTCCTGCAGAGGTCAGTGTCTGATCACATGACACACAGTGTTCATGTAGAGAAATACTGTTAGCTGTTAGCCATGTGTTAGCCATGTGTTAGCCATATGTTAGCTGTTAGCCATGTGTTAGCCATGTGTTAGCTGTTAGCCATGTGTTAGCCATGTGTTAGCTGTTAGCTATGTGGTAGCTGTTAGCCATGTGTTAGATGTTAGCCATGTGTTAGCCATGTGTTAGCTGTTAGCCATGTGTTAGCTATGTGGTAGCTGTTAGCCATGTGTTAGCTGTTAGCCATGTGTTAGCCATGTGTTAGCTGTTAGCCATGTGTTAGCTGTTAGCCATGTGTTAGCCATGTGTTAGCTGTTAGCCATGTGTTAGCCATGTGTTAGCTGTTAGCCATGTGTTAGCTATGTGGTAGCTGTTAGCCATGTGTTAGCCATATGTTAGCTGTTAGCCATGTGTTAGCTGTTAGCCGTATGTTAGCTGTTAGCCATGTGTTAGCCATGTGTTAGCTGTTAGCCATATGTTAGCTGTTAGCCATGTGTTAGCTGTTAGCCATGTGTTAGCTGTTAGCCATATTTGTCCCTGCAGACAAAGACTCGTCTCTGGAGATTAAATACCGTCTGAAGAAGAAGGAGGAGAAAGAGTCAGAACCTGATGGAGACGGGAGCTCCACCCCTCAGCCCAAGACTGACAGGAGGCGGGGCTCACAGGTAACCTGGCAACTAGACTGACAGGGGGCGGGGCTCACAGGTAACCTGGCAACTAGACTGATATATTTTAACTGAAATATTTTCTCAGATTTTTTTTCATATTTTCATATTTTCTCTGATATTTATTCTGATATTTTCACAGATACTTTTTTCCCGACACCTGTCTGTGTGTGTTTCAGATCAAGCGTTCAGCCCGGATGTGTGGTGAGTGTGACGCCTGCCTGAGGACGGAGGACTGCGCTCAGTGCGACTTCTGTAAAGACATGAAGAAGTTCGGAGGTCCAAACAAAATCCGACAAAAGTGTCGTCTGCGGCAGTGTGAGGTCCGAGCCCGGGTGAGTCCACATGCTGTGACACACGGATAAAGGGTTCAGGTGCAGTAGCCACAGACTCAGTCATGATGTCATTGGTGATGTCAACGGTTGTGTCCTGAAACGTGCTCCAGATTCTGATTGGCTCCATCTCTTACATATCTTGTCTTCAAAGAGGACATGGTCACTCCTGCAGAACACAGGCAGCAACTTCGCTGTGCAGCGTACAGCCAGTGATCCACAGCAGGAACAGGACAGCACCTCACATTCCCCCGTCACACCAGTCCTCAGTAAAGGACACGCCTCCTCTTCTTTTCTCCCAGAGTCCTCTGCTCTGTCAGATTAGCGGATAGAAAAAAGTCACTGGGATGAATCTTAGTTTTCTAAAAGACGCACAGAGTGTGTTCATCATGACAGCACTGTTTAGTTCTCTGGTTTATCAGTGACGTGTGTGAACGTCACCGCAGACTGGCGTCTACATGTTGATCAGCAGGTCTGTTTTATAATCAGCTGCTGAACCCTGTGAGTCACAGCCCGTCCACCAGAGCTCCACCTGTCACTCAGAGCTCCACCTGTCACTCAGAGTCATAAACAGGGCTGTTGAAACAGACTCCATCAGACTTTACAGGTGTTCCTAATAAAGTGGCCACTGGGATGATCAGATGTTCTATAAGTAATAAAGATTTATTGATCATTACACCTGTTAACGACTCACTGATGATGATGATGATGATGATGATGATGATGATGTTGGTTTATTGAGCAGAAGATGCTTCGTGTCAAAGACGAGGAGATGAGTCGGAGCGGTGGCAGAGGGCGGGGCCTGTCGCGTAGAGGGGCGGGACATCAGACAGAGGAAGAGGAGGATGAGGATGAAGAGGAGATCTTCAGTGAGAGCGAGCTGGAGCTGTATGAGCAGTACAAAGCTGCTGGATTCAGAGACCTGGTCAGTGTGTGCGACTGTTTCCGACCAATCAGCTGCAAGAACAGGAACTTCCTGTGGTGTGATGCGTCTTCCTGTTGCAGGTGTGGCGCAGCGAGGAAGAGGACACTCAGTCGGACTCTCTGAGGAAGAAGGCCGTGAAGGTGAAACATGTCAAGAGACGGGAGAAGAAGCCGGAGAAGAAGGTGAGGACGGTGTAAACCGACTGATTGATGATGTCATTGATGATGTCACTAACACACCTGTGCTCCTCTGTAGAAGTCTGTGTCTGTTCCTAAAGAGGAGGTGAAGCCTCGCCGTCACAAAACGAAGCAGCGTCACAGGGAGCGAGGTGTAGGGGGCGGGGTCAAGGATGTGGGCGGGGCTCTGAGGCAGTGTCTGGGACCAGGATGTGTCCAACCAGCAAGAACCAACTCCAAGTACTGTTCCGATGACTGCGGCATGAAGCTCGCCGCCAAGTGAGTCACAACAACCACAACAACAGCACAAACAAGTCAACAACATCCACACAAACAAGTAAACTCGTCTCTCTCTGTCAGTCGTATCTACGAGATCCTGCCTCAGAGGATCCAGCAGTGGCAGCAGAGTCCATGCGTTGCCGAGGAGATGGGGCGGAGACAGCTGGAGCGAATCAGGAAGGAGCAGCAGGCGGCGAGGCTCCGCCTCACGCTGATGGAGAAACGCTTCCACGAACTCGAAGGCATCATCGCCAACGCCAAGCAGCAGCAGGTTCAACATCACGAGGAGGTGAGCTGGACAGACAGACAGTTAGCTTTCAGTTTGATTTATTTGTTCTTTGATCCGTCTTTCTCTGTCCGTCTGTCTGTCCCTCTGTCTGTCTGTCTGTAGGTGACTGAAGGTGACGGCGACGACACAGACCTTCAGATCTTCTGTGTCTCCTGCAGTCATCCCGTGAACCCAAAGGTGGCGCTGAGACACATGGAGAGATGCTACGCTAAGGTCAGTGTGTCTGTCTTCACCAGGACGACACCAGAGACAATAAAGTAAAACCAAACAGCCACTTCCTGTCCAGGTGTTTGTCAGGTAGAGGTTGATAATAACTAATGTGGACGTTAAGGTTCAGGGGTGCAGTTCTGTATCGATGACATTTGGGATGAAAAACTTCTTGAATACATTTTTACTCTACAGCGCCTCCTGGAGCTCAAGAGCTCAAACTAGCTGAAGAGAGGGCGGGAGCTATCTGCTAAGATACTCTTCACTTTCTTCCTCGTCCGCTCTGTAAAGAGTTGGTCGCGTTTTTGGGACCTGCTGTTTTACTGACCATTGACACAGTCCCAGAGAGTTTATTCTTATAGATACAGTTTAGTGACTGCACCAGACAGGAGGTTAAAAGTTAAAACAAACAGCACTATGTCGCTGGACACAGTTAAATGTGGTGTTACTCAGTGATTGTAGGGAACAAGAATAGAAGAGGACCGAGGGCGGAGCCTTGAGGAACTCCTCATGTGTGTGTTGTTCGCTCAGATGTGTTTTCAGTCCAAACCAGTGTTTGTCATTGGTGCTGTTAATATTCATTTGGTTGAATATGTCATATGCAGCACAGATATCCCATAATACTTAGACTAAGTATCACAGATATTTAGTTTTGATTGTTTCTAAATAATTAGTGAAATCCAATCGCAACTCTCTGTCTGTCTCTTCAACAGTATGAGAGTCAGACATCGTTTGGTTCCATGTACCCAACACGAATAGAGGGGTAAGATCACCTGCCTGTCTGTCCGTCTGTCTGTTTATCTGTCTGTCTTTTCAGGAGTTTAATGCTGTCACAGTAGGACTTGTCTGTTTCTGAAGTGTCTGTCTTTGTTTCAGGGCGACCCGGTTGTTCTGTGATGTGTATAACCCTCAGAGTAAGACGTACTGTAAGCGGCTGCAGGTTCTGTGTCCAGAACACTCCAGAGATCCAAAGGTACAAAACATACAACCAGAGAACATCGCAGAGATTATAGAGAATAGATATATCTGTATATCTATAGAGAATATAGAATTCAACAAATGTAGTAATGTGAGAATGGTCCAGGGCGCAAAAAGGTCTTGAACCTCTGATGTAAACTGTTTTTATATCAAGTGTCCATGTCCCTGTCTGTCTGTCTGTCTGTCTGTCAGGTCCCAGCAGATGAGGTTTGTGGTTGTCCTCTGGTGAAAGACGTGTTTGAGCCAACAGGAGAGTTCTGCCGACTGTCGAAGAGGAAGTGTAACAAACACTACTGCTGGGAGAAACTGCGCCGCGCCGAGGTCGACCTTGAGAGAGTCCGAGTGGTAAACAGCACTACGAAAAACTTAATTCTATGTCAACAAAACTTTATTTGACCTTGAGACAGTCCAATGTTAACGGAACTACAGAAAACTTTATTCACTGTCAACCATTCTGTACTCACTGAACTACAAAACGTTATTAACAACAACTTTAATTAACATCCCAGTAATGACTGGAGTGCAGACCATCATCCTCTCTGTCTCTGTCTGTCTCTGTCTCTGTCTGTCTCTGTCTGTCTCTGTCTCTGTCTGTCTCTCCGTCTCTGTGTCTGTGTTTGTCTCCGTCTCTGTATCTGTCTGTGTCTGTCTCTCTGTCTCCGTCTCCGTCTCTGTCTCAGTGGTACAAACTGGACGAGCTTTTCGAGCAGGAGAGGAACTTGAGGACGGCGATGACGAATCGAGCTGGTTTACTGGCTCTGATGCTGCACCAGACCATCCAACACGACCCGATCACAACGGACCTGCGCTCTGCTAAGGACAGGTAGACAGACAGGTGGACAGGTAGAGACAGACACACAGACAGGTGGAGGAACAGTCACCATGAAGGGATTTAAAGTCTTTCCATTTTAAGTGTGTTTGAATGTTTCAGTTCTCAAACCAACAACATGCTCGACACGTTCACCACAGAAACAATCTTGGCCGCCTCGTCTCATAATTACATCAGAACGGTGAGACAGTTTAGTTTTAAATTCTGAATCCTTTGTCTCAGTGAGGTCATGAAAAGGTTTACAAGATGAGATCCGGTCATCATGTGACAGGAACCTGAAATCACCGGGCGTTATTTTACTGATTACAAGTGAATAATTCATAATTATCTGATAGTTTTATGGTGATTATGAGTTAATTACAAGATAAAGGTGACATCATTCTGAAGTCTCAGTCATGAGATGGTTTATTGTGATTACGAGACTGTTTCTCTGTGGTGAATCTGATGACATCATTAATAACAGTATTGATCTTTGATGTTTTTATATGGTTTTATTCCAACAGTACTACACTACCACGGTTGCTATGGAGACGTAAACCACTCTCCTTGACTATTCTCTAAAAGTGTAAGGCATTATGAAATATATGATCACATGAATGAATACAGACAGAATCTGTGATGTTTATATGATGCAATACAGGTTTAAAACTTATGTATGAAAAAATCCTTTCACAATAAGAGCTTCTTGCAGACAGGTGGACTCCAGTGACAAACAGCGTCATTACAGAACATCATGATAAAGAATAGTAAATACATTAAAAAAACAACAGCTCAGATCTGACAGTTTTTAATTTTTCGTCATAAAGTTTTTCTAATCTTACATTTCAAACAAACAGAAATAAACTCTTTTATTGTGAAGAGCAGCTGGGCAAATAACATGTCATCATTTTTATATTGATAACATTTTATATTTCCTGTATTCATTCATATGATAATATATTTATTTAGTATTCAACACTTGTGTTGTTTTTAATGTGTAATAAGAAAACAACAACATGCAGCTACAACTGTAATATGTTTAGTTTTTTATCCAGATGGTTTTGTTGTCTCATTTTATATCTCAGTGTTCTGCTACATATTTTTTATTATTTGTTCATGCTGTTTTTTACTGTTTGTAGAAACTGTTTGTTTGTTTGTTCATGTCGTTGTATTCAAACTGATCTTTCATTAAAAACTGATGTTTTATTATTTCTGCTTATTTTTTATCAAACGTGTTTATAGAAATGTTTATTTTGTGGCGATTAGATTCTGCCAATATGAAAAAACATTTTAACATAATACATTTATTTAGCTACAGAGATCATTAAAACAGCGTGTCGTCAAATATTCATAAAATATTAACACCATGTGACAAATGAATCCAAAATAACAGAAAACTATTTTTATATAAACTTTTCTGAATTAGTTAGTGATGAGTGTCTTTAAGATGAGTTTCAAACTTTTATATTTGAGATAAATCTCCATTAATGGATGATGAAATATAAAATCTTCTGCTCCGCATGACGAACTAGATAAAAAGTAGATTTAATTTCCAGTCTGAACCTCGTCAACATGTTTTAATGGACAGAACTGGTGTCAAATTTACAAGAAACAAATATGTATTCATTTATTTAATATGTTGATAATAAAATATTTATTTTAGGACAATAGAAGAAATTCTATAATCACATGATGTATTATTAATAATAACTACAATCATATTTTGATATATATATATATAAAGAGAGAGTAAAATGTGTTTGTTTATTTTTCTTTATTGAAAAACAAATTTACAAAAAGCAAGGCAGATAAAATCAACGTGAGTGAATAGTTAAAGAAAATAATCAAATATCTAAAATAAAAACAGTAAAAAAAAAGGAAAATAAATTAACATGAAGTGTAAATAATAATTTAAAAAAACGCAATTTAATTTAATAAATTGGAATGAGCTTTATGGGCCATGAAACATACAAGAGGCACACCACTGCATCCAAAATATTGTATGAATAAATACACAAATAAATATGCCTATGAATACAGGTAATATACAATTATACAAACATAATTAAAAATTGGCTGTGAGATAAATCCTGAAATAAATAAATAAATGTAAATGAGACAAAGATATAAATGAGTAAATATAGTTCAAAAAATAAATGTTTTTTCTTTAATAAGAACATTTTTAAAGGATGTTCTTTATTTCTTTCACAGCTCTTTTTAATTTACATCTGTTAGATTAAAATCAGGAGGCGTGTTTATCTCACTTATTCACACTGCTGCTGGAATAAATACATTTATAATCATTAATTTAACAGGATCAGCATTATTATATTAACACAGTCAGTGATGATATTTACATGTTAAAAAGATGTGTATATTATAATATATAAAGGCAGGTTGACCTCAAAATCAAAATCATTATGTCTCTGTGTATTTAAAAAAGAATAGGGAAAAAATAGAATATATGACACAAGCTGTAAAAAATGAGAATATAATTAAAAAGAATAATTCAGATTAAATCTCAGTCCCTTCAGGCTCTGTTAATATGTGCAGACTGAACTCTGCGCAGATTTTAAATTAAGATATTTCAGTAAGTTTCAGGATCAGCAGAAGTTCATCAGAGCCTGTCTGTTGTGACGTCATCGCAATGCGCCAACGCACCGATGACGTCGCTCGGGCGCGACGTTGTTGGCGTTCAGTTGGCGCTCAGAGACAAACAGGAAGGAGCAGCAGCTGCGGTGAGTCTGAACGGTTTAGTTGTTTATTGTTGTTATTTGTTATTGTTGTGATGACGTCACAGAGAGCCTGACGGGTCCTCGGACAGTCAGCTGTTTTCAGCAGGTCGCTGTGTTTCACACGGAGCTTCCTGTCTGTGGCAGCACAGGTGAAGAAGTACTCGGATCCTTTACTGCAGTAACGTTACTGTGGACACACTCAGCTCCAAGTTACAGTCCTGCATCACAACCTGAGTGACGTCACCGTGTGTGTTTATTATCATGCAGGGAAAGTAAAAGTATTCACTGTGCAGTAACTGTTACCTGCTGCCAGTGTTCCTGTTCCACCTGATGTCTCTGTCCTGTGTGTGTTTCACTGCACACACGAGTCTTCAGTGTGTGTCCAGCTTTGTGACGATGAGTTTCACAGCTGATCCAAAAAGAGTTTATTTATCGTAAGGAGCACTTCATCCTTCAGTTTAGGGACCGTTCTTTATTTGTCAGAGGAGAGGGCGTGGCTGCGGTGTGACTCTCTTTTAAACCTCTTCTCAGCTGCACAGTGACTGGAGGACAATGTGTGACCCAGTCATGTCTGTTTTTACAGTTGCCAGCTGTTATAAATGGTGTCTTTTTTAGAGAACAAAAATGAAAATTGTAAAAAGCCATTTTTTAAACGACGACTACAAAAATTGCCAGATTTGTTTAAAGAAAAAAAAAAATAGCCAAAAATTTTGACAAGGAAAATAAGCTACAAAAAAAGAAAATCAAAGAAAACAAACAAACTTGTTTTCTTTAAATATCACAAAAATATTTAAAGGATTTTTTTTTTTGATGTGATTCAGGTGAAACTGAGCAACGAAATATCAGAAGAAGTCTGAAAGTCAGGACAGGGCTGCAGATGTGTCATGATGACAACACCATTAATCCAAATATTATAAAAATCACAGTTTGGCCGAGTGAAATATTCAAATCACAGGAGCTGCAATTTGTTAGTGAAGCATTGAGGTGCTACAGAGATACTCTGCATTCAAATCATACTCCAGACAAAAACACATTATCATCATTTTTATATATTTGTAATTAAAACAAAATGCAAAAACTACAGATTCCACTCAAATTGTGACTCATGCAGACAAAACAATTGCATGCTTAAAAACAATAAACAAAAACGCGAGTGTGTTCTGTGACACTGCAGATCAAGTCTTTGTCACTGAGGTGAAGCAGCAGTTTGACGATCAGAGACACAAACCCTTCCTCCTCATGTTTTAAAATCAAACAGCATTTTGTGTCGGTTGTCGCTAACTTTGGTCATTGATCAGGGTTCCCACTGTCATCAAAATTTCTGGAAAAGTTATGAAATAAAAAAACTGTTTTCCAGGCCTGGAAATGGGTTGGGATTCAAGGAATACCTTTGAAAAATTTTTAATATGAATTGTGAATTTTGACTGCTTTGAAAATATGTTCCTGAAAATCCCAAAACATGTCTAACTTTGATTGAAATACTTTACTTGTAATTAAACTGTTGAAATGTCACCAGTATCAGCTGATACACGTCGCTGTGTGCAGCTTGTTGTCAACAGACTAATGAGTCTAATGAGCAGGTCAAGTGATCACTGGCATTTTGCTTTCTGCAAACGCCTGGATACTGCGTGTTCAACAATGGTTTAAATATGGCTTTCCAACAGCAAATATAATATATGACTCAAGACAGAGGCAGACCAAAACATTTGACTCTGGAAACAAAGAAGAAGCAGCTCTGGTTAAAACATGCTGAAGAGAAAATGCATCAGCCTAAAGGCAGCTCATCAGATATTTCAGGTCTGCTGCGGTCGGGTCAGATAACATTACTGATTGGTAAACGTGTGGCAACTCTGATTGATTAATCCTTTAAATGATTGATTAAACACCATCTGGTCCTCTGCTGTCAGTGTCTCAGTGAGCTGGATTTGTTTGGACTAAGTGAGACTGTGAGTCAGCGTGGACTCGTCAATGATTCTTTAGTTAATTAAAGCAATAATCAGCTGATCGGTTACTAATGGAGACATCTTGTTGTTCTTCAGGTGGATCAGAGATGCAGTCCGGATCAGACTCCTCAGGATCTGCACTGAAGTCAGTCAGAAGATCTCCTCGTCTGTCTCCTCAGGTCGGTCAGCTGTCAGTCACTGAGACAATTAGTCGATTAATGGATCGGCAGGAAATTATTCTGTAGAATCGATTAATGGCTTTTGTCTTTTTTAAAGCAAAAAACTCAGATTATTCAGACACATAGAGAGATGTGTCAGCTGGTGTCTCCTCTCTCACTTGATATGATCATCTTACAGATGTTACAGCAGCACTGTTGGCATCTGTCTTCATGACATGAAGCCACACATTGCAACATTTATTCATCTCTGCCATGTCTCCTTCTCGTTCTAATTTTCCAGCAGTGTAGGTGCAGGAGTGTGACATCATTGTATGCATGGCATCAATAACAGGATCAGATAAACTCAGAGGTGGATCGGACAGTTTGAAACCAGTTCTTTATTCACATCTTTACTCTCGAACCACAAAAATAAAAGTTGTGGAAATCCGTAAGAAACTTGTTTAACATAAGAGTTTGTTTTTGTTCTGAACTTCATTTATTGAGAGAGAAGAAGAAGAAATTTGTCAATCATCAACCCGAGCTGGAGTTTGACCTCAGGATCTCTCGACACAGTTTCATGTTAATACATGACGGTTATCTCAGAGGGAAGTCGGCGAGACGACTCCTCTCTCCTCCTGTTTCTGTATTTCAGGTCTGAGCTCTGTTTGAATCTGAGCAGCTGAAGTGTGTCGCAGAGAGGAATGATGAAATGTTCCTGTTTGTGTTTGCAGAGCAGCAACAGCAGCAGCAGTAAAGGAAAGGAGGAGAGGAAAGGAGGAGGCTCTCTGCAGGAGGCGAAGAGGAGAGGGAGGATGGAGAGGAGCAGAGAGGAGGACAAGGAGCTGAGCGACAAACTGCAGACGTTGGTGAGACGTCAGAAACTAAACAGTGATGATTCTTCTTTAATAAGACATCTTTAAATAGTTCAGACCAAACAGCTGATCACATTTACTCGAGTACTGCGCTCAGTTATACACAAAAGGTACACAGGTACACACGTCAGGTACGTGTAATGTAATTAGTAATAATGTGTGTGTGTGTGTGTGTGTGTGTGTGTAGGATCTGAGCAGCAGGTCAGCGGTCAGTGGAACAGGTCTGGTTTACTCTGAGATCTTCACTCATCATAAGAACCTGTGGGACGACAGGTAACCTGCTCACCTGTGTTCCCTCTATGAACACACACCTGGTTTATTTAGCTGAGTCATGATTAATGAAGAGGTGTCACCTGTGTGTCGTTGTTGTTGTTCAGTCATCCAGAATGTCCCGACAGAGTGATGTCCATCATGGAGGAGCTGAAGAGACAGGAGCTGCTGTCTCACTGCTTCAGAGTGGAGGTCAGTCTGTCTGTCTGTCTGTCCGTCCGTCCGTCCGTCCGTCTGTTGTGTGTGTACTGATTTAAAACTCAGTTCAGATCAAATATTCACAACGAGATGTAACCAATAAAGAGAAAAGTGTCAGTAGTGTGAACTGGCCGGTCTGAGCTCGACTCAAGTCGACTGATGATGTCACCTGACTCTCAGCTGGTCAAATGGCCGGCGGCTGGTTTTAAAGCACGTCACCTGTTTCAACAGCCAATCAGCTTGTAGTGAAGTCAGCTGGTCAAGTCAAAATGACCACAGACGTGTTGGCTTGCTGCAGCAGGTGCTCCGTCCCCACAGAGCCTCTGTTTCTGTCCTCACAGTGTGCCGGTGTCACATGGTGGGTCGCTGCTGCTGCTGGCTGTATGTGCTTATGCCCCGCCCACACACACATTCTCACTGACTGATGAATTGGCGCTGGTTATTTATATTATTGTGGCGTATTGATTATGAATACAGTCCATCTGATGCTGGTTTTGTTTCATCACTGTAGCCAGTATCTCACTATCACTATCCTCATTCAGATTTTCAGAAGCTACAAATTATATTCAGACACAAAATAAGTCTGAAAAGCTGTAAATCAGAACGAAGCACAGAGTTGTTGACTAGAGGTGATGCACCGTCTCATGGTGGTCACTTCCTGTCAGCGTTACAGATCAGAAGCACAGAGAGTTGTTGACTAGAGATGATGCACCGTCTCATGGTGGTCACTTCCTGTCAACCAGCAGCTTTTACAGCGTTACAGAACGGAGTGTTGACAGTAGGTGTTGTAGGTCTGGTTGTGAATCTTTGGTCTGAACTGGACTTAAGAGTGTGGTCTTCCATTCTGAGAGCATGACTCATTAATCTCACCCTCGGACGTTAAGATAAGATCAGATCAACTTGCTCCGAAGGGAAATCTGTCTTGGAGCACATAGTGCACATAGCTGCACACATGGCACAATAGACATCACATGGTAGGTTTCAGCGTACTGAGGCAAAATAAAAACAGCAGCAGTGGAATAAAATGATTAGATAAAAGCTGATAAAATAAAATTGCACCTCAGGATGTTTGTAATGTTCCCTCTGAGCTCTCACATGTTAGTGCAGTAAACCTGTTAAAATTCATTTTATTTTTCTCCTTTCATTGTAAAAGTGCTGAAGGACACAGAAGACAAACATGTAATAATAAACCCTAGGAGAGCAGCAGTGGATGAACCCAGTAAAAGAGTAACGGCCTGTAAGAGACGCTCTCTGATTAAAGGTTAACTGTGAATCAGTCGACCATAGTGACAAACTGAGGCTGGACGGCAGCCATTCTGGATGTTTCCTATTTAGTCAGCTGGCTTCATGCTCATCGTTGTGTCCGTGACACGAAGGTGCATGAGACGAAATGACATCATCATGTATTTTGCATTTAAGCACGATGGCTCCACCAAACTCAGAACCCATCTGCTTTTCATCTGAAGATTCTGTCTGACAGTGATGAAGCCTTTTGAGTTGAGGGTTGAATGTTTCAGGCTGATCTGCCGCAGCCAGCGGACGTCTGAACCACGACTTCCTGCTTATGAACAGTCACAAACAGTTTGGAGCCGCTGTGATCCAGTGAATGTCTCGGACCTGATCTGACAATAAAGTTTTATCAGTTTGAGGGACGAGCTCAGAGCGATACTGAAGGTGAAATAAACAAGTCATGCTCCTGAATAAAGACAGATGTCCTTCTCTCCTACTGTACCTGAACGCAGCTCAGAATGAAATATTAAAGTTTCTGTAAACGTTCACTGACATCACGTAAACTTCAGTTTTGTAACCTCAGAATCACAGATGAGACTTTGTTCTGTTTTCAGCCCCGAGAGGCCTCAGAGGACGAACTGCTCCTGGCTCACAGGTGAGACTCTACTGTCCTCTACTGTCCTCTAATGTCCCCTATTGTCCTCTAATGTCCTCTATTGTCATCTAATGTCCCCTATTGTCATCTAATGTCCTCTATTGTCATCTAATGCCCCCTATTGTCATCTAATGTCCTCTATTGTCATCTAATGTCCCCTATTGTCATCTAATGTCCTCTACTGTCCTCTGCTCTCCTCTACTGTCCTCTTTTGTCATCTAATGTCCCGTACTGTCCTCTGCTTTCCTCTAATGTCCCTTACTGTCCTCTAATGTTCTTTACTGTCCTCTAATGTCCCCTATTGTCATCTAATGTCCACTACTGTCCTCTAATGTTCTTTACTGTCCTCTAATGTTCTTTACTGTCCTCTGCTTTCCTCTAATGTCCCTTACTGTCCTCTAATGTTCTTTACTGTCCTCTAATGTTCTTTACTGTCCTCTGCTCTCCTCTACTGTCCCCTACTGTCCTCTAATGTTCTGTGTTTGCAGGAAGGATTATGTGGAATTGATGAAGTCGACTCAGACGATGACAGAAAGTGAACTTCAGACTCTGTCTGAGAAATACGACTCTGTTTACCTCCATCCTGTAAGAACACACACACACACAGTTATAGATAGGGACATAACTCTAGCCACTTACAGGCTTTGCTGCTTTGCTATTGGTCCACGCCATCGAGACTCCACCTCTGCTTCCTGAGACAGATCTTTGCACTCACTGTCCAATCAGGAGGCAGCAGCCACACAGTCCAGCACACCTGCTGCTCATCTCCCCTTTGAAACCAGAGGGTTAACACACAGAGGGGTGCAGGGTGCAGAGGCGGAGCCTCGATGGGATGAACCAACAGCGAAGCCAGTTAGAGGGCGTAACACTTATGAAATATGTTTTTTTGTCTCTGTGTTTGTGTGTGTGTGTGTGTGTGTGTGTGTGTGTGTATGTGTGTGCGCGCGCGCACGCGTGGTAGGAGTCCTTCCAGGTGAGTGTGTTAGCAGTGGGTTCAGTCCTCCAGCTGGTCGATCAGGTGATGACCTCTGACCTCAGGAATGGATTCGCTGTCATCAGGTAAGTACAGCTTGTTATGGTGCATTCAGGTGCTGCTCATCAGCTCATAAATTCAAACATTTACCGGTTACCTCAGCAGAAAGTTTCTCTGGAACAAACGGTGTTAAACTGGTTCCAGTTCAGTCGAAGCAGCAGGTTCACATGTCGTCTCATTGAACCCTTCACTTCCTCAAGGTGTTACCGTCACTTCCTGCTGCTCTTGTTTCACATTAAAAGCATTTTGTAGGCAAATCATTTGGAGACTTATATTGTGTTCATCACTCAAATAGCTGTTTCTGTGTGTGTGTGTCTGTCTGTCTGTCTGTCTGTCTGTCTGTCTGTCAGACCTCCAGGTCATCACGCTCAGTCAAATGAGGCAAACGGTTACTCTGTTTTCAACAACGTGGCGATCGCAGCTCGATACGCTCAGACCAGACACTCAATCAGCAGGTAGGGGTGTGTGTGTGTGTGTGTGTGTGTGTGTGTGTGTGTGTGTGTGTGTGTGTGTGTGTGTGATTGATCCTCTGCTCTGATTGGCTGATGGTCTCTCAGACACTGATTCAGTGTGTATAAAAGTGACATCACCTTCATCACTGTACATCCTGCTTTTATTCTGAAGGCCAGAGGTTCATAACAGTGCTCTAATTGGCTCCTTAAACTGTCAGTGTAATGACTCTGTGTGTGTGTGTGTGTGTGTGTGTGTGTGTGTGTGTGTGTGTGTGTGTGTGTGTGTGTGTGTGTGTGTGTGTTTCAGGGTGTTAATAGTGGACTGGGATGTTCATCACGGTCAGGGCATCCAGTACCAGTTCCAGGAGGACCCCAGGTAAACTCCAGAGGACAGATATATAAACAGTGAACACACAGAAACCCATGTGTTCGTCTTTTTCTGCACATATAATTCACTAAGTTGAAACTGTCTTACCTTTGTGTGTGTCTGTCTGTCTGTGTCTGTGTCTGTGTGTGTCTGTGTGTCAGTGTGCTGTACTTCAGTGTCCACAGGTATGAGCAGGGGTCTTTCTGGCCTCACCTGTCTGAGTCTGACAGTCAGTTCATCGGCAGTGGACGAGCTGAAGGCAGAAACATCAACCTGCCCTGGAACAAGGTGCCTCCTCACTGTTCACTCCTCTCTGTTCACTCCTCTGTTCACTCCTCACTGTTCACTCCTCTGTTCACTCCTCTGTTCACTCCTCTCTGTTCACTCCTCTGTTCACTCCTCACAGTTCACTCCTCTGTTCACTCCTCTCTGTTCACTCCTCTGTTCACTCCTCTCTGTTCACTCCTCACTGTTCACTCCTCTGTTCACTCCTCTCTGTTCACTCCTCTGTTCACTCCTCTGTTCACTCCTCTCTGTTCACTCCTCACTGTTCACTCCTCTGTTCACTCCTCTCTGTTCACTCCTCTCTGTTCACTCCTCACTGTTCACTCCTCTGTTCACTCCTCTCTGTTCACTCCTCACTGTTCACTCCTCTGTTCACTCCTCTCTGTTCACTCCTCTCTGTTCACTCCTCACTGTTCACTCCTCTGTTCACTCCTCTGTTCACTCCTCTCTGTTCACTCCTCTCTGTTCACTCCTCACTGTTCACTCCTCTCTGTTCACTCCTCTGTTCACTCCTCACTGTTCACTCCTCTCTGTTCACTCCTCTGTTCACTCCTCTGTTCACTCCTCACTGTTCACTCCTCACACTGTGATGACGTGATCCTGAACTGATCACTGATCAGTGTCATGTGTTATTGATCCTCAGACGGGGATGACAGACGCTGATTATATCGCAGCTTTTCAACAACTGCTGCTGCCTGTAGCCTACGAGGTAAAACACAGACACACACACACACACACACACACACACACACACACACACACACACACACAGGAAACAAATCATTGCTGATAAGCTTTACATCATTATATAAATATATGTGTGTTCAGTTTCAGCCTCAGCTGGTTCTGGTCTCAGCTGGATTTGATGCTGCAGTCGGAGATCCGAAGGTAAAAACTCCACAGACCTGAGATCAGGTACAAGAATTTGAATAGATTTTTTTCTGATATCTTACTGTGTGTGTGTGTGTGTGTGTGTGTGGGGGTGTGTGTGTGTGTGGGGGGGTGTTTTCAGGGGGAGATGTGTGTGAGTCCTCAGTGTTTCCATGTTCTGACTCACATGTTGATGAGTTTGGCTGAAGGTCGACTCGTTCTGGCTCTTGAGGTAAAAACACTCACACATCATCACTGCAGACTGCACTGGATACATGCAGCATTTAGTACTCACACACACACACACACACACACACACACACACACACATATATATACATTACACGTGTGTGTGTGAGTGTACTAAATACTGTATGTATACTGGAGTATACACTGGGGCTGCCCCCTAATAGTCAACTAAACATTAGTCGACCAGAAAGGTCATTAGTCAAACAACAAACACTGTTGTGTGAAACACTGTTAAGAGCTGCGCCTTGTCAAAATAAATCTGGAGTATACACACGTACTCTTAATACACACCTAGATAAATACTGCCTGAGTATATGTATATATATATATATATATATATAGCATTATCTGTTGTACTTGCACAGGGAGGTTATAACCTGCAGTCGACAGCAGAGGGCGCTGCAGCCTGTATCAGAGCTCTGCTGGGAGGAGCCTGTCCTCCTCTGACCCCGCCCACCACCCCGTCTGACAGGTAACATGTGAAACACCTGAGATACACCTGAGTTTATCAGTAACACTGTTAGATTTCTAACCACCTGTCTCTCTTTCCGTCTGTCGTTCAGCGCCCTGCAGTCGATCTCTCAGACCATCTCAGCTCTGTATCCACACTGGGCCTCTCTGCAGACGCTGGGTGAGACTTTCATCACACGCCTCAGCTTTTATTTTGAAAAGCAGAACTCTCACATTCTCACAGGGAAAGAACGACGACGCTCAACATAAACTTCATGTCCTCTTCCTGTTTCCTGTGCAGAGGGCGGCCCGTTTGCTGAGGGGCGTGTCATCGGAGCAACGACCAATAAGCACAGCACAAAGCAGACTGACCACGCCCCCTCCGTTACCACGACAACAGGTCTGGTTTATGATGAGAGTATGATGGAGCACCTGAACATGTGGGACAGGTGAGTGACCTCGTCTCCGCCCGTCCTGTAGATAACTGTGATGTGATATAATGATGTATGACGTGTAAACACAGTGCGTGTGTATGTGATGATAAAACTGTAACCCTGTGACTCACACGCAGACATCATCCTGAACAGCCTCAGAGAATCTTCAAAATCTTCTCCAAACATCAGCAGCTGGGATTGGTCGACCGTTGCCAACGGATACCAGCTCGCTTAGCAACAGAGGAGGAGTTGTCCAGGTGTCACAGGTACGTATGGTGCATTCAGGTGCTTCTCTGACGCTCCGTGTTCATGAGCTTTAAGTCTTAATGTGGAAACAACATGGACGCTGTGAAGAAGATGTGAACTAAGACGTTTCTAACATCGATCAAACATGAACCAAAATTTTTACTGACTTTCCGTGTGTGTGTGTGTGTGTGTGTGTGTGTGCGCAGTGTGCAGCACATTGAGCAGATGAAGGCCACAGCAGTGATGAAGCCCAGAGATCTGTACAAACTGGGAAACGAGTTTAACTCCATCTACATCAACAACCAGAGCTTCCAGTCTGCCCTGCTGGCTGCTGGGAGCTGTTTCACTGCAGTGGAGAGGATCCTCACAGGACAGGTAACATACGAACACTGAATATGAGGCACGTCAACGGTGAACTGTTAGTTACAATATTCTTGACCACTCATAGATGTCGGTTTATAGCTTAGTTTTGCTACTCTGTGCACCACCCAGGTCTGGCAGAATCTAACTAGCTGCACAGCTCATTTAACGCTTCTAACGTCGTCCCAACTCAGCAGCGTTGCTGTGGAAACATTGTGCCGACCCTCAGGTCCACCTTCAGCTCGCCCTGGAGAGTAAGTGGCTTAATTTTGCCATAAAACCTCCTTTAACACTGTTACTGTGATATCACTGTTAGCTCCGTTAGCTCCGTTGGCAGTGTCAGCATGGCTAGTAGTCACACAGTAAGGCCCAGATGACACAGGAAGTGTTTCAGCAGCTGGAGGCGTCTTTTGTAACAGTTTTTAATGAGAATGAAGCGTTTTGCTTGTGTTGTTGTTGCGTTGCTACCAACTCATGTTTCTGCTTCTAGGAGCCTGGCGTTTTTGCCGGATTGCTCAGAACTCCTCGAGTTAAAAAAAATTCATCTCAGAGCTGAAAGCTGCCCCACGCCCCATCCATGGGATGATTTGAGAGGCGGGCTTTCTGTGGTGGTCATGACAACAAGTTTACAGTTATACGACTATACGAGCTATACGACTTTTATTAAGGATTAAAGTTACACGTAATTAAGGGGGTGGAACGTCTCTGAGTGACAGGCTGTCAGCTGATAGCAGTTAGATCCGCCCCTCCCTCCCCCACAGCTCCACCCTCTCGCCCAAATATGGTCACTTCTTGCTCCCAAAAACCCAAATGGTGACAACCAAACTTGAGGCTTCAGAATTGGAGCCACAAACCAGAGGGTGATGTAACGAAAGCTACACCCATTATTTTTGGGGAGACCATAATATGGGCACAATGTTTCCGTAGCAACACAGTCTGCCACTGGGAACATGTTGGTGCAGTACATTATTTACAGTCTGTGGTACGAGATGAGACGTGTTCCTGTCGGTCTCTCCAGGTGAGTAACGGCGTGGCGATCGTGCGTCCTCCTGGTCATCACGCAGAGAAAGATTTTCCGTGTGGATTCTGTTTCTTCAACACGGCGGCCCTCACTGCTCGCCACGCCCAGAAAATCTCCCACGATGCACCACTGCGAGTCCTTATTCTGGACTGGGATGTTCACCATGGCAACGGGACGCAGCACATGTTTGAGGACGATGACAGGTGAGGAGGAGTGTCATGTGACAGGAAGTCATGTACAGTGAAATGAAGTGGTAATGATGATGACTCTCTGTCTCCAGTGTCCTGTACATCTCCCTCCATCGCTATGACAACGGGATGTTCTTCCCGTCTTCGATAGATGCTGCCCCTGACAGAGTGGGCGTGTCTAAGGGGGCAGGGTTTAATGTGAATGTGGCGTGGAGTGGCGGGCGGATGGGCGACTCCGACTACCTGGCTGCCTTTCACAGGGTTGTCATGCCGATCGCAACCGAGGTAACATCACACACACACACACATACACACACACACACACATATAAACACACACACCGGTCAGACCTGAAGGAGTGTTCTGATTGGTCGAGCTTCTCTCTGCAGTTTAATCCCGGCCTGGTTCTGGTGTCAGCTGGGTTCGATGCAGCTCGGGGGGATCCGCTGGGTGGATATCATGTGACCCCGGAGGGATACGCCCACCTCACACACCTGCTGATGTCACTGGCGGGGGGGCGGGTCCTACTCATACTGGAGGTAAATACACAAACTGTCAGGTGTGTGTGTGTGTGTGTGTGTGAGTGAGTGTGAGTGAATTCAGTGAAGAGTGAAGATTAGGGAAGTGAACTGATTCTTGTGAAGGTCAGTGGAGTGAGGGTTGTGAGATGAAGGGAAATGAAGTGAGGGTCTTCAAGTAAAGTGAATGGGTTATGAAGTAAAAAAAAAAAGCAACGTAAGTAAAGGCCTGTGATGTGAAGTGTGTGGTTGTGAAATAATGTAAAATGAAGTGGCATTACTGTAAAGTTAAAGAAATTGAAGTGAAGAGTAAAGGGAAATTAAGTGAAGTGAGGGTTGTAAAGTGAAGTGAAGAGAAGTGAATGTTTGTGAGATTGAAGTGCATTAATGTGATATGACGAAACTGAGGTGAAGGGAAGATGAGGAAAATGAAGTGAAGCGAATAGAAGTAAAGGTTGTGAATTGAATTGAAGTGAATGGTTATGAGATTATGTCAAATGACGTGCATTGAAGTTAAGTGAAGGAATGTAAAGTGAAGGGAAGGAAAGGTTGTGAAGTGAACAGTTGTAAAATGAAGTGCATTTCTAAGTGAAGGAAATTGAAATGAATAGAAGTGAAGTGAGGGTTGTGAGATGATGTGAAATAAAGTGCATTAATGTAAAGTGAAGGAAACTGAAGTGAAATACGTGTTGCGAGGGGTTGTAAAGTGAAGTGAAGGGTTGTGAGATGATGATAAAGTGCATTCATGTAAAGTGAAGTGACCAGAAGTGAAGTGGTGGTTGTGAGATGATGTGAAATGAAGTGCATTAATGTAAAGTGAAGGAAATTGAAGTGATCTCTCTCTTTCTGTCTCTCAGGGAGGTTATAACTTGACGTCCATCTCTGACTCCATGGCGATGTGCACCAGCATGTTGCTAGGAGACCCCCCTCCCTCCTTGGTGTCGCCCCTCCCCCCTCCACATCACTGTGCCGTGACAGCGATCAATGAGGTCATCCGACACCACGCCCACTACTGGAGGTCGCTGAGGATACACAGTGAGTGCAGGACTTCGTCTGTTTTATATTTTTTTAATGTTTTTGTTAATTACTTTCTGATTTTTCTCTCAGTCCCAGAGTCTGTGCGGACGTCCCTACCCGCCCTGAAGCATCGTGGGAAACGTAGTTCGAAAGGACAAGGAAGGAAGTCAGACCAGAGCAGCGCAGACAAAGCCCCGCTGCCCCCTGCAGGATCGGAGGAACTATCAGTAAATGTTTTAGATTAATATCAGAATGAGGAAAAAGGATGACATCAGAATATTGTGACTCTTATTGGTTGTTTTCCTCCAATCAGACGGAGGGTGGTCTGGAGCAGCTCACTCAGGGGTTGGCCAGTTTGGACATTACTGTAACCTCAGCCAATAACACTCCTACGTCCACCCCGGTGGGCGGGGCCAGACCAAAGGTTCGCCCCAGCACGGAGAAGGTCACCTGTGAAGGTGAAGTGAAGGCGGAGACTTGTGAAGTGACACCTGAGCAGAGCCAATCAGCAATGAGTACCCAGCCTCCGGTGAGCAGGAAGTCCATCAACAGTCTGCAGTAATTGATTAGATATAGATTATAGATTTATAGATTTATCATATAGAGGTTATAGATATATAGATTTAATATATGTATATACAGATTTATATTTAGTTATATTTTATAGATATAAGTTTGTTATATGTATTGATGGTAGATTTATGTATACATACATTATAGTTTATGAATATACAGATTTATTATATATAAATATGTAGATAGATTATAGATTCATATATATATATATTAATTTGTATAGATTGCTATATATGAATTATAGATGTAAAGATTTATTTTTAGATTTTAGATATATTATTAATAATTTCATAAAGACAATAAACATATCCAATTATTTTATGTAGATTATAGATATATAGATTTATATAGAATTTAGATATACAGATTTAATATATAGATTAAATATATAGATCATAGATAAGGGCCACCTTCATGTCTTTCATACTTTATTAACCCTTCACAGGCTGTTGCCGTGGCAGCATCAGAGTCGGTTGCCCCTGGAGACAAGGCTGCTGATGGAGCGGGGGCGGAGCCAGAGACAGAGGGAGCGTGTGGTTGGTCGAAGCCTGAGACGTCTCTGGAGTTGATTTCTGGAGGACAGACGGACGTCAGAGAATATTATTTTTATATAATTGAATGATATGTATTGATACCTATCAATACCTGTCTGTCTGCGTGTCACTGACCTGTCTCTGTCTGTCTCTGTCTGTCTTCAGACTCTGTTTGTGGTGGACCCTCTGCCCTGGTGTCCTCACCTGGATGCTGTGAAGCCCCTCCCCCCCTCAGGTATCGACATCTTCCAGCCATGTCAGGACTGCGGCTCTGATGCTGAGAACTGGACCTGTCTCACCTGCTACCAGGTGACCTGTCTTACCTGTCCATCACACAGTCTGTCTCACCTGTTGATGATGATGTTTCTCACCTGCTGTCCTTCCTGTCTCAGGTGTTGTGTGGTCGTTACATTAATGAGCACATGGTGAATCACGGTGTTGTTTCTGAACACCCGCTGGTGCTGAGCTTCAGTGACCTGTCGGTGTGGTGCTACCTGTGTGAGGCCTACATACACAACCAGGTGACCTCATCGTAATCACAATATATCATTAATATGGATATAGATTGGTGCCAATATTTGAGTATGGAGGTGGATTTCTGTCAGTATAATGTGTGCGAGGAATGTTACAATCTGTGTGTTCATGTGAAATCTGTGAATATATTTCCACAAATGCAAAGAAAGATTTGTAAACCCTAAAAACTATTTCGCGAGTGTGTAATGGATCTGCAGATACACAAACAAATTCCAAAAATGATTAAGCATATATTTTGTTTTTTAGATTTACAAATAAAAACTGGATTCACAAATTTGTAAATGTTTGTAAACTTGTCACAAATACGTTTAATTTATTTGTTAATTAATTAAATTAATTTACTGATTGTGTTTTAAATTGTAAGATTACACATTAAGGCTGTTGATCAGTTCACACAAATAATAATGACACAAATTTGTCTCCATGCATTCATTATCGTCAATAAAAGATCTTTATCGTTTAAGATCAATAAACTGAAACTTTTTTTCTCCTTCAGATTCTGTTTGAAGCTAAAAACGCTGCTCACTGCACCAAGTTTGGAGAAGAGATCCCTCCATGGAGCTGAGAGGAGGAAGAGGAGGAGGAGGAGGATGGTGTAAAAACCTGACACTGTGCCTGTCTCTCTCCCTTCGGTGTGATTGGACTGTTGCGTTGCCATGGATACAGCACACCAGCAGTGGTGCTTTGTGGGAAACGTAGCGACATCTGCGGAGTCTCACAGCTGCCAAAAAACAAACAAACAAATGAAGTGTTTTTATTTTTTTAAATCCAGATTGGTGCTGATCATCTTCATCATCTCCATCATCATCAGCAGGTCGTCGGTTCAGTTCCCTGAAAATGTGACGAATCACCAGCAGACCTTGGGTGCTTTTATTCTGAAAAAATTCTGAGCAGAAACAAAGTTTATCAACAAAAAAAGCCGATCAAGGAGTAGTGATGATGTCATCAGGAGGCCACGGCCACAAACAGCTGCTCAATAACAACAAAAATCTGCAGTTTTATTTTCATTTATTAACAACAGGAAGTTTAAACCGAGATCAGCCGGAGGAGAAAAATAAAAGTTCAGTAAAATAAATAATCAGAACAGGAAGTGAGAAAATAAACACTCGTAGAAACAGACGAGTTCTCTGCGTCATTTCAAATCGTTTCTGTTTGTAAATCATTTAAATGTTTCAGAAGATGGCTGAACAACAAGGTGTTTATTTCGCTCGTTGTAAAAGGCAAATACACCAAAAAACAACTGGATGAGGAGACAAGTTAGAGTTTGTGTCCGTGAACGCATCACGTCGTTCTGACTGGTTTAAAAACAAAATAAAACAGGAAGTTTGTTTCAGACAAAAAACATGGATGAAAAGTTTTAATAACCAGTTTCTGTTGAAGACGAGAGATTTTGAAATGTCCAGATGATTTATGCTTTTTAATTTTCAGTTTTCTTTTGAACAGAAGGACGTCCTCACTTCAGGTGTGTTTGATTTTGACACCTAAGGAACATTATTTTATTGAAAACAGAGTTGTGTCAGTGTGTAGCTGCAGACTGAGAGTTTAATTATCAGGTCTGTGCTTTAATTTGAAAAGTCCGAATATTTAGTTTCCTGTCAGCGAAGTTCAACATATGAAGACGTTCAATGTTTAAAGCTGCGGACGGAAATATATTAGAAGGTCCTGTGTCTGAGGTGCGTTTGGTTCACAGACTGAGGGACGGTGAGGGCAGTGTTATGGTGGAGACAACAGGAGTTTTGTGTGTTGTGCAATATTTGTGTTTGTAAATGTTTTATTAAAATGTTTTTATGTATCTTTGTTTCCTGCTGATGTCAGTCATTAATAATTCATTTTAATTTTCCTGTACTTTACTTGAGTATTTCTATTTTCTGTTACTTTATATTTTTACTCCACGTCTCAGGGGAAATAATTTCACTGCACTACATTTAACAACAATAAGTAAATACACCCTGTAGTCTGAGTACTTTTACTTTTGGTACTTTAAGTATATTTTGATGATGATGATATTCTGATACTTTTGTACTTTTATCAGTAACACAAAGTAATAATTTAAACGCAGGACTTGTTCTCAGTATGTCTCTGTGTTTATACGGTTAATCTTAAAAGCTTAATGACAAAGTAATAGATTACTTGTAGTGCAGTACATGTGTATAATAGATTACTTACAGTGGTCATTTAGGTAACTGAAGAGTAAAAGTACCTCTGATGTGTCACTCTGTTACTCTGTTAGTCCTGATATTTCTTCTTCGTGGTTATAAATGAGAGCTCATTCCTCAGTAGAAGAAGAAGCTGATCCCGGGTCAGCCTGCAGGTGGCGCTGTGAGCAGCTCCATCATATAAACACGGTATAAAGCGCTGAGGTGAAGCAGAGTATCGATCCTTTGCAGCAGATCGATAGTGTCTGATAACCTGTTCATCATCTCGGCCTGTGTCAGTGTGACTTATTGATTATAGATCAGTGCTGGTGGAGGAAGATCCACATCCGGGGATGTAGAGCTGCATCCTCCTCCTCCTCCTCCTCCTCCCTTCATCCTCTCCTCCGCCTGCATCCTCTCATCCTGCAGACACACACACGGACAGACGGACAGGTGCATCTCCTCCCGCTGCAGGTGCGTTTCCGGTTTTCTTTGATCTGATGTGTCAATGTTTCTGATTTCAGATCAGCTTCTCTTTCAATCTCGACTTTGCGCGCGCGCGCGTGTGGAGGTGATGATGTAACCGTCGGGATGTGCGGACCGTGTTTATGTTTGTCTTGATGCTGATTGGCTGTCAGGAGCTGCCTGACGCAGTTATTGATCAAAACTGAGCATTAATGAAAATATTAAACCGTCTTAATGTTCACAGAGCATCAAATATAAACGTGTATTTTTATTGATATTCTGCCAATAATCGATAAACATGGCGGGTAAATGAAGGCTCAGAGCTGTGACTGGAGTCAGGTGGAGCTTCAGGTGGGAACAGTCACTGTGGCTCGAGGAGGCTGAGTGTTGGGAACACGCGACTCTTTGTGAAAACCCGCATTGTGCAACATTTGACTGGATCGTCCGGTGAGTCCCAAACAGCAGCGCGCTGCCCGCAACATGAAGTGATGAATCCAAACACAGTCTGTCCGGACAACACTTCATACAGCCGCTGCAAAAATGGGACGCTTCATGTTTTCACATTTAAAAAAAGAAATGAAAGAAGATGATTTTAACATTTTAATGTCTTGAATCAGCCACACAATGAAAATACAACAACAACAACATCTGAGTTATGAAACATTAGAAAGTATTCAGCATCTTTTTTTTTATATTTGGCCTCTTTTAAAAATCAAACAGTTTGATCAGAGTCTGTCAATGTGTCAATGCATCAATGTGTGGAAATTAATAATATTAGGTCAGGATTCAGCAAGGTCACCTGTGGAGTACCCCAGGGATCTGTGATTGGTCCAAAACCTTTCATACTGTATATTAACGATATATGTAATGTTACAGGATTGTTGAAATGTATAATTTTTGCAGATGACACAAATGTAGAAAAGGACCTGGGAATACTGAAAATTTGGTTTGATGTTAATAAATTGTGTCTTAATATGAAGAAAACTAAATTCATGGTATTTGGAAATCAACAGGAAATAAATGGACAGATTGAATTAAGAGTGGTTATAAACATATTAAAAGAGTGTTTGAGACAAAGTTTCTAGGGGTTGTGATTGATCATAAATTGACATGGAAACAACACACTGATTATGTTAGAGGTAAAATCTTGAAGTCTATAACAATCCTAAATAAATCTTGGGACATACTAAATGACGAGGCCTTGTATATTATTTATTGTTCACTTATACCTCAACTTTTAGAACAATTGTAAATTCAATAACACTGTTACAAAAACAAGCCATTCGTATTATTAACAAGGCTGGTTACTGTGATCACACTAACCCACTGTTCATTAATCCAATACTTTAAAATGTAATGATTATAAAATAATACAAATAATGTTTGAAGCTAAATCAAAGTCCAGACTCTGTACAAAGGTTTTTTCTGTGCATGAGTATGAATATGATTTTAGAGATGTTTGTAAATTTACAGTGGATAAAGCTAAAAAAAAAAAAAAAAGGGATTAAAAGAAGATGTATCTCTATTGTTGGAGTTAAAGGGATAGTGCACCCAAAAATGAAAATTCAGCCATTATCTACTGCAGAGATCCAAGGGGAGAGGAGGTAGCAACACAACTTACAACCCAGATTCAAACGTCCATAAACACATAATTGAAACCACAAAATATCTCCATACTGCTCGTCCGTAGTGATCCAAGTGTCCTGAAGCCCCGACATAAAAAGTTGTTTGGAAAAACCTCATTTGAACTCTGTTTTTAGCCTCATTGTAGCCTGTAGCTCTGACTGACTCTCTGTGCACCGCGCTCACGTGTGTGCGCTTGCACGAGGCCGTGAGACATGGGCACCGCCTTCATGTGTGTTCACGTGCTTTCGCTGCTCTCGCACACAAACCCCTCTAGTGGGAGCAAATCACAGCTGACACAAAAGTGGACAGTGATGAGTCATGACTATTATAATCTTTCACACTTTATATTAAAGTAAATCTCTCTGTGTCTCTCAGTGATGTCGGTGTCGCCCGCCCTCGCCGACCTCTCTCGCCTCTATCAGACAGAGTTCGTGCGGAGCGCCCGGGCCGTCGGCGTCCTCTGGGCCGTCTGCACGCTCTGCTTCGCCATCATTCAGGTAGTCGTCCTGGTGCAGCCGTCCTGGATTGGCACGGGAGACACTCACCATCTGGGGGCGGGACCGGCCCCGCCAAGCGGCACCCTGGGACTGTTTGAGGTGAGACACATGACGCAGTGACCGTCCAATCACAGCTGAGGAACATGACGCAGTGACCGTCCAATCATAGCTTAGCAACAGTTACTAGTCTAGCAGGTGTTTCTATGGAGACGTTCATGTCCAAATCAGATATTTTCAAATGTACTGATAATTTGTCTCCGTGTGTCCCTGTATACCTGTATGTCCCTGTATACCTGTGTGTCCCTGTATACCTGTATGTCCCTGTATGCCTGTGTGTCCCTGTATACCTGTGTGTCCCTGTATGCCTGTGTGTCCCTGTATACCTGTGTGTCCCTGTATACCTGTGTGTCCCTGTATGCCTGTGTGTCCCTGTATACCTGTGTGTCCCTGTATACCTGTGTGTCCCTGTATGCCTGTGTGTCCCTGTATACCTGTGTGTCCCTGTATACCTGTGTGTCCCTGTATACCTGTGTGTCCCTGTATGCCTGTGTGTCCCTGTATACCTGTGTGTCCCTGTATGCCTGTGTGTCCCTGTATACCTGTGTGTCCCTGTATACCTGTATGTCCCTGTATGCCTGTGTGTCCCTGTATACCTGTATGTCCCTGTATACCTGTATGTCCCTGTATACCTGTGTGTCCCTGTATGCCTGTGTGTCCCTGTATACCTGTGTGTCCCTGTATACCTGTGTGTCCCTGTATGCCTGTGTGTCCCTGTATACCTGTGTGTCCCTGTATGCCTGTGTGTCCCTGTATACCTGTATGTCCCTGTATACCTGTGTGTCCCTGTATACCTGTATGTCCCTGTATACCTGTGTGTCCCTGTATGCCTGTGTGTCCCTGTATACCTGTGTGTCCCTGTATACCTGTGTGTCCCTGTATGCCTGTGTGTCCCTGTATACCTGTGTGTCCCTGTATGCCTGTGTGTCCCTGTATACCTGTGTGTCCCTGTATACCTGTGTGTCCCTGTATGCCTGTGTGTCCCTGTATACCTGTGTGTCCCTGTATACCTGTGTGTCCCTGTATACCTGTGTGTCCCTGTATGCCTGTGTGTCCCTGTATGCCTGTGTGTCCCTGTATACCTGTGTGTCCCTGTATACCTGTGTGTCCCTGTATGCCTGTGTGTCCCTGTATACCTGTGTGTCCCTGTATACCTGTGTGTCCCTCTATGCCTGTGTGTCCCTGTATACCTGTGTGTCCCTGTATGCCTGTGTGTCCCTGTATACCTGTGTGTCCCTGTATACCTGTATGTCCCTGTATGCCTGTGTGTCCCTGTATACCTGTGTGTCCCTGCATACCTGTGTGTCCCTCTATGCCTGTGTGTCCCTGTATACCTGTGTCCCTGTATGCCTGTGTGTCCCTGTATACCTGTGTGTCCCTCTATGCCTGTGTGTCCCTGTATACCTGTGTGTCCCTGTATACCTGTGTGTCCCTGTATACCTGTGTGTCCCTGTATACCTGTGTGTCCCTCTATACCTGTGTGTCCCTGTATACCTGTGTGTCCTTGTATGCCTGTGTGTCCCTGTATGCCTGTGTGTCCCTGTATGCCTGTGTGTCCCTGTATACCTGTGTGTCCCTGTATGCCTGTGTGTCCCTGTATGCCTGTGTGTCCCTGTATGCCTGTGTGTCCCTGTATACCTGTGTGTCCCTGTATACCTGTGTGTCCTTGTATGCCTGTGTGTCCCTGTATACCTGTGTGTCCTTGTATGCCTGTGTGTCCCTGTATACCTGTGTGTCCCTGTATACCTGTGTGTCCCTGTATGCCTGTGTGTCCCTGTATACCTGTTTGTCCCTGTATGCCTGTGTGTCCCTGTATACCTGTGTGTCCCTGTATGCCTGTGTGTCCCTGTATGCCTGTGTGTCCCTGTATACCTGTGTGTCCCTGTATGCCTGTGTGTCCCTGTATACCTGTGTCCCTGTATGCCTGTGTGTCCCTGTATACCTGTGTGTCCCTGTATACCTGTGTCCCTGTATGCCTGTGTGTCCCTGTATGCCTGTGTGTCCCTGTATACCTGTGTGTCCCTGTATACCTGTGTGTCCCTGTATACCTGTGTCCCTGTATGCCTGTGTGTCCCTGTATACCTGTGTCCCTGTATACCTGTGTGTCCCTGTATACCTGTGTCCCTGTATGCCTGTGTGTCCCTGTATGCCTGTGTGTCCCTGTATGCCTGTGTGTCCCTGTATGCCTGTGTCCCTGTATGCCTGTGTGTCCCTGTATACCTGTGTGTCCTTGTATGCCTGTGTGTCCCTGTATACCTGTGTGTCCCTGTATACCTGTGTGTCCCTGTATGCCTGTGTGTCCCTGTATACCTGTGTGTCCCTGTATGCCTGTGTGTCCCTGTATACCTGTGTGTCCCTGTATGCCTGTGTGTCCCTGTATGCCTGTGTGTCCCTGTATACCTGTGTGTCCCTGTATGCCTGTGTGTCCCTGTTTACCTGTGTCCCTGTATGCCTGTGTGTCCCTGTATGCCTGTGTGTCCCTGTATACCTGTGTCCCTGTATGCCTGTGTGTCCCTGTATGCCTGTGTGTCCCTGTATGCCTGTGTGTCCCTGTATACCTGTATGTCCCTGTATGCCTGTGTGTCCCTGTATACCTGTATGTCCCTGTATGCCTGTGTGTCCCTGTATACCTGTGTGTCCCTGTATGCCTGTGTGTCCCTGTATACCTGTGTGTCCCTGTATGCCTGTGTGTCCCTGTATACCTGTGTGTCCCTGTATACCTGTGTGTCCCTGTATGCCTGTGTGTCCCTGTATACCTGTGTGTCCCTGTATGCCTGTGTGTCCCTGTATGCCTGTGTGTCCCTGTATTCCTGTGTGTCCCTGTATACCTGTGTGTCCCTGTATGCCTGTGTGTCCCTGTATACCTGTGTGTCCCTCTATGCCTGTGTGTCCCTGTATACCTGTGTGTCCCTCTATACCTGTGTGTCCCTGTATACCTGTGTGTCCTTGTATGCCTGTGTGTCCCTGTATGCCTGTGTGTCCCTGTATGCCTGTGTGTCCCTGTATACCTGTGTGTCCCTGTATGCCTGTGTGTCCCTGTATGCCTGTGTGTCCCTGTATACCTGTGTGTCCCTGTATACCTGTGTGTCCCTGTATGCCTGTGTGTCCCTGTATACCTGTGTGTCCCTGTATACCTGTGTGTCCCTGTATACCTGTGTCCCTGTATGCCTGTGTGTCCCTGTATACCTGTGTCCCTGTATACCTGTGTGTCCCTGTATACCTGTGTCCCTGTATGCCTGTGTGTCCCTGTATGCCTGTGTGTCCCTGTATGCCTGTGTGTCCCTGTATACCTGTGTCCCTGTATGCCTGTGTGTCCCTGTATACCTGTGTGTCCTTGTATGCCTGTGTGTCCCTGTATACCTGTGTGTCCCTGTATGCCTGTGTCCCTGTATACCTGTGTGTCCCTGTATGCCTGTGTGTCCCTGTATGCCTGTGTGTCCCTGTATTCCTGTGTGTCCCTGTATACCTGTGTGTCCCTGTATGCCTGTGTGTCCCTGTATACCTGTGTCCCTGTATGCCTGTGTGTCCCTGTATGCCTGTGTGTCCCTGTATACCTGTGTCCCTGTATGCCTGTGTGTTGTCAGGTGTGTGTGGAGTCAGACTGGCCGGTCCCGGACTGTCGTGGTGGTCTGTCCAGTCTGTCCCCTCTGCCATCCTTCCAGTCGGTGGCGGTGTTGGTGGGCGTGTCCCTGTGGGCGGTGTGGACCAGCGTCCTCTGCCTCTGTCTGTTCAGGTTCTGCAGCGCCGCCACCGTCTACAAGATCTGTGCGTGGCTGCAGCTCACTGCAGGTCAGTCACTGGTTCTACTCGTTCTGCTGGACCTGATAATGATGGTCGCAGTCAAAATGGTGAAAATTTGTTGTGCTTTAGACTGAATGCATTCTTTCTGTCTGTCCGTCTGTCTGTCAGGTTTCTGTCTGGCGTTGGCCTGTCTTCTGTTTCCAGACTCGTGGGAGAGTCCAGAGATGAGAGCTCTGTGCGGAGACTCTGTGAGTTTTATATATAATTATTTATCTAAAATATTAGAAACATATAAAGGTGTTTTATATTAAACATGTTCACTCTGTTGAAACTCTTTGACACTGATCTACAGAAAATAAATCTTCTCTTATTCTTAATCAGTACTGAGACACACAGTCAGCAGCAGGTGCGTGATGATCAGGTGATGAGTGACTTGATGATTCTGTGTCTATTGTACATCTTTCAACATATTTCCTATATATTATAAAACACCATAAACATCTTTCACTGTTGATATTTGATTGAATTCAGGTTGTGATGTCAGGTGACCAGAACTCAGCGTCAACATCAATTTAACATAAAATCTGACGACAGATGACGTTGATATTTTGTTGGTTTCCCAATGTCTGGTGCCAACGTCACCTTCACATATAATAACTTCACTTTGTCATATATAGAGAGAACAAAGCCAGTGTTGTGCAAAATGTCAAAGTGTTAACGTCCACACAACATGAAATTCTAATGCTGTTAGACATTTAAAATGTTGTCAACGGGCACAGAGGAAAATTCCCAGTGTTGACACTGGGCAATGTGATTTTAAAGCCAATCTGTACACAGGTGATGTTTAATTAACGTTATCAAAACCAGCTCAGTCGATCCAACAGGTGACGAAGTTAATCGATGCATTTGAGAGTTTTTCTGGTTATAAGGTGAATTTTAATGAGAGTGAGGCCACTCCTCCTTCACATCTCGTTACCGCCCCTTTTCAGTGGCGAACACAGGACATGAAATATCTTGGAATAAACATCCAAATTCCTATAGACAAGATTTTTGACTTAGATGGACCACATCTCCTAAAGTCAGTTAGAGAAGAAATAAAGAGTTGGGCAGTTCTTCCCATTTCATTCAATTAATATTTTACTGAGATGATCATTTCTGATTTCAGCTTTAACGAGCTGAAGACATTGTATAATTTAATAGATGCTGAATTTTACCTCCAGTTAAGATCAATCTTAAGTTCCCTCATAAAAAAGAAAATGTCCACAGGGCTTAATAGACAACTTGATAATAATTGAGTCGGATTGCTTTCGGAGGGAGAGTAGTTTCGGCAGTGTGCGGGTTAATGTGCTTCCATCGAACATCAGTGGGAGAGAGACCTGGGCGTGTCCCTGACCTCAGCCTGGCGGGAGTCTGTCCTGAGAAACTTATCAATCGTGGTGCAGGATCACTCATGCATGTGTCATGGCATTTGCCCACAGTCAGATGTTTTTGGGACAAGGTAATATGGAGTGTGTCTTCTATCCTGGATGTCCGTCAGTCTGCCTCTGAGGCACAGGCTCAGAAATATACAGTTGAAGCTCACGCACCACATTATGGCTCCAGTTTTGATGTCAGTGAAACGTCTCATTATGATGAACTGGAAATCACAGAAATCAAATAGACTGTATGGATATATTGTAAATGTAACAGACAGCTGCAGCTCTGTGTGAATACGACCATGGACTTTTATAAGATCTTATCCAGGGAAAATGGTTCATGGATAAACTTTACTGTATTTATTCTGTAATTAATATATTTATCTGCATGAGGTGATAATACTGTAATTTATTGTGAAATATTACAGTTACATATTGAAATAATTTACAGTGTAAGTCTGTTTGGACAAGCAGGTGTAACGTCTCCCAGTCTGCCCGGGAGGATCAATAAAGTTTTCTGAATCTGAATTCTGACTCTGAACCTGTGTCTCCAGGTGGGCAGCTTCTCTCCAGGTAACTGTTCGGTGCACTGGGCCTACATCCTGGCCATCCTGGGCATCCTGGATGCCGCCATCTTGGCCACGCTGGCCTTCGTCCTCGCCAACAGACAAGACGCCCTGCTGCCGCCAGACGCCAAGGATGGTGAGGGTGGGGTATCTGAGCTTCATTTTCAGTTAGCTTAGCATTAGCAACGCTTTAATTAAACAGGTAAATAAAAGGTGTGTGTGTGTGTGTGTGTGTGTGTGTGTGTGTGTTTGTTCCTGCAGTGACCACAGGTCTGCTGATGTCAGCGTAGAGTCGCCAGGTGAGTCTCTTCTTCTTCTTTTGTCTCTTTAACACTTCACACAAACTGTTTCATCTTCCTCCTCCTCCTCCTCTTCTTCTTCAGGCAGTTTGACTTCACTTCTCCTCCTCCTGATCTCTCCATCCTTCATCGTCATCATCATCAGAGGAGGAGGCGATGAATAGAATCTCCTGTCATCATCACCTGGTTTCCTGGCAACTGTATCGACCTTCATGTTGTGACGGTGAGGAGAAAAGGATGAAGAAAAGGAGAGACAGGGAACAGGATGTGTTTCACAGTAACATGAGTAACTTCAGTTTGAAGCCGTGCGTCAGGAGGACGTGAATCACATCTTCATCAGGTTTTAGATTTACCAACCCTCTGTGTTGATGTGTTACAGCCTCTATGCATCTCCAGCAGCAATAACATCACGTTCAGTTACCTGTGGTCCGTCTCTCAGTGGTGGAATGTAACTAAGTACATTTACTTAAGTATTTAACTGAAGTACAAATTCAAGGTACTTTACCGGAGTATTTCCATTTTTCAGAGGTAATATTTTACTCTTTACTGCTCGACGTTTGTCTGACAGCTTTAGTTAATAGTTACTTCCTGTCCAGTGAAAACCATGTATCTCCAGACGTGTTGACTGTTGTTCCTTTATGTGTGGACAGATAAACTCAGCTGTAAAAGACGCGTCACAAAACTGAAAACAGGCTGTTTTCCTGACTTTTCAAGAGATGTGTGTTTCTCACAAACATATAACGATCTTATAGACCATGATGCATTGCTGTAGATTAAAATACCCAAAAGGATATAAAGGAGTTCAACCTGAAACATCTACAGCAGGATTATTAATCAGAGGAAAACACTTTCACTGCAACATACTGACCTTGAGTTGAATCTGCTGATGATACTTTTATGACTTTAACTACCATAAGTAGCCGATTACATTTTGATAATAATTAGCCTTCATGTTTTTTAACTTTAGTACAGTCGCTACTGTGATGGTTTATATTTTCATGTTTTTCTAATGACATTTGTGTCCGAGTTATTTGAGTTATGGAGGGAAGAGGAACTGACTTTGAGAGTTAGCTTCAGGTCCAGTTAGCTTTTAGTTCTTGACTCTTGGCCCTGCTCAACTTAACCCAGCTGACTACAGGATTAAAAACTATATAGCTAACAAGCTTCCAATTTTTGTGCTAAGCTAGGCTAACAGTTTTCCAACGCTTCCAGTCTTTGTGCTAAGCTAGGCTATCCAATGAGATGAAAGTGATCGATCTAAACTCTCAGTTTACATGATACATGTTTTTTACAGGACAGCAACAATAACTTTATTTAATTAAACTGATGTTTGAAACAAGTAATGAATCAATAATGTGATGTCATGGTGGCTAAATATGAGATTTAATATTTAATGTTGTTTTGTAACCAGACATAATTTGATCAATACAAATTGTCCCTAATGGGCCTCCGTACAGTTTAGCCTCAAAGTAAAAAGTCATTTTATAATGTCGGATGTTTGTAGAATGTTTGTTGTTGTTTATCGTGCTGCCTTCAGACTGAACTTAATAAACAGTTTGTTTGTTCATGTTTTTATTCTCATCAATAAAATATAGATTTGATCAGACTGAGTTTGTTTCTGAATCACTGAAGGGTGACATCATCTGTCATCAACCAATCACAGACTGTTGTTCAGGTCATGTGACAGCTACTTTTCCTGTTGCTGCTGCAGAGAAAATGTAGACGCTGAAGCACAGCGCATGTGATAAAGTTACCTGAGCAGGTGACATCAGCTGTTCTCTGTAGTGAAACTGATGACATCATTAGTTAGGCTATCTACCTGCTTGCTTTGTTACTGTTTCCTGTTTAACTGATGTCACCTGATGAAGTTACCTGAGCAGGTGAGTCCTGGTTCACTGAGCAGCTTTTCCACAGAAATGTGAGTCAGTTTTGAATCACAGGAAGATTAATCTCACCTGTTCAGGTGAGGTTACCTGTTTTGGTGCTGATGTCACCTGAGTAAAGATCAAGGTATCTCACCTGGTAAAATGACCTGTTCAACTGATAATAATGGTCTAGTTGAAGCTACCTGTTAATGTTACCTGTTCCTGTAGAGTAACTGGTTAAACTGAAGTTTCCTGAAGATGTTACCTGACCAGGTAAAATAATGTTTATGTCACCAGATCAGTGTTACCTGATAAAGTTTCCTGACCAGGTAAAGGCACCTGTAAGTGTGTCACCAGATTAAGCAGTGTTACGTGATGGAGTTACCTGACCAGGTGGCATGACCTTATTAGGAAAAGTTACCTGCATAGGTGATGTTACCACCTTAACAGGTTACTTGGCGATGTTACCTGATGATGTTACCTGAGCAGGTGAGTCCTGGTTCACTGAGCAGCTTTTCCACAAAAATGTGAATCAGTTTTGAATCACAGGAAGATTAATCTCACCTGTTCAGGTGAGGTTACCTGATGTTTCCTGATTAAAGGTCAAGGTATCTCACCTGGTAAAATGACTTGTTTAACTGACGTTAACAATCTAGCTGAAGATACCTGTTGATGTAGTTACCTGAAGATGTTACCTGAACAGGTGAGTCCTGTGTCACATTGTGTTTCATCATGTATCTTAGTGAAGTTCAAACAGTCATGACTTCAATCATCTCTCCTCCAGGTCCATGAATGGCTGAGCTTTTGATCACATCACATGATCTTCATCAGCTGATGTTTATCTTTGTGTTTGTGGGCGTTAACATCATCATGATGAAGCTCTGCAGAGCATCACTATGACGACTGTGAGGTGAGATTGGTTTGTTCATATTTAACCCTTTAATTTAAAACATCTGGTCAGAAACTTTATTAACTTTGTTGAACATTTGATTGATCTGTTGTTTGTGGATAACTGTTGTGGAGGCTGAACATCATCCCTCACAGAAAGTATAAGTAACTAGAGACGTCCAGAAGTCCAGGGACAGACAGACAGACACACAGACACACAGATGGACAGACAGCAGTTTGTGGTGGATACTGACTTTAATTCAGATTGTGAGATAAATAAAAGTTGTTCGTTTCACCACGGACAGACGAGTGATCACACCGACAGAGCTGCTGCACACAAGCTGAAGTACATGAACACAACAGGAACGAGCCAATCACAGAGCTGATGAGCTGTTGCCACGGTTACCGTCATCTGTCTGCATTTTCACACTGATGGAGGGAAGATTGGGTCAGTACAGGGCTGAATTTACTGCTAAATATTTTTGAAAATTGACCTTTTTAAAATAAAGAATTAAAGTGGGCGGGATCAACTACAAGTCCCAGAGAGCACTGCTGTCAGAAACAACCAGTCAGAGAGCTTCAGACTGCGCTGCCGGTCAGCTGCTGGGTTTTGATGTTACAGTTAGATCTTTGTAAAACTGATGGAAAAAATTGCAAAAAAGTTAAAGTGATTGTTTTTGGGATTTGGAACAGCTGCTGAGGATTGTGGGTAGTGTAGTGTTAAAAGCCTCTCCACAGACCAGATTAAGGCAAATATGTCATTTCTGAGAAAGTTTCCCACAAAACAAACAAACAAACAACAACAAAAACATAATTTGGTTCTAATATGTTAAACAGTGTTCAGGCGTTCGTTAAAGAGAAAATCTCTGTTTAAACCCAAATACTGTAAAACCTCAATTGAAGGCCCGGTCACTGTAACGAGCGCGGTGCTGCTACACATGTTGACAAATAAAGTCTTGTCTGCTCATTTTTATAGAAGTTCTTTATAAAACAGGTTGTTGGCCACCTGAGCTAATGTTACTGAGCTGCTTTGATCGCACATACAAATATGAATGTTTAAACTTTTGTCAGTACAGAGATGCTACACGTCGTTAGCTTGGTCAGATTCTTTACAATTCAATCATTCAGTTTATTTTACTGAAACCACGAGCGCTCAAGAATAATTCATTCAGATTTACAGGCGTGTTTAACAACAGGGATGGAGAAAAAGTGGTGACTCGCTTCCTCTGTAGGGGTCATAAAGTCAGAATATGTGTCCATCCCCTGATTACCCGCTAAGTTATTTATATTTCTGTAGTCCATAAGGGTCCACTGATCAAAAGAATCAAGATTTTTCATAAAAATTAATCCAAGTTATGAGCATTGTTTTAACAGCATTAAGTGGTGTTGTGTTGTTATGCTGGGTGCTGTAAAAATATGTAATTATTTATATAATATAATAATCAAACTGTTATTCTAAGCCTTATTTATAAACAAGTAATATTCATATTGGTTCAAATAAACAGTTTGATCGTAGCAAAAGTTTTGTGTGAAAGGAATGAAAGGCCTGTCTCAAATACAGGCCTGTTGACTTCAGTGATTTAAGCAAATAATAGCCTGGGCTTTTAATAGAAGTTTTACGGTAAATATGAACTGACATTATGTTGAGCTGCATGTTGCAGACAGAACAGGTTTCATCTCATCATCTGTGTGAACAAACGTCATTTGTTAAAGCTTTATTTTAATGACCCGTTGAGTTTAAAGCAGTTAAACTTCTCTCTGATTATTCTGTCACACGTTCAGTCGATAAAATCTTTGGATGATTCAGAGCCGCTCGTCCTTTTTTACATGAAATCAAGTCGATTGTTTACTTTTATATCAATTAATTAATAATGACTGAGTTGTTTCATGAATATATTTCATCTCTGAAGTGGAGATGAAGGGGTTAAAAAAAAGCAGAATGACGTCGCCCTCTGCAGGACATTTAAAGGACTTTTTTAAGGACATGACAGATTTTATAAATTAAATTTCCTCCATCACTTTTTCATTTCTTCTCATTTTAACAACAAACGACTGATCAGAGACGATTTTTCACCAAAAGCAGCAAAACATTTAAAAAATACAGGAAATAAAAAATCCTGAAAGACAATGATGAAATACACTTCCTCCTCTTCCTCACCTCCTCTCCTCTCCTCAACCCCTATCCTCTCCTCTTTCTCCACCTCCTCTTCCTCACCTCCTTTCATCACCTCTCCTCTCCTCCTCCTCTCCTCTCCTCCTCTTACTCCCTCATGTACTCCAGGATCTGATCGATCAGTATTTGGGGGTCGTAGTTCACCACAGCTCTCCTCCGGCGCCTACGACTCCCATGATTCAGTTCTTCGACATCAGGTGTTGCCATGGTATTGATGCGTTTCATCCTCTGCAGCCCGACAGCGGGGGGGCTGAGCTTCTCCTCTTCCTCCTCCTCTTCCTCCTCCAGCCTTTTCACTCTGAGCAGAGGTGGGTCGTTGCTAGGTGAGGGAGGAGCCACATCATCAAGGGAGCGGCGGGTTCTCCTGTGGGCGGAGCTAGCAGGTTCAGGTGCTGCGATGGACACGTCCCTCCTCGTACGGCGACCAGAGGAGATCACCGGGGTGTCGTTAGGGCCGATGCTAGACAGTAACCTAGCAACCAGACGTCTGAGGAGGAAGAGGACATGTAACGGTATCGTTAGTGCTCGTGTTTCTGTACGTGGACAAAAGTCATCAGATGTCCAAAATGAAATCCTCATGTGTCGATGATAAAGTCGTCGTGTGTCACAGTAATGTTATATTCTGTCAATAAAGTCGTCATCTGTCAATAAAACACAGGGTTATACGTGGAAGTTATTGTCAACAAACTTTGTGATTTGTACTAATCTTGAAACAGGATTATTGATGAGTGTGATGTTGCTGAGACCTCAGAGCGTCCTGGTCGCCTCCTCGGTTCAGTCCTGATGGAATCCGTCCAGCCTGTTGAAGTCGCTCCTGTCGGGCCCTCTCCAGCAGAGTCTGAGCCAGCTGAGGCTCCATCCTGTCGATCACAGGTTATCAATAACTTCAATTAATGACAAATGCGAGAGCATAAACCCTAACTCTGTCACCTGGTGCTCACCTGTCCAGCAGCGCCTGAGCCAGCTGGGGCTCCAGGAGGCCCCACCAGGCAGCGGGGGGCCTCCCCATGTTCAGCCCCCGTCCTGTGTCATCGTAGTCCGCGGGGGCCGGGCCCTGGAAGTCTCCTGGTGGCCCCTGATCCTCCTCCTCATCCTCCTCCTCCTCTACCACCTCAACGTCACCTGGGCCGACCAATCCTGCGCTCTCTGCCTCGCTCAGTAGGCGGAGCAAAGCTGCCAAGTACGCTGTGGACACATTTGATTGGTTGATCTATTTGTTAAGTTTTTATTTCTTGAAACAAATGTGATAAAGATTTATTCACAGAACAGATTTTAGAATCAAACTGAAACGGCCACAGTTTCAAGACAGGACAAAATATCTAAAAATTCAAAGTATTTTGAAAAGTATTTATATTTCTAGAACAAAGTCATGATTTGTTTAGCAGTCGACTAATAATTTGTTAAGTGTGATGCAAAATTGTAATATTTCAAAAATAAGTCCTAATCTGTTGAGAAAGAAAGTTGTAATTTGTTGAGAAAAAGTCATAATATGTTAGTAAGAATTTGTAATATATTGACAAAAAAGTCCCTATGTGTTTGTAAAATATTGAGAAAAAATATCATAATCTGTAGAGAAATGTTTTATTTTTTTGAGAGAAAGTCAGAATATGTTGAGAAACAAAAGTTGCAATATTTTGACCAAAAAAATGTCTTATCATGTTTTTTAATCTGTTGAGAAAAAGATTTTTATATGTTGAGAAAAAACTCCAACCTGCTCGCTGCTCCTCTTCCTGCTCCCGCCTCTGGTCCCTTTCCACCAATCGCTGGAGAGCCTGGTCCAGGCCACGCCCCCTCCAGTCATCTGATTGGTAGTACAGGTTGTTGGCCCCGCCTCCCCCCTGGGAAGCAGGATATGACAACACCTGGTCCTCATAAGGCAGCAGGTTACGGAGGTCTCTGCGCTGGCGTCTGATCCCCCCCACTGACACATCCAGGCCATGCCCTCCGCCACGAGCTGCAGGTAGAGGCTGGGAGACAGGTCGGAGGTCAGGGGTCAGTAGCAGAAGGAAGGTCGGGACCTGAGCGTTAACAGCTTGTTTAATGTACTGCACGAGAGGGTTATACCCAGGGAAATGTAGAGAAATATGGAGGGCTGAAGCCTCGCCCTCTTGCCTCTCCAAAACCCCGCCCCCTCCCCTTCTCATTGTAAAGAGATAAAAGAGTTATTGTGTTAGTATTTAACAACTACATTTCCCATGAGGCTCTTGTAGTTAAGAGGTCGAGAGCCCTTTTCAGACACAGTAAATAAGTAACGTGTTGGGGTGTTCCCCAGGGTTCAATCCTGGGCCCCTCTATTTTCTTTTCAGTTTTTCCGTTCATCATTCACAAACATGGTGTCTGTTTCCATGACTACACAGGTGACAGTGTGAGGTCTGTCAGAAATCTCTGCAGGTCAGAAACTAGCACTGATTAAGAACGTTTCCTAAATTGAGTGCAAAAACTGAAACTGTTCTGAAGTTTTCTGAACATCTCAGCGTTTTAATAAATGTATAAAATATTAAAAGATTCACATGTTTAGCAGACGCTAAAAATGGAGTCTTAACTTTTGGCGTACTGTCAAAGCCTCATGGGAGATTATAAATATTATAAATATTTCGTCTTCTCACAAAGAGGAGGGCGGAGCTTTGTTGGGTGTGAGGGCGGGGCTTAAACCCTCTGGATTACTCGACCTTTCCACTCCTGTGCAGTGCAGGTAACAAATTGCTCAACACTCAGGAAACAACTGAGATATAACATGTTAATCAGTCTTTGGCAGATGTATTTTTGAACTTGTCTTTATGCTAAGCTAGGCTAACACCACGTCCAGACTGCAGCTCCGCACTGAACACATGAGACTGAAATCCATCTTAATCCATTTTATTCTCTGAGAGACGGTTAGGTTAGGTTTTATTGTCCCCGAGGGGAAATTCTTTTCCACAGCAATAATAATATTTCCTAAAATCAGTTTTCATCCTCTGCAGGTAAAAACTCCTCAGGACCAAGAAGAAGATGAAGAAGAAGAAGGAGAGACGGATTTCAACACACACACACACACACACACACACACACACACACACACACACACACACACACACACACACACACACGAGTGAGTCTTTTTTTACATTAATTTCTACATTATTCTTTCAATGACCCTCACCCTCCTCTGTTGGCAGGATGTAAAATTAATTTATGTTATACTTTAAATTATTGTTTATTGATTATCTAAAACAGATTGATCATACTGTGTGTGTGTGTGTGTGTGTGTGTGTGCGCGCGACTGACATCTTTTAATAAGGATTTCATTACACATGAATATCAGATATATTAATAATGTATAGAGGTCGATTACTCTCGATATCATTTGTGTGAACTGATCGATCGCCTCTGTGTTAAAGTGTAATCTGTACATTTAAAACAACTTCTACAATACCGAAAGAGACCCCCCCCCCCCCCAAAAAAGCTTCATCCTCGTGAGGGTCGCGGGGGGGTGGAGCCTATCCCAGCTGACATCAGGCGAGAGGCAGGGTTCACCCTGGACAGTTTGCCAGACCATCACATAGAGACAGACAACCATTCACACTTATGGACAATTTAGAGTAATCAATTAACCTAGTCCCCAAATCTTTGGACTGTGGGAGGAAGCCGGAGTACCTGGAGAGAACCCACACTGACACGGGGAGAACATGCAAACTCCACACAGAAGGGCTCCCACACCCGGGATTGAACCGGCAACCCTCTTGCTGTGAGGCGACGGTGCTAACCACCACACCCCCGAACCGCCCCCAAAAAAAGTTTACATTCACAAATAAATTCTTCAAATAAAAATCTGTGAATACATGTATTTAATTCACAAATAAATGAAAAGCATTAACACAAGCACAGGTTTGCATATTTGCATTTTACGCTGTCATTTATTTTATAATTTGTGTATCTGCAGATCCATTTTATATTTGCAAGGTAGTTTTAGAGTTTACAAATCTGTGATGTTAGAATAGAATAAAACGAGAGTTCATATTTTGACACAAACGCAGGATTCATTTGCTGAAATATTTTAACTTCTCTTTAAAATCTGGGTTTATTTTATTTTGTTTTATTTTTCTGTGGGCCTGTATCTAGTGACAGTTGAGGTATGAGTTGTTTTCATTGGTTGATTCAGTGGTGACACTCACGCGGACGGAAGTAGTTAAAATAGGAAGACGACGGCAGGTGATCAGAGAGCCGCGAGCTGCTGCAGCCGCTCAGGTGAGCACGTGATGATCGAGAGGTTTGATTCAGAGAGGACACGGACACACGGAGACAAAGAGACATGGAGACATAAGGACTGTGCTCTTCACCTGACTGACGTCTCTCAGCCAGGTGAGCTCAGTCAGCTGCTGGATCAGAGAACCTTCACGCGAACCGTCGTCCATCCTCCGGACAGAGTGACGTCAGAGGTCGGTCTCAGGTGAGTCTCTACCTGCTGCCTGTTTGTTTCTCGTCTTTAATGACGTGTGTGAATTCATCCCTCCACGTAAATAAATGAATTTTTTTTTTTAAAAAAACATCTCTTATTAATAAATAATATTTATTTTATGCCCATAATATTTTTAAATGTAACATTTAAATAACTTTACGCTTTTCCCTTAAAATAAAAATAATATACAATAAAACACAGCTTGTGTGATTTAGTCAGGTTTTGCTGTTGAAAACTGTCACATTGTTTTTCTTTTCACCGTCAGCACACAGCTGCTGTAAAGAGTCCCGACTGTTGTCTGCAGTGTGTGAACCATCAGGTCACACTGCAGTCTCATGACAGTGCTTCATGACCTTTGACCTTTTCCTGTGTTTTATAGATATTTTATTTTAAACAGACTCTACAGAGCTGCTCATGTGGTGGAAACTAAAGTATTTTCAGGTCCATTTCTCCTTCTTCTTCACCTCAGAGGTAATATTTTACTTTTCCTGCTCCACATCTGTCTGACAGCTTTAGTCACTTCCTGTCCAGTGATAACCACGTATCTCCAGATGTGCTGATGTTTATAAACTTCATGTGTTGTGGAATAAACTTTTCGTTACTCGTTACATTTGCTTCAGCGTCAACAGATGATTTTTTTGTTCTGTTCAAAAATATAAAAGTCTATAAACTGTGTCCATGCAGTTCTGCGTGATCTTTGTTTGTCCAAGTGGTGTTGCCATACCAGATACCAGATACTCAGATCGGGCAGCTGATGGTAGAGACAGGTAGAGAGCAGAGGTCATCAGCAGCCAGTTGTATTTGGTGATGCTGTGTTACTATGGTAACAGCAGCAGATTGAGATGAAGATTCCCCACCAGATGACCTCATGACCTCATGACCCCAAGTTCGTTTGTGAACTTTTTCAGATGAAGAATGATTTGTATTGTTTAAATGTTTGCTCTGTTCACCGCACACACACTTCAAACTGTTTCACAGTTGTGGCAGCGCTGTGTAATACGATCCCTCTCTCTGATCTGCGATCAATAACTAATTATTGCCAAACCTCAAATCAGTGAGGTCGTTCATCACTGACTGACCTGTGTGAGACACACGGCCCCACAGATCACTGTGTGTGTGTGTGTGTGTGTGTGTGTGTGTGTGTGTGTGTGTGTGTGGTGTGTGTGAGATGAGGATGCTGTCAGTGTCGTCAAGGGAGGCTGTTGCCATGGTAGCATAACGAGCTGTAATGTTCCTGCCTCCCCTAATGAGATTGGTCCTGTGTGTGTGTGTGTGTGTGTGTGTGTGTGTGTGTGTGTGTGCGCGCGCGGTTGGTGTGGAGGAGGGAGACTTATTGACTGAAGTGATTCTGAAGCTTCAGGCTGATCAGATTTCTCTAAAACACACTTCTATCAGAACACTGATGTTAATAAGTTTAATTGATTTATGGCAATAATGAGTCGGCAGTCTGAACAGTGACTCAGCAGTCTGAACAGTGAGTCAGCAGTCTGAACAGTGACTCATCGGTCTGAACAGTGAGTCAGTCTGAACAGTGACTCAGCAATCTGAACAGTGAGTCAGTCTGAACAGTGACTCAGCAATCTGAACAATGACTCATCAGTCTGAACAGTGAGTCAGTCTGAACAGTGACTCATCAATCTGAACAGAGACTCATCAATCTGAACAGTGACTCATCAATCTGAACAGAGACTCATCAGTCTGAACAGTGACTCATCAATCTGAACAGAGACTCATCAGTCTGAACAGTGAGTCAGTCTGAACATTGACTCAGCAATCTGAACAATGACTCATCAGTCTGAACAGTGACTCATCAGTCTGAACAGTGACTCATCAGTCTGAACAGTGAGTCAGTCTGAACAGTGACTCAGCAATCTGAACAGTGACTCAGCAGTCTGAACAGTGACTCATCGGTCTGAACAGTGAGTCAGTCTGAACAGTGACTCAGCAATCTGAACAGTGACTCAGCAGTCTGAACAGTGACTCAGCAATCTGAACAGTGACTCAGCAATCTGAACAGTGACTCATCAATCTGAACAGTGAGTCATCAGTCTGAACATTGACTCAGCAATCTGAACAGTGACTCAGCAGTCTGAACAGTGACTCAGCAATCTGAACAGTGACTCAGCGGTCTGAACAGTGACTCAGCAATCTGAACAGTGACTCATCAATCTGAACAGTGAGTCAGTCTGAACAGTGAGTCAGTCTGAACAGTGACTCAGCAGTCTGAACAGTGACTCAGCAGCAAAAAGACCAGAATATAACACATTTTGATCGTTAACAGAAGTACTAGGTGAAAACTGATAACGGATCTCTGCAGAGTCTAAATATCGTCATGGGGATAATAAAGTATCTGATGATGATGATGATATTGATGATGATGATGATTCAGCTCCACAGTAGAAGATGAGCCAGCAGTTCTGATGATCAGTGACATGTCGGAGCGTCAGATTCGCTGCGGTAGAAAATGAATCTGGTTTAATTTCCTGCTGAAGTGTTTCTGTGTGTGTCAGAGAAACAGAAGCAGCTGCTCAGATTCAACCTGATTTATGACTGTAGTATCTCCCAGAATGCATCAGCTCAACTTCATGATGCTCACTCTTCAGCACAGGAGAAGGTTTAATCTGAGACTGATGATGAAGAGGAGGAGGAGGAGGGTGTAATGAGTTCTCTGAGGAATATCACTCAGTCTGACTTCCTGCTGACGCAGTGTTTTTCTGTAGAGATTACAGCCTGATAGGAACAGAGGTGTTGAGATGGTAGCTGTTCATATACTGAGAAATATCAATGTGTTGAACCAACGAAGCAGCTGAACCCCTTCTGAATAAAATCCAGGATGTACGATTCAAATCAGAAACAGTTCTGTCCTGTTCCTGTCCCAGGAACCCAAAAAAGACTTTTATATGTCTCATTTTTAACAGCTGACGTGTTTTGATAAAACGTATCTGAAAATGTTCACGAACACGTTTGTTTAAGCTGCTCTCCTTCAGTTTCCTCTCCGGACACTAAAGCATGATGTCACATGTGTCCTGGTCGTGTTCAGCTTCAGGAGACACGGAGGTTAAAAACTGAAAAGTTAACGCAGACTCAGAGCTGGAGGCAGGATCAGTATTAATCCAAAACCTCCGTCTTCCTCCGAAGTTAAAATAAGATTCTGGGCTTTATTCCCATCGTGGCGTCTTTCTGACTGTTTGTGACACTAACTTGGCCGCCTTTATCATCACGGTTCAGGAACGTGGAGAAAACAAAGTGTGTCAGGCAAATCAGTGTGAGCATCCTGAGGCTTTCTAAATAAACTGTAGCTTTAGTTTGAACAACTGTCATTTAGCATTATGCTAATGTAGCTCCCAAGGATTAAAGCTTTCATTGATCTAATTTTGACGACATCACTTGTGACAACATATTGACTGAGGTCCCTGTGGGTCTGACTGATGATCTATCTATCCATCTATCCATCTATAATACAGTTAATCCTATTCATATTCATATATTTTGTATTTTTACTATATACAGTGTTTCATATCAACAATACAGCTTGATCACTCTCTGTTTAGTTCCTCCAGCCCACTGCATTAACATTTACTGTTACTATGGCAACAACTGCCAACTGACATTAGCCATTAGCTGAATCTACCAAAACCGTGATGAGCCATAAAATTACAATTTGACATTTTTAACAAACGATTACGCTACCATCAGGAATACCTATCAGGAACTTAGTAAATGTGTTGTCACAAGTTATATTGTCAAAATTAAATAAAGAACAAATCATGTGACCCCAGAGGGGCGCTGTACTTTGTCAGTGATGACCTCGCCAAGAAAGGCAGAAAAGTAAGGTTGAGTACACGTTGATAACAAACATACAATAAAATCTGGAACAATACATCATAAAACTACAATCCACACATCAAAAGAACAGATACTCGAAGGCATGAAGACATTATGAAATCAGTATTCAAAGTTAGTGCGACCCAGAATGTCAACATTTACAAATTTTACGCTTTTGCAGTTAAATAAACAGGCCTTTGTGTCCCCAAATGTCCCAGACTGAACTGGGTCCCCCTAAGGATAGATAAACAAGGTCACACACACACACACACACACACACACACACACACACACACACAGAGCAGCAGTCAGATGTCAGGAGAGCTGCTGTAACCTGTTTAATATACGGCCCTGTTGCCATGGGTTACCGTCTCCTGTCGCTATGGTGACAGAAAAAAAAAAAGTTCCTCTGGTCACAGTGGCTGCCCACACACACACACACACACACACACACTAACATGCAAGCGCGCACACACACACACACACACACACAGTCTGTTTCTCTCTGCAGTGATTAACCTGATCAATAAATCAAATATTACACCATCGGATGGAAATGAGAATAGACGTAAAGGCACACACACACACACACACACACACACACACACACACACACACACAGACGAACACGAACACACTGTGATGTAACAGCGTTGACAGGCAGGTAAACAGCAGCGACACAGCGACATCATTCTGCATCACTATCAGGTTACCGTGACGACATTAAACAAGAACATGCGACACACATGTGAAGCCCCCCCTCCCCATGTATGTGATGCGGGTGTCTGTTCCTACCTGAGCAGTGTGGATCAGCGCGGTGCTGAGCAGCAGGAGGCTGAGAGACGCCATCACGCTACTGACTGAACACACACACGGACACACACTGACTCATCTGATAACAGGGAGGAAGAGGAGGGAGGGAGGGAGGAGGGAGGGGGGATGAGAGGAGAGAAAAAAGAGATGAGTGAGATGGAGGGGGAGGAGTGAGTGTGTGTGTGTGTGTGGGGGGGGGGGGTTTAAAGTGAGCTGATGGGGGAGGAGTGTGAGAGAAGAGGAGGAGGAGCCAAGGATACAAGGAAGGAGAGAGGGAGGGGGAGGAGAGATCAATGACGACGACACACACACACACCATGTTTGCTCTTGCATGTATCTGCCTATATTTACAGAAGTGTTTCAGGACAGCTCGCAGCTTGTATTTAACCAGGAAGTCCCACTGAGATTGAAAATCTCTTTTACAAGCGAGACCTGAACTACTGACTGAGGCTTTTACTGAAAGGACCGGCTGAGCTGGGCACATGTAACATCCCAAGATGTACAAAAAAAGTCAACCGTTGGCCGTTTACAGGGTTAGAACTTAAACAACTCCACCCACACATTTAATCTGATCGACTTCACGTTTTGTCTGAACCATCTAAAGACCTTCGACACAGAAAATTATTAAAAGCCTGTCTGCACAGTCTGCCCCTGGTGACGTATCAAATGTCCATATTTCGCCATAAAACAGGAAGTGGTTTGTTACTCCAAACTACATGTTCCAGTCTGCCCAAAACACATGAACACATCCACATGCCAGCAATTATTTATAGTTACAGCGCCACCTTCTGGCAACAGGAAATGACTCTTGGACATAGACCTCCTAAAAGGGTTGATCACATGCAGCTCAAATGTGGTAAGAAAAGCCTTCACACATTGATGATGCTCCCCGTGTGGATCAATGAACTCATTAGTTTTTGATGGTCAAAGGTCAAGGTCAATGTGACCTCATCTGTTTCATTTGTCTACAGGGAGTTTCTCAAAATTTGGCACAAACGTCCACTTGGATTGAAGATTAACCAGATGAGAATTTAGTAGTTGAAGGTCAAG